>CM036550.1:1741201-1746201 GCA_020745685.1 Tautogolabrus adspersus | reverse complement strand
TGTGTGTGTGTGTGCGTGCGTGCGTGCGTGCGTGCGTGTGTGTGTGTGTGTGTGTGTGTGTGTGTGTGTGCATGTGTGCAGAGGTGCTCAGTGCCTGCAGCTCCACACAGGTAAACACTGAGCAGCTGTCACTCAACATGATCCTCATTCTGATCCACAGGTAGATAAAGGGATCAAAGCAAAGCTGGAGGTTAAGGTTGTGTTCATGGAGCACAGATTCACCGAGCAGAGGATCGTCCAGCATGCACACGGAGCCAAAGGGACGTTAAATAAGATATTTTAGATACAAACAACTGGCCTTTTCAGTGCTTCAGTTCCAGACAAAAATGTGCAAAGCAGAGCAGCAGAGCGCAGAGATGCTGCCTCTTCTGCAGCGCAGTTTGCGGTGCATAAAGCCTTTATCTTTGTGAATTAGACGATTAGTCTTTGAGTCCCAAAGGTCAAGCAAATCTTTAAGTGAATCAGGCCTTCAGTTTTTCTGAGCTGCAAAAAGAAAAAACTCTGACCCTCAGACGCTTTGAGTAATTCATGAGCTGGAACGATTACCTGCTCATTTGAAGAAAAGAAAAAGCCAAAGGAAACTTTCCTCGTGGTGACACCAGATCAAGGACAGTCTGTTGTGTTGTCTTGCCTCCAGTCTGCAGCTCATCTCATCTCAAACGTGACTCTCTCCTCGGCAGGAAGCCGCTCAGTCTTGGCTCAGAGAAACCCTCGTCCTGCTGAGGCCTCATAGAGAGCGAGATGTGATGATCTGAGGCTCAGACAGAAAGAGAAGGAGGAGGATTTCATTTTTTGAACCTGTGATACATTTTACAGCACAGGCGTTTGACAAAGGCCCAGCGCTGGCAGAGATTAACGGGGGGATAATTTCCCATTAACAGCTTGATCTCGTGCACCAGCTGGTCTGGAGGAGCACCAAATCGCCGCCGCCTCGTCCTAAATCTCTGGCTGCTCCTCGCACAACAAACTGTTGAGAGGACGACGGCCAAACTGCGCTCGACCAGGCGGCGGACTGCTCAAATTATTCCACTAAAAACACACAAAAGCAGACAGACAAACACACACCCACACGCACACTAATGACTGTTTGTGTTGTCGTTCAGAGCAGCTTTATTTCTGCTTGTTTTCCTCATCAGCTGAGTCACAGCTCAGCTTTGAATTGAAGCCATGTTTGATCCCAATGTGAAAACCTTCCTCTTAATGTCATCGTTATTTTGGAATCTGATCACAGGTTTCTCTCTCGTGATCTCATCATCAAGTGCTTTAAAAGTTAGACCAATCACATCCCTGCTCGCCGGGTTACAGGTTTACTAGATGTACGGAGTCTATTTATTATCTTTAAATGATTCATATTGTATTTGAGTCTGAACATAGAGAGCCTTGTAAACTGGAGTCAAACTTCTTGTACCTGTGCACATACATTGACCTGTGACACACGGCTGTGGCTGGTTCGGTTATCTCTCAACCGGGAGGTTAGGGGTTCGATCCCCAGATCCTGCAACTACATGAATGTGTCCTTGGGCAAGACTCTTAACCCGGAGTTGCTCTCTCTGCTTTGTCGGCGGCGTGAGTTGATTCTAATGATCACTTTACACAGCAGCCTCTACCATCAGTGTGTGAATGTGTAGGTGTGACCTTTGAGTAGTCGGAAGACTAGAAAAGCGTTATACGAGCTCAAGTCCATTTACACCTTTACCTGTCAGACAGAATATTGTCACAGTCAGATAAACCTCATTTTACGGCTAGGTAGAAGAGAAGCTAAAGAGAAGAGAAGTAAAGCGGACAGAGTGTTGAACCTTGCAGCAGACTGAACGATCCTCTCAGCTGTTTTCTGTCTCAACCAGCAGAGCGTCGACCAGCTCTCGTTACTGGTCGTCGTCCAGATGTGATCAAATAACTGGAAGTTAGAGGCTCTCATCAATCCACGGCTAATGGGCTGTGGAAAGTGCAGCAGAGACTCTTATCACACAGGAGATGGAACTTGAGGATTTCTGGGCTCAAACCCAACCATGGAAGGCTATTTGGCTTCAATTTGCATCACCGCGTGCCCCCATTCAACTGATGGACAGTGAAAGCATCATTTTTCAGCACAACAGGCTCTGAAATAGCTGAAAAAGTCGCTGAGAGCGACAGAATGATTCCCCTGTGAGTCTGAATTTACCAGGATCTGTGTCTGTCATAAAACTTTTCACTTCGAACTTTTAGAGGAGTTCGGCTCGCAGCCCGGAGTGACTAACGTTCGCTTCTAATGCATTCCAGGCCTGATTTCAACCACAGATTAGTCACCTCTGCGCCGAGCCACAAATTCAATTTTGGAAATGAACTCGGAGCTTCATAGCGCAGAGTAACAGAGTTAGAATAAGGACACCAGAGGGAGAGAAGATAAAAGAGCAGCAGGTAACACACAGGTTAGAGAAGCTGGAGACAAGAAGGAAATGCAATCCACCCGAGGAGCAGAGATAACTTTCACTGGAGCGTATTCATACATTTAAGAAAGAGCTCATTCAACATCTAAGTGGAAAAAAGAAAAGATGTGCAAAGCTTTCATTTGAATGAACTTGGAGAGATATCTGCAGGTTATTGATGTTGCAAAATAACTCCCAAATGTAATGGCGATGGGCATCATGTGGTCCTGTTATTTACGGGGGGGGGCGGATTTTTATATAAGGTATTTGTTTCGTGTAATTTTTTTTTGTTAAGATTTATTTTTTGGCTTCATTGGAGAGATAGGACAGTGGATAGAGATGAAAATCAGGGAGAGAGAGAGTGGGGAATCACATGCGGGAAAGGAGCCACAGGTTGGATTCGAACCCAGGCCGTCCGCGTTGAGGACTATAGCCTCCATATATGGGACACGCGCACTAACCACTGCGCCAAAGCTGCGCCATGTAGTAGACTACATTATAAGAGAAAGCCGACGTAAAATGACTTAACCATGACGAATAACTAAAGAGTATCCCACTTGGTCAAACTTTGTAATTATAGGCAACACTTTAGAGGCTTGACACGCTAGATTTGCCGGTGTCTTTCGTTACATTTCTGATAATACATGAAACTCGACATAGGCCTACAATATATTAAACGTTACAAATATCTGAATGATAAAGCGAGTTACTGGCAACACTTTAGAGGCTTGACACGCTAGATTTGCCGGTGTCTTTGGTTACATTTATGATAATAGGCTAGGTACATTATAGGCTGAGCTAACAGAAACTCGACATACAATTGATTCACCGTTACAAATATCTGAATGATAAGTTAATAGAAGTGCGATTATAGCGAGTAACTCACAACATTTTAAAGGCTTGATACAATAGATTTGCCGGTGTTTACGGTTATAGGCTACCCCTTCATTCAAGATAGGCTATACACTAACTGAATATAGAATAGCGAAAAATACATCACTGTGTTTTTTGCTAGCTCAGTTACACATAGAGTAATAATGAAATACAAAATATAATGAAATACAAAACACTTACCGTCAGAGAGTTAGGAAAAACTTTAGAAGTCCGAATAAACGCCAATGTCACCGCTTGACGGGACTTCTTCTCACAGCAGTAGCAACGGTCTTCCGATTGGTCGAGGCAGCAGGGGGGGGAGTTGAGGCAGAGTAGACTTTTTCATTGGTAAGAAATGGAGAGGGAGTATTCTGTGATTGGTAAGAAATGGACAAGGATAGCGAACGAGTGTGCTGTGGGAAGCGCCACCAGCGCCCCTTGTTTCATGTTAAAGGGGACATTTATTCATACATTTGCATATTTAGAGGAAGGGTTGAATAACATGCGGGCACGTTGTAGCTGTTATCCAGGAGGCTTAGGGCCTGTCGTAACTCCACCTCTTTCTCTGTTTCTAATATCAGCAATAAGTCGACAACCACTGTAACGCTTCATAATGCCGCTTTAGAAACCAATGGGTTACATCACTGAGTCCATGTTTTATACTTTGTATGATCAGCTACCACGACACTTGACTCTTTCTGTGAGGAACACGATGGTTAACAAGCTCGTCAGACATTGATTACTTAGTGCTTGACAACTCCATCCTCTCTTCCAAATACGGTCACTTCCTTTGCTTTCAGAAACACAAACTGTTGGGTGACTTCACGATGGCTGTGCCCATTGTTTAAACAGTCTATGCTCTTTATACAGTGTGAGTATTTTCTGTGGTTGTCGTCTAATAAGACAAAACATTTGAAATTGTTCCTCCTGCTTCCTTTGCATCTCCATGGCAACATTAATTAACAGTCTGTGTAACCCCTTTGTAGTGAAAGTTAACACGCCGTGCTCTGCTGAAATCCCTCACAGTGACAGAGGTCAACAGCTCTACATGATAAAACACGACCTCGGCTCCTCCTATCTCCTCGTGCTCCTCTTATCTGCTAATGAAGCCTTGAAGACGAGTGCCGAGACTTCATTAACACAATTATGCCAAAGTAACAAACTGCTGGCTGTGTTTGTGGGCAGCAGCAGAGCAGAGGGCAGGCTCAACGCACACCAGCAGGGAACATATGGTGAGCGGTCGACAGGCGTATGGATCCATACACACAAATAAAAAGGCGAGCTGCCAACAGCTGCTCTGAAAAGACAAGCAAACAGCAGAGGAGAGGATGCTGCAACACACAGGGCTCGTAAAAGGACGGATACACTGCAGAGCTTACATGATGTACCCACGTTCTTTATATTCTGGGATCACAACAAACACATGTGATAACCTCAACGCACTTTAAGTGCATCAACAAGGACATGGAAGAAGTCTCTGCTTGGCATTTATCATCTCTGTGTCCATTATTTATGATTCCTAACTTCAGGTTTCACTTCACTAAGAACAGCAACAAATGAAGAACTAAAACAGTGCCACATCCATTTTCTTCCACTTAAGAAGAAAATGGATGGTCTTGACCACGACGGTCCGGTACTACAGTTCAGTTTGATTTGGACAAATCCAGTTTGTTAAGACATGAAAACAAATGATTCTTGGCTCCTTTTCTCTCCGTCATCAAT
>CM036550.1:1643701-1736201 GCA_020745685.1 Tautogolabrus adspersus | reverse complement strand
ACTCCGTCTTTGTTTTTGACTTGATTTAAGCAAACAGGTGAAGATCAGCATCAAAAAAGACATTAACATGTTTACAGCCTGGTTCAAACATCCAAATAGGTCTGATTAGCTCATGTCTCGATCAGCACACACTGTACGGGGGGTGAATGTTTTGATGACTCATCAGTTTTGATTTGATGAAGGATAAGAGTTATTCACAATAAGGCGTGTAGCTGACCTGATTGATAGGTGGGCGCGGTGTAACGGTTTGTCAGGAGGCTTAAAACCCGCCTCAGCTCCAGCTCTCAGCATTTCCAGCATGGAGACCGCCATCGATGGGACTCCAGCGCCCCCTGCAGGAACAGACGGGTGACTCATTCATATTTACAGTCTGTGGTTGACACTTGCACCTCAACCAGAAAGTTTGTTTTCAGAAGCTTTATGTTTGAGCGAGGCCGTTATCTCAAACCTCTTCTGTGATTTTAATCTGTGTTTGTCGGAGCTCCTGGATACACTTCCTGTTGTTCAACTCAAAGACCAAAATAAGAATTAAGATCCAAACTCCAGCTTGAAGAACTCCTCCTAATAACCAGAGTAACACATACAGTGTGTTAGATTTCCACTCAGGGCTGAGAAAGCTCCTCGCCGGAGCTAATAAATAAAATCCAATCAACCTTTAAAACGAAGCCTCGGGCTCCGGAGCTGCTTTAAATAATGCTCCAGTGTCGACGATGATTGATGGCCGTGTTAGGCTAAAGGATTTATTAAATCTATAACAGAGTTAATGTTGCGTCCATAATGAGCTTTCCCCGCTTTAAAAAAAATAACAACATCACAGGAAGGAAAGGGGAGGGGCTTCTTAACACAGCGTCTTCTTCTCTGCCATCTGACCTTCTGCAGCCGCTTGGCTTCGCTCTCATCTTTTCATTTAACCTTTATTAGCTGCAATGTGTGTGTTTGTGTGTGTGTGTGTGTGTGTGTGTGTGTGTGTCTTTGTGTACATATAAAAGCTGTTTCTCCCCGGCTCATGCTGCTGGAGAATTACAATCTGCTCTGTAGCAGCAGACGAGGAGGCAATAAACACATGAAGGAAATATTTTATTCATTCTCTCTTGGACTGAGCGGCTGCTGCTGCTGCTGCTGCATCATCTCCCCCTCCTACACGATGTGTAACTGCAGATTCAGGCTTCATGCATGGAAGTTGGAACATGTTGGAGTCTCTTATCAGCAGCAGAAACATGTCACCGTGACGAACGAGCACGTGCACAAGTCAAACTCCACATGTGTGATTTCATGTGGTTAAATCATCCCCCTGATTCTTCATGATTACAGCACATTAGTTTGTAAAAGTGATGTAACTGTTGGCTTAATGTTGCAGGCTCTGTTTTAATAGTGAAGTTCAACACCTGTCTTTTAATATGGCTTTAATTTAGATGTGTGTTCAATTAAAACACACACACACACACACACACACACACACGCACAGTGATGTGATGTGATGTGTGGACGACACTGCGTTGTGTCACACAAACACATGCTGCAACATTTGTGTATTTCTCATCTCGATCACTTCATCTCCGACCTCGAGCTGGAGCGTCATCTCACACAGCACGAGTGAATCGTTTACGATGGAGGACCAACGCTCCAGAATGTCATGATCACGCCGTACCAGTAAAATCAAGACTGGGAAAGTTTCCTTTAAAAACTCCCACAGACAGAAGTTGAAGTCAGATCTGTTTCAAACGTCTCAAAGTGCCCGGCTCAAATACACACACCTTTAAAAACTCTCTCTCTCTCTCTCGCACACACACACACACACACACACACACACACACACACACACACACACACACACACACACACACAGCATGACCAACTAACCGAAGCTAACTAGCTGTACAGCAGTTTGTGCAGGCCTGATCAGGAGAAAAAGCCCTGACGTTGGAGAATCGGCTTTTGGCTCTGCTCTCACTGTGTGAGTGTGTGCAGTCCAACGACCCAAATCTCAAACATGTCAGAAATTCATTCAACCTGTCGGGAGCCGCTGATGGGGCTGTGATTGGCCCGCTTGCCGTTCTGTACATTAGACAAAGACGCATGATTGGGCTGAAATTTGGCGAGACTTCATGATCAGTCGCGTGACTCAGACATCGTGTCAGAAATGTCCTGATATCTCACAGTGTGAACCCTATCTAGACAGAATTAAATGAGCTGGAGAATAGTTCAAATTAATTACATCACACACACACTCATTGATCTGAATGGTGGTAGTAATATAGGAATGTTGGTCTGCTGGTTTTCTACGTCTACACCTTTCATCTCTAAAGAAAATATGATTTTGTGTTCTGCAGCTCAGTGTTTCTGTTTGTACCTTGCAGCAGCAGACGAGTGTTTCCCCGCCTGATGTAAACTCGGTGTGTAATTTCCGGTGTGCTCCGAGCGGCTGCGCGGCTGCAGGTGAAGCGGAGTAGCCCTCCGAGGAGATAACAGAGATCCAGATCAGATCTGAGTCCTTGTTGGTCTCGTGTTTGAACGCCTTACTGCTGCCGGATTCTGTTTTGGAGCCGTCAGACACTCTGCAGCTCGTTAGGAACGACCTTGGAGAGGAGAAGCTGTGAGTGTGTGTGTGTGTGTGTTCAGTGTTTCTGTCTTTTTCATGCAGCGAAATCAAACGTCCTTGTCGATTTGAATAAATTACGATCTTAACTGCTTCCCGCCTCCCTGCCCACGTTTTCTGTGAAAGACGAACTCTCCTCTCTGTGGTGACAGGAAACATCAAAGCGGACGGCTTGATGATTTTTGCCTTTCTCTTAACATGTCAGCAGCAACTGAAGCAAAAACAGAAAAACCTCAAAAGAGGAGAAGCAGAAGAAGAAGAGGAGCCTGGAGCTGTTGGCAGGAAACCGACCAGCAAAGCAAAGAAGACAGAAAAAGGCTGCGAGATGAAGACCTCCTACTTTTAAGAGCTTCAAACGCTGCAGGTTTAGATGAGCAGAAAAAGGAAGTGAGAAGAAGAGTAGGGGATAAGAGAAAACGACAAAGATGTTTTCTCTAATCAAAGACAGCGAGAGATGGAGAAGGATGAAGGACAGAGGAAGTAGAAATCTGCTTTGTAGAAATGACTCAGAGTTCAGAGGAACACGGAGGTTTGTGTTGCCGGCAACAGGTGAAAAATGATCAACAGAGTGAACGTGTTTACAGCTCTTTGAGGTGGAGATGTCTCTGTTTGTTGCTGTTCGTATGAATCACACAGCAGCTGATGGAGGAGGCGGTGCAGTCTGACACTGAACTGTCTTTAATGTACAAATGAGGATTTACCATTTTGTTCTTAATCCTCTAAAAGCTTCTGGAAGAGCGGCCAAGTTGGCTGCTACCTCTCTCTCTCTCTCTCTCTCTCTCTCTCTCTCTCTCTCTCTCTCTCTCTCTCTCTCTCTCTCTCTCTCTCTCACAGTGCCAAAGTGTACACTGTACATAAACAGAGTAAAGGAGTAAAGAAATATGTGCATCTGCTCACCATGTTGAGCCTTCACATTCACAGCTTGGGTTGCAGATGAAGGTGATATTGTACGATAAACTCTGTTTTTTCCTGATGAGGGTGAAGTGAACATTGAGAGAGGAAGAATGGTTTAAATTTGTACGTTTTAAAGTATTTTAATTATTGTTTTTAAGTTTTATTGATATAAAGTTGAGGTCCCTTTCAGGGGTTTTGATGTTGGGGTCCAAACACCAACCATTCACTTTTAGACAGGGTGAAAGTAGTTTAAAATTCTGGCGGTACTACTACAACCTTCATCGCCTCACATTGGTAGACTCTCCTTGGCTTCAGGCCTTATTAAACAAATGTTTTAATATTTAAGTACCTGTATGGAGTAGAAGGAAATCAGAAAATGTTTTAGATAACATAAGATAGTGTCCTGACAGTGAGGGATGCGAGTGAGCATCAGCGACAAAATCAGCATGATTCCATTGTGCCCTATTTGAGTGTCCTAGCAGCCCACGAGCGACTCAGTGGAAGTATTTAACCCTGATGCCCCGTTTCTATTTTCCATCCTGTCGCTCACGCAGACACGGACGAGAAAAACAGGAGGGAGGGGGCTCTACAGTGTCTAACAGGAAAACTTCTCCTTGATCTTCTTTCCCTCTTCTCCCTCAGCAGAGCTCGTTAGCTTGTTTTACAAAGTGGAGATAGTGCTGCATTAATAATATCCACATCATGAATGAATATTGACCTTTGACCTGTGTCAACAACAGAGAAAAACTTTATTCAGCTCACCGCGAGCCGTTTGTTGACGAGTCTGGAAAAAAAAGAAAAAAAGCACCAGATGTCAAATTGTCAGAAAGGGGAAACTGAAATTCACAGAGCAGAGAAGTAAATATTTAACATGAATGAATATTTAACAGATGCAGTGTGGACAGCGAGTATCGATGCTGCACAATACGACATGATGTCATACACTAGCGTGCGGTTCTGGCGCCACAGAGATCCATTTTCTTGATTCATGTTCAATTTGAGTAGTTAGCACCCAAACACAAATCAGTGTGAGTGACACAAAGACACACTCATTAAACTGCAAGACTCCACAAAACAGAGTTCAAAGACACAAGCAAACAAATCACTTGGGAAAGAACTAGGAAGAGGTAACACGGAGGAAAAACACACGGATAAAATACACAGACAATCAGGGGACAACGATACTCAGAAGAGGTGAAAAAGATGACGGGAGTTCGGCATTGGTGAAGCAAAAAAGCTCCAGAGCAGGTCATGTAATGTTTTCAAAGATTCACATCGACCCCTGCAGCTGGTTTTACCTATTGTGTATGAAAATTACCACAGACTGTAAATATTAGTGGACGAAGCCTGAGTGACGTCACCCGTCTGTTCCTGCAGGGGGCGCTGGAGTCCCATGGATGGCGGTCTCCATGCTGGAAATGCTGTCTCAGCCTAACTTTCAGTCAACCTAACGACAGGCTGAGAGCTGGTGGTGAGAACAGGTGGCCGTTAAACCGCGGCCACCTGTCAATCATGTCAGCAACGAGCCTAAAAATGGATACCACGTATTGTTTTCAAAATCCAAATGGAGCCGTTTTTAAAAAAATCACCCCCCGTACAGTGTGCGCCAGTGATGACAATAATTAATCAGACCTATTTCATTTTTTGAAGCAGGCTGTAAACACGTTTATTTATGCTGTAAAAACAGCTTTTTTGCCAGTCATGTGATTGTGACTTCCGGTGTCCCTGCAGCCGCATTGGCTTCATTTTTCAAGACCGGAGGTTGCCTCTTGGGGCATACATATCATGTAAACCCAACAGGGAGTCTGATGTTTTTTCAGATTTTAGTCTCTGTCTTTAGTGATTAAAAGGGTCCTCCCACAGTGCAAAGACATGCTCGTTGGGTTAATTGGTGATTCTAAACTGCCTGTGGGTGTGAATGTGCCTGGTGGTCTGTCTCTGTATGTCAGCCCTGTGATTGACAGGGGACCAATCCAGGATGTAACGTTGGGACCACCCGCGACCCTGAACTGGATAAGCTGTTTAGATAATGAACGGATGGATGGATGGGTTGATCAATCCCAGGCATGAACACATGGAAATGCATTTATTTGGCTGTAGTCATAGCGCCCTCTACTGGAAACAGGACATTTCATTTTTAATTCTTTGATAACTCCTCTTACCTGGTTAAATTGAGCCATCCTGCAGCTCAGAACCATCAACGATAACTCCTCTTCAGCTGTGAAGTCATTCATTTCATATATATTAGTGTGTGTGTAAACAGTGAGGCCCATCAACTGTCCCTCACAGCCAATCAGAGCGCCCGTCTTCATGACTAGAGACTCCCCCTGACTGCCTTGTTTGGATTTGACATTTTCTTCTGCAGCTCTGAATATCAATTCAATCCATTTCTGGCAGTCCCAGACCTGGAAGAGACTCCACATGTGCAGCAGAGTGCAGTCAGGGAACTCTGAGTAATGCTGCCCTCTGGTGTACGTAATATCAAACTACAGCTCATCAGTCACGTGACTTCTGCTGACTCCTCAGGTATCACACCTTCAGACTTTTGTGACGTCAGTCAAGCAGTGAGTTAATGTGCACCTCTATGAGATGGTCATGACATCACTTGTTGCCTGGAAACAAGAACATAACAATATGACTGCACTCAGAGGGGTAGCAAGTCCGACAGCAAGATAGGATACCCCTCTGATGGAGTCTAGACTCTGGTGGTGATACCCCTCTGATGGAGTCTAGACTCTGGTGGTGATACCCCTCTGATGGAGTCTAGACTCTGGTGGTGATACCCCCCGATGGAGTCTAGACCCTGGTGGTGGTGGTGGTGGTGGTGGTGGTGATACCCCCCTGATGGAGTCTAGACTCTGGTGGTGGTGGTAATACCCCCCTGATGGAGTCTAGACCCTGGTGGTGGTGGTGGTGATACCCCCCTGATGGAATCTAGACCCTGGTGGTGGTGGTGATACCCCCCTGATGGAGTCTAGACCCTGTGGTGGTGGTGATACCCCCCTGATGGAATCTAGACCCTGGTGGTGGTGGTGATACCCCCCTGATGGAGTCTAGACTCTGGTGGTGATACCCCCCTGATGGAGTCTAGACCCTGGTGGTGATACCCCCCTGATGGAGTCTAGACCCTGGTGGTTATACCCCCCTGATGGAGTCTAGACTCTGGTGGTGATACCCTGATGGAGTCTAGACCCTGGTGGTGGTGGTGGTGATACCCCCCTGATGGAGTCTAGACCCTGGTGGTGGTGGTGATAACCCCCTGATGGAGTCTAGACCCTGGTGGCAGGGGCGGACTGGCCATCTGTGTGATCTGGAGAATCACAGAACGGCCGGTACTCCAGGACGGCCGGCGGCCGCCACACAGTCATCACCAGTTTTTGTTTTTTGTTCCTGCTAATCTACTGTTTCACACTCCAGTCCAGTAGGTGACAACAATGCGTCTTTGAGTTGGATGCCAGCCGGCAGCCGCCCGTGCCCACCAGCTTATTGAAAAGAAGAAGAAGAAGTAGTAGCAGCAAAGACGATAATATAAGATGATGAGTATCTTTGGTAGTTGTAGTGAAGCACTTGTTTTGAAAAACTATGGATAACATCGCTAAAAAAAGCAAAGAAAAAGTGGGGCTGAGAAGGCGAGGGGAAAAAAATGCGACATTTAGAGAGTGAAGCCGCTAAATGTCGCAAACTAACTGAAATGTTCAGCAGCACAGCCAGCAGCAGCAGCAGCAGCACTACGGCACAAGATGACGTTAATATTAGCAGCATCCAAGAAGTGAGTGAAGAAGAGAGTGTTGAGGCCGGGACTCGCGGGAGCCAGACAGTTGTGCAGCCTCAGCATGGTAGGGCCACCTGTGATGATGAGGGACAGAGAGATGAGCTACAGATACAGGGTGAGTAACATGACATGAGAGAGGGAGAAAGAGAGCTACTTGCTGGCTGATGTTAGCTAATGTTATTCAGGTGCTACATTATTATCTATACCCAGTTTGTGTTGCTCAGTACAATGCAAACAATGTAATGAAATAAAGTGAAATAATGATTATAGTAGTTAAAACAGCTCCACTTTAAAGATTTTAGGTGTAAAATGCCACATGAAGCAATATTAAGAAATAGGCTTTATAAAAAACTGTTGTGCTTTTACTTTTTAAAGTTTTGGTAACGTTGGTAAGTTTCCTGAGAATACTTACAAACTTTGAATACAGAAGTGACATTTGTAGTGGTGAATGTTCATTATTATTTGTCCAGTTAGTTAATTACTGCATAACTTAAGATTATTGAGTAATAAAGTAATCATAAGATTGCATGGAATAAATGATATAATATGCTGTTATAATCAATTGGATACATAAAACCTGTTTAAAAAATAAAAATCCATTCCATCATTTGTTTATTCAGTTTGAGTTTAGACCGAGGGCAGAGGATGACACCCACGCCAGCTCAACCTTAAATTACTTTTAGCGCCCCAAGCTAGTGGTGGGCGTATCGATCCAAATATCGATAGTATCGATACCAAGGTCAGTATTGGCATCGGATCGATACTAGCGTGATGAGATCGATACTTTTTGTTGTAGTTTCTCTTCTATAAGTTCAGCAAATCACTCAGATTTCTTCACAGAGTTTGTGTGAGCGCAGCGTCTCTCTCAGTCCTCATGCGCAGCGCTCCTCTCTGCTCTCTCTCAGTCTGCTTGCTCACTCAGGTCCACTAGGCCCCTCCCCTCCCCTCCCCTCCTCTCCCCCTCCCCCGCTGCCTGCCAGGCAGTTAGACTCAGAGCAGAGACGGACTGGTGAGATGGCGGAGACGGAGAGGAAGAGCTAACTGCTAGCTGTGACATATGCAGTAAAGTTTTAAGAACCTGTGGTAACACTACAAACCTGTACAAGCATTTAAAAGCTGTACACCCAAACATAAATGCTGAGCTGCAAAGCAAATGGAGGGAGGAGGAGGGAGCTCCCCAAACCCAAACCAGACCCCTTGCACAGAGACAGACGTCACTGACAGAGGCCTTTCAAAAACCTCAACAATATCCAGGTAGCAATTTCTAGAAGTGAAAGTTATTTCCAGCATTAATTAATGTTGTTTTTTCAAAGTGTAATTGGTGGTCAGAGATGTAATTTAGCAGAGAGATTAAACTATTATCTTATATTCAGTCAGTTGAAATAAATCTTAATTGTTTTACTAGAACTTTTCAAGAAAAAAGTATCGGTATCGGTATCGGTATCGGCAATACTGGCCCTATAATTACTTGGTATCGGATCGATACCAAAATTTGCAGTATCGCCCACCCCTACCCCAAGCCAGACAGTCACAGCCTAGAGGGTTTTTTTTCTTACCACCCTCAGAAGAAGACAAAATACCTGACAGTACAGATATGTTGGTATGGTATAGTGTCATGAGTCATGATTAAAGTATTGTGACACCCGTGCCAGGCGTTGATGAGTTTCCGCGTATCAATTGTTGTGGGCCGGCCGAGTCAAAGTCCAGGGCTGTTTTGTAGTCCCAGTCCGTCCCTGCCTGGTGGTGATACCCCCCTGATGGAGTCTAGACCCTGGTGGTGACTATCCCCTCCTTCATGTCATCATGTTTTCAATGAACTCTGTGTAAAGTGTTTACTAAGATTGTATAAACATTGTGGTGTTTTCATGGGGCCCAACATCGCTGGCAGCCCCTCTCTACACGCTTAATGAGAACGCCTCAAAGTCTTTGAATAGTGACGGTGGTGAGTAGCTCAGACAGATCAGAGATCAGCAGATTTCAGGACCCCTTTATTCATACATTTATCCTATCCAAAGTTGCTACACCAGAGGGCAGCAGAGGACTACAGCTTCTACTTTCACATGCAGGTGAGGACGCTGTGTTTGACCTTTAGTAACCTTCATTTAAAAGATCAGAGTTTCTCTTCAGCTTCACTTAAGCCTCCGACCTTTTACTTCAGCAAATACGTGTCAGTGTCCGATATATAACAGATAAAAGAATCATCATTCAGTGTGATATAAACTCACAGCAATCAAATGTTTCTTCACTGAGCGTCTGTGACCTCGTCAAACTATTTCTAACAGCCTATAATCCCGTTCTCTGCAGTGACTCTGATGGCCCTCCTGGTTCTCTGACGTCTCAGTGCCTGCACCATGTGTGTGTTTGTACAGTATGTGAAAGGACACACACATTGAGGTGTGTAACAGGCAGCAGGGCAGGTGAGGATGATGTCACACATACAGCAGCAGGTGAAGACTCCACCCAGAGACAAATAAACATGTGAAATATGCAAGAGATGCTCCATGACACAGAACACGAAAGTAGATTAAAGGTGAACAAGAGAATCAGCAGAGATGTCACACCTTTCATGAGACGATTGTTATTCTCACACTGAGCTACTCCCCGACCCCTGCGATCCAACATCCTCTTCTGTGGACGATACATTTTGACTTTGCCACACCGTGTGCTTTATTCCGTTTAACTTTGACCTTTTGACCTAATTTGCAGACACTTTGTGTGCAATCTAGTGGTGATAAAAGCACATTACACCTGTCAGTGTGAAAACAAGATGTCAGCCTTCTTTGCTAAGTGTCTCTAAGGCCGACTGCGAGACAAAAGACGACTCGAAGCTTAAGGTGTTCATTGTATTATTATGTCACACATACATTTATACATCCAGCACACACATTATGTACCACCATGAACTTAAACACTCCAGGATCAGAGAGCACAGTAGGTCAATTTATTGTCATGGAGCAGAAAAAGAAAACTAAAGCTAAATAATACAGTGGTATTAATTCAAATATTTAATTTAAAACGTTTTAAATGAACCTAACACACTGGTGTTTGTGTGTAACAAGATCACAGAGTGGTAGATCTGAAAATAACACCCAATTTTCTGTTTGTGAAATGACTACCTACAGAGACGCAGCGTGCAATTATACAAAACACTGAGAGAGCCAAGTGTTTGTCACAGGTGTGCAGCATGAAAACGCCTCACTCACAGGTGACACGCGTGGAAGACTTCCAGGACACCTGAGACCTCCGTCAGAGCTCGATGTGTGTCCTCAGTGAGTGGAAATGTGCTCTTTGCAAAGATCAACCTTTGAGTTAAAAATCCCTCCCATATTGTTTGTTGTTTTGTGTCTTTTCAGGCAACAAGCACTTCATCCAGTCTTCCAATAAGCAACTCCTTATAGATGCATGCTAGTCCTGTGCATTAACTCTGAAAAAAATCCTCAACTTCCAACACCCACAAACTGATGAACTACACACTACAACACAAGACCAGTTTTAAAGGTGGAATCAGTAGCAGCTTGTAAACACAACATTCAATCTGGGCCCCTCCTCCTGGGCTCATCTCCCTGCAGGACGTAGTGTGTACGTTTACTGCTTGTACCTACACTGCAAGCTAGCACAAGCTAACCGCCGGTGTTTGTCACCTGCCTGTCCAACAGGAAGCAGACCAACTCCACGTCCACGGGTAAAAGACAACACAAGGTTCACCCTCGTGTTAGAACGAGCTTTATCCACTTGGTGTTTCTCATCACTGTGATTATATTTTCTCTTCTTTGCTGCTTCGTCCACGTCCTTCCTTTTCCCCAGTTTGAATCACTCTCAGTCTCTGCAGACACAGTCACCACCACACATGTATGGAGGTATTTTATTTTGTAGGAAAAGCTACAGACCCTCTTAAGCTCTTTAGATTTCACATGACTGTCCTTGGGTTCTGTGTACTTCCTGGTAACTCTCAGTACCCCTGTCATACCTGCTGACTCTGCAAACTCTGTGCACAAACTCAGACATCCCTCGACTGTTACTGTCCAAATCTGTGCATTCTCTTAAAAACTCCACTATTTCTGTCTCTAGTCCTTTATAACCATGGAGGGAATTCTTCTCTCCCAGGCTCCCTGACCTCCTCGCCCTATATGCTCTGCAGATGAAGCCTTTTAGCTGCACACTGTCCCATTATGTTGATTATCTGATAAAGGCTGGGACCGCTGCCAAAGGCTTTTCTATTATCTCCTTTTGTGTCAATAAACATTTGCATACAGTGAACTAGACTTAAAGGCAAACCTTTTTAAGCCTGTGGTGGTCTGGGGAGATTAACTGAGTAGGTACTCTTTTGTTCGAGCCAGATCAACACACTTCAACTTGGCAGGTCTCCAGGATGAAATTGTTTTTTGCCGCAGGGCTTCTTATTTCCTGTAAGGCTGCGTGGAGCAGCAGTGTGGTAAAGAGTGATCAGAGCTTTGATGAGTTTTCTTGGAGGAAAAGAAAACTGTGAGAACTAGAACGTCCAAATCAGCCCGTTAGATTGTAAAATACAAAAAAAATGAAAGCCAAAGAGTGCATCAGGTGACTGCCCAAGGACTCAGCTTCTTTTTAAATCAACTGTTTGATCTGAAGGAAACAGAAGGGACCCTAAAAAATGAAACGTACAATAAACAAGGGACAAAAAACGATCTAAAAATAAGATTCAAAGTCACTGTGAGAGACACAAGACGGCAGACGTGCACACTTACTGCAAGGACACGGTACACGACTGCAAAGAGACGCATGACAATAAAAAAGGAACAGATGAAACAACACAACGATTAAGTGCATGCAAACAACAACAACAAAGAGGTGCAGAATTATTTTAAAGAGGCATACAACGACTTCCAACAGATCACAACAGCTTCAAAGACGAACAAGAGAAAAAAATGTACACAACACAACATAAAAAATTCAGAGGCAAAAATAAAGAGAGTAATAGAAAGAGACTCAGGTAACAATAGTGTTCCTGCAGGGGGCGCTGGAGTCCCATCGATGGCGGTCTCCATGCTGGAAATGCTGTCTCAGTCTAACTTTCAGTCAACCTAACGACAGGCTGAGAGCTGGAGCTGAGGCGGGTTTTAAACCTCCTGACAAACCGTTACACCGCGCCCACCTGTCAATCAGGTCAGCTACACGCCTTATTGTGAATAACTCTTATCCTTCATCAAATCAAAACTGATGAGTCATCAAAACATTCACCCCCCGTACAGTGTGTGCTGATCGAGACATGAGCTAATCAGACCTATTTGTTTTTTTGAACCAGGCTGTAAACATGTTAATGTCTGCTGTAAAAACAGGCTTTTTAGAATGGGTGTGTATGTGACTTCCTGTGTTTCTGCAGCCAGCCTCTAGTGGACACTCGAGGAACTGCAGGATTTTACACTTCAGCATCGGCTTCATTTTTTAACACCCGAGGTTGCCGCTTGAAAGTAACCTATGTAAGGCACACAAATGAAACATTAAAAAACAACAACAATGAGACACTAAACAACTAAACCTCACTGAGCAGAACTTAAAAGAGATTCAAACAAAGACAAAGAAACAATACTGCAAACAAGGGACGCAGAAAGAGAAAGGGAAGCAACACAAAAACAACAACGTTGCTACAAAGAGATAGGAAAGGACCTCAACAGCTGACCGGATGTTTGTTATTATTTCGGCACTTTCTGTCTGGGGTCCTCTGATCTCCGTCATTTTACAAAGAAAGACGTTAAACTCTGAGGAGACGTGGAAACACAGCAGCAAAGGGCTAAGGTCAGATTCAAACCCACAGCTGTTGCGCAAAGACCACATCCTCTGTACATATGGTGCACAACATAACCGCTAGCCTATCAAGCGCCCCTTCATGTTGTATTTTTAGTCTTAATTTCTCCCTCTTCTTCTTTGGTTTGTCACAGCCAGGCTCTTAGACTGTGACAAAGATGGGAGACACACAGGTATACTAATTAATAAAGTAATTTATTTACCAGGGAAATGATCAAAACGTACAAAACCTTGTAGATTTAAAGAATCTGTGAAGTCAGTTGTATAAGGTGTGGGTGTGTGGAAATGTGCTGTAGCAAAAAGCAAAGATGTGTGGGTCAGACGAGTCTCTCTCTAGAGGTCTCCCAAAGTGGTCTCCCAGGTGTGTCTCATCTCCTGATTGTCGGCTCACCAGGTCAGCAGCCCTGGAGACAGAAAGCAAGCACCCGTAAACTGTTCGATGCAGAGGGCCGTCACAGTTTGTATTATTGTACTCAGCCTTTCAGGAGTTCAGAGTCATGTATGACCATCATTTCTCCAGCAGAGGTCACTGCTGCTCTTCATACTGCAGGCCGTTCCTGCTGAAGATACTGCAGAGCTTCACATGACTTCAGACCCTAAAGTCCAAATATTGATCTGTCTGGTTTGTTTATTTGTTTGTTTTTAGGCAAACGTTGACTGTTCTTAGTGACTTAGTGACAACCTCAGAAGTCGCCATTCAGATTGATACCAAAGTGCACAGCTGAGGAAGGTGGAGGTTTGATTCTAGCCCTGTGTGGGGCCATCTGTGTCTTTGGTGGTGTCATGGAGGGGTCAAAGATAAAAAAAAGTGATGATCTGACTGGTCAGGCCGGCACCTTCGCTCCTCTGAGACTTCCAAAATACATTGAGATGAATAATAAAATGGTATGTTTGAGACTGGCCTCTTAGCAGACGTCCATGGACAGCAACGTTTCTGCTCTTCTGTACTGTAGGGGAAAACCATGGGACTTTTTTATTAGTGCTTTAATATAAAGCCAATGAAGCCCCAAACTGCTGTTCCTTAAACGACCACCAGAGGCTGGCCTCAATAGTAGGTCGAGCCCCATGTTTAAATGTTCAAATTTCTAATATGACAGGAAATCAACATGTTTACCAAGCCAAGTGTTTCTTTGTATGTGAGGCTTGTTTGATTGTTCATTAAACTGTATGGGGGATGCATTTCCACGTCTCGGACTCTGAAGCTTCAGTGTTTATCCAGCTCTGCATCGGTCTGTAAACCTTTCTGCGTTCTAACCTCTCCATTTTTCAAAAGCATCTCCAATATTGATCCTAGTTTGAGCACGTTTCTGCTCGTGGAGCTTATTAGAAACATGCAGAGGCTTTTTAGGTCGGGTACAATCACTTCAGTTTAGTTTGGTTCAGTTTATTAGGATCCCCATTAGCTGCAGCTATTCTTCCTGGGGTCCACAGCAGCCATTACAGTGTGACTGTGTCATCTTACAACTTCAAACCAAATAACACTCATTAACATAAACAACATTCAGTACACAGCTTTCATCCTAACACATAACATTACAGTACTAACAGACGTGACCAAACATGAACACAATGACAGCTTCTAGGAAATAGTGATAATACAATCTTCAATTCATGGCAGTGACATTTGAACCTGTTCAGTTCCTCTGTACACAATCTACTGATGAATTAAAGAATACATGTAAATATGTATTCATGCACCTTCAAAATGCATCTGCCTAAATATACACACATATAAATACTCCAATACCACAATCAAACAATTACAGGAGGAAAATAAATCTAATAAAATGTGCAGCTTGTTGGACGGCAATAGATGAGATAACTCTGTCAAAAGATACTGCTTTAATTCAAGTTTGAATCTAGTTTGATTGTTTTCTTGGGTTATGTATTTTGGAAGTGAGCTCCATTCCTGCATTGCTCTAAACAAAGTTGTTGCTTTAATTCAGTTTGTTCTTGCTGTAGGTCAAATGAAGTTCCCTCCTGTTGCATGCCTTCTTGAGTAGTTATGAGTTGCTGAACTGAAAGTTACATTTTTAAACTAAATAATTGGAATCTTTGTTACGATAATGTTTCTGATAAATGTCAAAGGGTTAGGTAAGTATCGTAGTCTGTTTTTAACAAATAACCAAGACAAACAGTTATGCATTGCAACAACATTTGTACTGTTTCTACAATGGTGTGCAATTCGTGCTGCCCTGTTTTGTACTGTTTGTAATTACTGGATTTTATCCGCTGTAAAACTGGATTTATTTTATCTGACCAGTTCTCTTGCCCGCTTCCATCGCTGCAACACCCGTTGGTTTGACCTGATAACTGCTCTCATATCTGGCAAACCGAGGGGCGTCCAAAACGGCCGTGCGGGGGTGCCTTACACTTACATGCACTAGCGCCATTGGTCCAGAAGTGGATTTCAGCTCATGCTTTGAGTGTGGGCTCGGGCATGCATGGGGTAGAGAATGAGCAGGGAGACAGGGTGGCGTGATTGGTTTATAAACTCGAACCGAGTGCAGACATTGGTTGAAGTTTTTACGTGTTTACAACTGCTACAGATGACGGATTTTCTTTTTCAGAGCACATGAGTTATTAATTTCTGTCAGGACCTAAAGACAGTTTCAACCAAAATCTTAAAAAGTGTATCTGGAGGACATTACCAACCCTACCTTTAAGTTAAATGAACATCAAACTATTTGTCCTGAAGCTGTTTTTTTTTTACTAAGAAGTTTGTATTTCCTGATTCAGGTTAGGAGCGATCACAGATAAGAAATGTTGACCCTCAGGGGAGACAAACACACTGTAGTTTATGTTCATCTGTTTGCAACAATGACTGACAACAGAGGTGGTGTTCATGTTGATGTTTTTTAGTCTGATTTATTTAGTAGAGTGATAGAATCAGAATCAGAATCGTGTTTATTGCCAAGTACATTTACACATACAAGGAATATGTCTTGGTGTATTGGTGCAAAAAACAAAAAACAGTTAACAGAGAAAAACAGCCAAAAAAAAGCAAGAACTTAAATAATATAAAAAATAAGAAATTGAACGCAGCAACGCAGCATTCAACATGCAGTTCTTTAAGGTCTACAATCTTAAAAAGTAATTGATGAAAAATAATTTAGCCTACATTGAAAAAAAAGTATTAGTAGTCATCTTTTAAAAAATTAGTGCATTTACAGACGAAATGTTGACGTCAAGCAAAAACATCACCGAGTGTTACCTTCATTGAGGTTTGGACCAGACAAACCACCAGTAGGGACAAAAATGACAAGCTGACATGTCAGATGTTAAAGGTGCAGACACACACAGCACAACACAAATATAAATATCTTATTTACAGCACTTATAACCTTCAAATGAATTCTTCAATTATTTCATTCTTCACACGCAACACCTTCAACAGCGTGATCGCAGAACATGTGTCATCACAGCAACAAAGAGTGAGATCACACTGAATTTATTGATGAGGGCAGACGAGGCAGTAGTTGCAACAGCGTTGGCTCCGGCACCTGTTGGAGCAGCTGTGGTTGGGGCACCTGTCGGAGCAGCTGTGGTTGGGGCACCAGTCGGAGCAGCTGTGGTTGGGGCACCAGTCGGAGCAGCTGTGGTTGGGGCACCTGTCGGAGCAGCTGTGGTTGGGGCACCTGTCGGAGCAGCTGTGGTTGGGGCACCAGTTGGAGCAGCTGTGGTTGGGGCAGCTGTGGTTGTTGTTGGGGCAGCTGTGGTTGTTGGAGCAGCTGTGGTTGTTGTTGGGGCAGCTGTGGTTGTTGTTGGGGCAGCTGTGGTTGTTGTTGGCGCAGCAGTGGTTGTTGTTGGGGCAGCTGTGGTTGTTGGAGCAGCTGTGGTTGTTGTTGGAGCAGCTGTGGTTGTTGTTGGGGCAGCTGTGGTTGTTGTTGGGGCTGCTGTGGTTGTTGGAGCAGCTGTGGTTGTTGTTGGAGCAGCTGTGGTTGTTGTTGGGGCAGCTGTGGTTGTTGTTGGGGCAGCTGTGGTTGTTGGGGCAGCTGTGGTTGTTGTTGGGGCAGCTGTGGTTGTTGTGGGGGCAGCTGTGGTTGTTGGAGCAGCTGTGGTTGTTGTGGGGGCAGCTGTGGTTGTTGTTGGGGCAGCTGTGGTTGTTGGTGACTGAGCGTTGCAGGAGGCTGTATTTGGCAGAAATGTTTGATCAGTTACAGATTTAGTCTCGTTCAAAACTTGTAATGAAAACACAAAAAAACATTTTCTCTTACCAACTAACAGCAGAAGGACGACACAAATCTTTGCAATCATGATGAATGAGTTGTTGTTTCTCTTTTTTCTTTCTGAAAAATGAAGAGTCAACAGATAAATGAATATGAATACATTTTGGCTTACTTTAAGAGTGTTGACTAAAAGTTGGGTTATATTTTCACGTCTACTGTGCTGGCAATAATTACGACTGAATTGTCCGTACAACATCTTACAAAACATCTTTCAGTTTAAAGATCAGGGGGGCCGTACATTTCGTGAGAGAAAAAGCCCTTGTCATAGTTAAGAGCATCAAGGTGTCTTGGGCGATGGTGGGGGACCAAAGTTCATCAAGCAGTCCTTGAAATTTCTTTGAACAATGTCATAATAGCCTGAGAACTCTCTTAGGTTTGTTTTTAACCCAAACCACGACCGTATCCCCAAACGTATCCTCACTTTGTGTGGTACCAACATGTTGCTGTCCCTGCCATCAGTAGGCTGACTGTCTTTGGAAACACTGCTATGAGCCGTATTTCAGGGTGAGAACAAACAAAATATTGAGGCTGAATTGTCGGAGATCTTGTTGTTCCAGAACTTCTGTCTTAGACCGAATGGACGAGGGGGAAAACAACTTTGAATTGGTTTTAATAGGTGAATTAACAAAGCTGTAAAACACCTCCAACAATTGCTGGTTCCACCCTAATTAATGACAGGATACTGTAAATGTCCTCCTACTGATTTATTACTTCATGTCTTTGATAATACCCTCATTTCCCTTGCTGCAAAATGATTTTTGTAAAATCAAGTGACCGGGCACTAGTAGCTTAGCGGTTAGTGTGTGCGCCCCATGTACGGAGGCTTAAGTCTTCGAGAGTGGACAGCCCTGGTTTGAATCCTTCCACATCGTTCACTACTCTCTCTCTCTCTTCATTGTTTTTGACTCTATCCACCGTCCTATCTCTAAGTAAAGGCATACACTCAATCTCACACATCTCATTTTATACCTTATTATATGTCCTTTTAAAGACAGTGATGAACAAAGGCCCCGCCAAAATTAGAAGCATCATAAATGTCACTTTAACTTAAAATAAAAAAATGTGTTAACAACTTGTGACACACTTTAATTAATAAACATATATAAACATTTCCACCCATTGAAGGCAGATAAAAGTGCTTCACTTAAAATATGTTGAAACAGTCTTAAATATTTAAATATGCTAAAGAAATCTACTATTTTGGTTTGAAACATTTTCAGCTTAAAAAAGTTTAAAATCAAAATATTGTTGACCATGAAAATTCCAGTAATCCCGCTCGCTTCAGATGCACATTGAAAAGTTTTTTAGTTTTTTTAAAGGTCCAAGGACAAAAAATGAATAAATCAGAACATTAAAAAAAGCATTGTTTCCCTCAGTAGGTATATAAATATTGGATTAATGACAAAGGTACTTACAGGTGTTGATTCTCTGCTTGGATGTCGTCTGCTTGGATGTCGTCTGCTTGGATGTCGTCTGCTGGAGTCGAAGAAGCTGTGATGCCCTCTGATTTCAGCTGCTCTTTTTATACACAGGGTACGTGACATGGCGAAAGACTTGGACACTGGGAGTGATGGTAACTCTCGTCATAAAGGTGTGTGAAGAATCCTAATTATAACCTCCCTGCACATGAACAAAAACTTATTGATGTGCTAAGATGTGACACATGTAAAGTGACATTCTTCTGACATGACATTTTACATTTCAATAGACCGACCCTGGGAGGGGCCAACACACTTTAATGTCTTTTCTTTGTTGCTATTTTCAACAAATGAGGTCATTAAATGTTCCTGCTGCACTTCTCTCCTGAAACCTGTACATGTTTTTTTCATCTGAAGTCAGAAGTCATTTAAAGGAAGGAGGAAATAAAAAGGGGATGATAGGTTCAACTTCCCACCATCCAAAATATTGTTTGATTGTTTGGCAGAATGAATGGGCAAATGTTTCTGGGCTGTTTGAATGTCAGCCAAGAAAAATATAATGGTTGAAGTTCAAAAGCATCTTAAGTTACCCCTAACATCTGTTTTAAGTTACCTATTAGAGAACACCTTAAGTTACCCCTAACATCTGTTTTAAGTTACCCATTAGAGAACACCTTAAGTTACCCCTAACATCTGTTTTAAGTTACCCATTAGAGAACATCTGAAGTTACCCCTAACATCTGTTTTAAGTTACCCATTAGAGAACACCTTAAGTTACCCCTAACATCTGTTTTAAGTTACCCATTAGAGAACACCTTAAGTTACCCCTAACATCTGTTTTAAGTTACCCATTAGAGAACACCTTAAGTTACCCCTTAACATCTGTTTTAAGTTACCCATTAGAGAACACCTTAAGTTACCCCTAACATCTGTTTTAAGTTACCCATTAGAGAACACCTTAAGTTACCCCTAACATCTGTTTTAAGTTACCCATTAGAGAACATCTGAAGTTACCCCTAACATCTGTTTTAAGTTACCCATTAGAGAACACCTTAAGTTACCCCTAACATCTGTTTTAAGTTACCCATTAGAGAACACCTTAAGTTACCCCTAACATCTGTTTTAAGTTACCCATTAGAGAACACCTTAAGTTACCCCTAACATCTGTTTTAAGTTACCCATTAGAGAACATCTTAAGTTACCCCTAACATCTGTTTTAAGTTACCCATTAGAGAACACCTTAAGTTACCCCTAACATCTGTTTTAAGTTACCCATTAGAGAACATCTTAAGTTACCCCTAACATCTGTTTTAAGTTACCCATTAGAGAACATCTGAAGTTACCCCTAACATCTGTTTTAAGTTACCCATTAGAGAACACCTTAAGTTACCCCTAACATCTGTTTTAAGTTACCCATTAGAGAACATCTTAAGTTACCCCTAACATCTGTTTTAAGTTACCCATTAGAGAACACCTTAAGTTACCCCTAACATCTGTTTTAAGTTACCCATTAGAGAACACCTTAAGTTACCCCTAACATCTGTTTTAAGTTACCCATTAGAGAACACCTTAAGTTACCCCTAACATCTGTTTTAAGTTACCCATTAGAGAACATCTTAAGTTACCCTTAACATCTGTTTTAAGTTACCCATTAGAGAACACCTTAAGTTACCCCTAACATCTGTTTTAAGTTACCCATTAGAGAACATCTGAAGTTACCCCTAACATCTGTTTTAAGTTACCCATTAGAGAACATCTTAAGTTACCCCTAACATCTGTTTTAACTTACCCATTAGAGAACACCTTAAGTTACCCCTAACATCTGTTTTAAGTTACCCATTAGAGAACATCTGAAGTTACCCCTAACATCTGTTTTAAGTTACCCATTAGAGAACATCTTAAGTTACCCCTAACATCTGTTTTAAGTTACCCATTAGAGAACATCTTAAGTTACCCCTAACATCTGTTTTAAGTTACCCATTAGAGAACACCTTAAGTTACCCCTAACATCTGTTTTAAGTTACCCATTAGAGAACATCTTAAGTTACCCCTAACATCTGTTTTAAGTTACCCATTAGAGAACACCTTAAGTTACCCCTAACATCTGTTTTAAGTTACCCATTAGAGAACATCTTAAGTTACCCCTAACATCTGTTTTAAGTTACCCATTAGAGAACATCTTAAGTTACCCCTAACATCTGTTTTAAGTTACCCATTAGAGAACATCTTAAGTTACCCCTAACATCTGTTTTAAGTTACCCATTAGAGAACATCTTAAGTTACCCCTAACATCTGTTTTAAGTTACCCATTAGAGAACATCTTAAGTTACCCCTAACATCTGTTTTAAGTTACCCATTAGAGAACATCTTAAGTTACTCCTAACATCTGTTTTAAGTTACCCATTAGAGAACATCTTAAGTTACTCCTAACATCTGTTTTAAGTTACCCATTAGTGAACATCTTAAGTTACCCCCAACATCTGTTTTAAGTTACCCATTAGAGAACATCTTAAGTTACCCCTAACATCTGTTTTAAGTTACCCATTAGAGAACATCTTAAGTTACCCCTAACATCTGTTTTAAGTTACCCATTAGAGAACATCTTAAGTTACTCCTAACATCTGTTTTAAGTTACCCATTAGAGAACATCTTAAGTTACCCCTAACATCTGTTTTAAGTTACCCATTAGAGAACACCTTAAGTTACCCCTAACATCTGTTTTAAGTTACCCATTAGAGAACATCTTAAGTTATCCCTAACATCTGTTTTAAGTTACCCATTAGAGAACATCTTAAGTTACTCCTAACATCTGTTTTAAGTTACCCATTAGAGAACATCTTAAGTTACCCCTAACATCTGTTTTAAGTTACCCATTAGAGAACATCTTAAGTTACTCCTAACATCTGTTTTAAGTCAGGGGTTCCCAAACTTTTTCAGCCCGCGACCCCCATTATAACGGTCCTAGAGACTGGGGACCCCCATTGTCCCTGGAGGTGCTTAAAACATTTGACATTGCACACAGCCACACACACTATTAGGCCTATCCAAACACTGGCATTAGAACACCACACAACAGCCCAAACACCATCATATTTGTGTATATATTTTCAAATTTATGGGTGAAATTAGAAAAAATATCATATCACAATTTTTTTTCATACGATCTTAAAAATGTACTGACCAGTTCAACCACTTTTTACCTCATATAATGTTTTTAAATGCACAACAACTGTGATGATAAGTTTAGTCTATTTAAAAATGTCTTTGTTGAGGGTCTGGGGGTCTCCCTCCTGAACATTTTTAACACCAGAAATGTCTTTCCTACATTCTGATCCATTTTTTTGCACAATTTGAGGGTTTTCTGCTCCACTTTAAAATAATGATTTAGTATTGTGTCCTCTTTTGTGTCTTTAAATCTATTTTAGAGTTCAGGTACATTCACACAGTTATCATTCATTTAAAAACATGAGGACTTCAAACATTATACAGAATATTTTAATTCTGGGACACATGGTCAAAGTAAGTTTTACTGTTAGAAGAGTTTTATTCATAGAGGGGGCGGGACATCGTTGATTGACGAACAGACAGTCACCATGGTTACTCACTCTCACCTGCCTGCTGCACACTGACTGAGAGGAGAGAGAGCTGCTGACTGACATCACTTATAAGTTATAGCAGTATGCATGGAAATCAATGTATTGAAATAAATGATTGTACTAATTCAAACATTTTTTTAAACCACCGTGGTCCGGACCTCGCGGAGTCGCGGATATGATCGCCGCCCTCCGTTTCATAACATCGTTTAATTCTCGTTTCCGTTATAACAACAGGTGAGCTTCAGGTGGAGAGGCTTGTTAGTAACTTGTAAAAAACATGAGAGAGCAGAATAACATCGGAAGCATCAGTTTAAACACCGGGGTTATATCTTCCCATCACTGACTGTCTGAGCTCTGCTCTGTGTGACTCTCTGCAGACTGTTTAACGTCTCTCCGGCTCGTTAAAACGGTTCGTTGTGTCGCCATTCGAAGTAGGCTACAAACCTTAACTTTGCAAACTCTTCAGATAACTGTTTCTCGAGCCCTGTCGGTTTGGAAAAATCTCAAACAGTTGTATATAACCAGGATAGAGCTCTTTTAACGGACTAACTCTTAAGTTTCGTTTTCATGTTAAGCGGTGATCCCGCTCTGAGGGGGAGACAAGTCTGTATAAGAACATAAACTGCAGAAGGATGGAATTAACACATTAGCCCGGTTCTACGATCTCTCTGCTTTGGCAGATCGTCAACACGTTCAAATCCAATTTTAAACCATTTTCCATTTTTAAATGTTTTTGGAAGGAATCTCGCGACCCCCCTAACAGTGTCTCGCGACCCCCCAGGGGGTCCCGACCCCCACTTTGGGAACCACTGTTTTAAGTTACCCATTAGAGAACATCTTAAGTTACCCCTAACATCTGTTTTAAGTTACCCCTAAGGTCTTGTGCTCGAATCGGATGTCCAGGGCTCTTTCAATGAGCCGCAATATAGCGACGAGGTGGCTTCTGCCGACAGTCTGCGGCTGTGAGACAGGGAGCCTGGGCCGGCTCGAGCTGCGGCGGACTGGTAGTGTCGGTGCTCTCACTGTTTTCCTCGACACAGACATAGAGTCCGTTTTCTGCCAGGAATTTACAAGATGCCAATTTCTTCTGGAAGAAATCTCGGAATCAGTTAAGGAAACGGCCGTAGAGCTCTGCAGCTATAGGTGGAGTGTCCTGCGGTGCTGTGCATTCTGGGAGTTGTTGTCTTTCATCAGAAAGACACTTTCTGCCTTTTCTCGGTCAAGAAGGCACCAACTTCAAAAATTATTTCACATTTCTACTACATATATGACCCAATGTCACTACAGATTCATGTTTCAACGGGTGAAGTATCCCTTTAATAAGGAACATGTTAAAGTGGACTGTGGGCTGAGGGACGAAGGGTTGCATGACTTCAGATAAAGTCGGCATGATGTGATAATAGTCGAGTCGATGTTGAGTAGTCGCTGATGCAGTTATCAATAAGACCACCGGAGGAGGGAATGCTTGGCAAACACAAAAAATATGTATTTGCCAAACTGAATGCATATGCTGCTGAAAGCTGAGAGTTAATACATAAAGGCACAGCAAGCTGCAACAGCTGCAATATGCAACAACAACACATGTGCTCCCTTTGTAAGTGACTGCGCAGAAAAAATAAATGTATTTTTGTTTAAAATTGAGACTTTGAACATACATCTTCTTTTTGAGTCCTCAAAAAATTAAGCTATGAAGACTTATATGTTGCCATTCTCTAGTGTTGCTTTGCAGTAGATGAGCTTCGTGGAGTGGAGAAGGTAAATACAAACGTCATGCCACCCCTGCATAAGTCAGTGCCCCATTTGGGCCCCCCAGTCAAAACAAGTCTGGACACGCCCTGGTGTGCAACTCCTATGAGGGACTGTTAGGGGAATGGGCTGCAGGTGGGGAGTTGGAAACCCTGTGAGGGGAATCAGCTGACTGCAAAGCATGGAGGAGAGGCCATAAAGGAGTGGAACAAGCTCACCACAGATTTCAAAATCTGCACAAAGTGTGAAACATTTCTTCGTGAGATAAAAATGCATGAGTATACATGTGTGTGTGTGTGTGTGTGGGGGGGGGGGGGGGGTACATATGGTAGCATGCTCTTTGCGGCTGAGGAGGGGGGCTTGGGAGGGTGGTAGGTTTTATTTTGGGTTTAATTTATATTTTGTACAGTAGATGGAATGAATACTGATGAAAAAGGAACTTGTGGCCAAAAGCAGAAGACATTTTTGATTTGCATTGCTGCTTATCTTGATCTGTATTAATGCTGTGCATGATTGTGTTTTAACGCTTCACATTTACACAAACAGACCCCTAAAGATTATCGCCCAGTGTTTCTCATTGATTTCTGTAGCTTTGTAGCTTCAGGAAGCAAAAAGGTTCCCTTATTTTCTTTTAATTTAATCTTGGTTAAAAAACACAATCTGAAATAGAAAATGTTAAAGTTATACGCAAGCACTGGTGTTAGTGTTTCTATTAATCGAAATTTGAGAATCGGGATGCTGATTTTGGCTAATGAAAAACAGCTAAGCATTAAGAAAATTAGCTCCCTGGTCGAAAAGATCCCTGGAGGATCAATGGTCAAACCAAATCAATCTTTAATCTACAAATAAACACCGTTACATAGGAGTTTTTAGAGTTTGGACCCCAAGATGCAGAAACAGACACAAAGTCAGTTTTTAAGGTGTTTAATGTAGATTCTTGTAAAAATGGTTAAAGGCTCGTGGTGGCAACCGAGGGCTGTCTGGCACAAGGAGAGAGGGAGGTAAGCTCTCCCAGAGGAAAACTGTCAGGCAGCAAGGTCAAAAGGAAGCACGGGTAGGTGGTGAGGCTCACAGGCATCAAGGCCTCGTATTTGAAACCAAGAGACTTGCTTCACCTCTTTTTGTACAGTCTACCTTTTGTCAGAGTGTATTTATGTCATATGATGATGGAAACATTCAGCTGACAGGTGATCTGCACAATAAAAGACTGAATTGGACAGAGTGTTTACAGAACACTTATCCATTATCTATAACCAGTTCATCCTGTTCAGGGTTTGGTCAGAGCAGAGCCCATCCCAGCATGCATTGGGCTCAGCGTGCTAAGATTGTGCCTCCCACATATTAATCAAGTCAGACAATGAAGCATCTGTTTCTCTTATAGGGAAATACATGTTGACCTTTTCTTCTTGAATACATTAAAACAGTACTAAGGGTACTTTTGGAAGTTTTTACAGAGTCCTTTAAGGTTCGTCCAAACATCTGGTTCAGAAATATTCAGCCTAGGTAAATGACATTTCAAATGACATTTTTAACCCATCTAACAGTTTTCTCATGCTCACATGTATGTGTAGTTTGTGAATGAATGAATTAAACTTTTATCACCCCTCGGGGGAATTTCTCTTGCACCAAGAGCATGATAACATAAAAGGGATGAAAGACAACAACAACCACACTGGCCAGCCCATAACGTCATGAACAGAAACCAGTAGCACTTTGCTTATTCACATGCTAATTAGCATCATACTGGCTGCTTGTTAGTCATTATTAAGGTATTGTTAGTACCCTATTCTACATGAGCATAGTCTATAGCTAACAGGTCATTAACTAAGATTTTGTCCTCTTAATTACTGCTCATTCAGTACGTTAGGACGTTTTTTAACATGAATTATGATGTTAAAGGCTGAATGTGCGACATGTTCCACATCAATATATCATAAATCCAGTCTATCCTGTAAATGTGTCTCTGAGTCATGACTGTCTACAATGAGTGTGACACCCGAGTCCCGCTGTCTGTGATGCTGTCTGAGCCGTGTTTACATGGACGGGACGGCCGGCTCCTCCTCTTGTGTATAAAAGCTGTTTAATTGAGGGACTAGTTGTGGCAGCTTTATGTTATCATGCTCTTGGTGCAAGATAAATTCCCCCGAGGGGCATTAATGGTTTCATCCATTCATTCATTCACAATAAGCAGCCAGTAAGATGCTAATCAGCAGCTTGTAAATGGTGAATATTCTGTGACCTCTTAATCAGTTGTTTATCTCTTTAAAATGGATATAGGACAGCGGCCATTAAGATGACATAATCAAACGATTGTTTTAATCCGAGTTAGTGGAGCAGCACCTGAGAAACTACTGAAGGTGTTTAAAATACTTCATTAAGAGAGGAAACGCTCTGTAACATTCCAGGCTCTTCAACAAACACACATCACTTGTTTTTCTTGGCCGGTGGACCAACTTTACACTTCTCCAAGAGACGGGAACAATCTTTTGAGCTGTTAACACATCCTAATTAACTAACTAAACAAAAGCATAACATAGAACAAAACATAGCAGACCATAATGACAGGGTAAACACACGAGTCTCTCCTGTCAAAAACATTTGATTTATAGCGTTGAGGATCTTGTCAGACTGCACGAAATCAACCAAAGCCATATTTGTGTTTGTTGATGAACCACATAGCTCAGTAGAATTATTTTAAGGTAATCCTTTATATATATTGGAATTCTGCATGAAAGGGACTTAATGTTTGGCGCTTCACCTGACTGATCTTACTTATTGTACAGAGCAAACAGCGTATGCATGAAGGAGAGTTATGTGAAAGTGAAAGATGAAGGACAATTTTCGCGTTAAGCAGACCAAAAGCAGTGACAGGAAAGTGTATTCAACCCCATCTTTAATCAGAATAATTTCATTCACACTCCAACGTCACAAATCATCAAATTTTAAATACTATTGGTCATTTGTTCTAAGGCCTACCTCATCCTGGTTTAACCCTGATGCTGCAACGTCATGGAAACCTATAGAGGAAAATATAGCCCATCCCCGTAGATTACAGGACTTAGTTTACTCTGCCATATCACTACAATATGCCAAACTTCATCTAGGTCCTATTATAACTTTTCTTCTATCAATATGGCGCAAAGCGATAAAAGAATCAAATACAAGTCAGAAGTGGCACACAGCCCTATATTTCATAATAACTCCCTTCTAACTGGGTCTGTTCCATTTGCGTCTCCAGTGTGGGAGAGCAAAGGTATTCATGTGCTAGGAGACATTTATGATAACGGTCTACGTTGTTTTAATGACTTGCGTGCTACATACTGTTTACCTGCCTCCTCATTTTTCGTGTATCTTCAACTTAGATCCTCCTTGAAAGCCTATGGTGTTCCCTGGAACACCCCGCTCTCTATTCACAAAATGCATAAAGTACTAGGTAAAAAAGAACAAGTAAAACATTCAGTCTCTAAAATGTACTCTATGCTATCTTCTTCTAGTTATAAGCCTTCATACATTCAGCAGGTGTGGTCTAGGGAATTGGGGGTATCTCTGGAGGATGATGGATGGAAAAAATATGGGGAACTATTGTGGACTCTTCCAAAAACCCAAACCACCAACTAATACACCTTAACTTCATTCACAGAACTTATCTTACACCCAGGAAACGTTTCCTTATGAAACTATCTACTTCACCGAATTGTGATCTCTGCCCAGATAGTCAGGTTGGCTCATTTATGCATATGTTTTGGGAATGTAGTGATGAGGCAACATTTTGGAGACAAGTTTGTTTTAATTGATCTAAAATCTTGAATTGTGATATACCTTGCACTCCTACGGTTTTTCTTCTTAATGACATCACAACCCTAGAACTTGCATTCTCACAAAAACGCTAAATGTTAGCTGGAGTTACCGCGGCAAAAAAGATGCTGGCTCTCCGCTGGCAACCTCCACATGTTCTCTCAATATCACAGTGGATTAATACTATTGACATCATTAATATGGAACTTTCTGTAGCCAGAATCCATGGTGCCAATAGAAACACCATCTCATCTTGGACATCGATGTTAAGTATAATTGAAACATTATTAACCAATAAGTAAAAGAACTGTGTATTATTGAGAAACAAGTGGACACTAATGCTATTACTTGCCCTTTTATGCTTAGTGTTTTTTTTTTTTTTACATTTCCTAAATGAGTCTTGACTAAGATAACTCAATTTCTAACTGTTGTCTGTGTTAACATAGCTCTTATGTGGACTGTAGAGGAATATGTTTTGTGTGTATGAACATGTATACATGTGCACATGTATGCGTATTCATGCATCCATATACAACAACATCATGTATACAAAATGTAAACCAGTGTAGATGGGGGAGTGCGACTTGCCAGCTAAGTTAGTCGAAATATAACATAATTTTCCTGAACGCCATGGGGAAAGTGCAGCTATACATAAATGTACTCGCATGACAACTGATTACAGAAATTCAAAATTACTTTTTGCTTATCAATTACACGATTGATGAATACATAACACCGATCTCTCAGACATGTGATATATAAATGTATATGCTGCTTGAACACGAAAATCAATACAAAATTGATCACAAAAAAAAAAGAAGGTAACACTTTACTTTACAGGTCCGCAAATTTTGTCGTAATTAGGTGATAATTAGACAATAATTAGACAAACTTCTTTTTTATTTCTTTGAAATTACCCCGAATTTCATGACAATTGGGTAAAAATTAGCACGTAACTTCTTTGAAATAATGCCCGAATTTAATTGTAAGCAATAATGATTACAACTTTTGGTAATAAATGACTGAGATCAGCTTTATATGATTAACCAAAAAAAGATTAAAACTGGAACTCCTATAAAACTAAATGAACTCAGCTGTCATTCTAACTCAGACATTTATTATGAATCCTAAATCACATCAGCTGCTGTTGTTCACAAAGTCATATGGAAGATATTCTATGATTTTCTTCATGAAATTAATTATTTCAAAGAAGTTACGTGCTAATTTTCACCCAATTGTCATGAAATTCGGGGGTAATTTCAAAGAAATAATAAAAAAGTTTGTCTAATTATCGTCTAATTATCACCTAATTACGATGAAATTTGCGGACCTGTAAAGTAAAGTGTTACCAAAAAGAATAATATCCTTCATCACTTCCGTGTTTAACTGTGAGTTACATTAAGTGTTTAAACTTACAGCTATTGAATTCAGTCTAACAGATATCTTTGAGCTTACAATATCAGCGGAAGAATAAGTACAAATCTGATACATAAGTGGGATAAATTCAGATAAAGTTAGTCTTCATACTAAAAAAAAGATGTACAGCAGGTAGAGTGTCTAAAAGTTATTAGTCTCTTAAGTCTCTTCTTCCAGGCCAGTTCCTAATTCCAAAAACATGCAATCACAACTAAGTTGACTAAGAGAAGACTTGTTGGATTGATTACTGCAGAGGAGGCAACAGTTGTAGCTGTTGTATTTGGGGCTGCAGCTGCAGGTGGAGCTGCTGTAGCTGTTGCTACTGTTTCCTCCGCTCCCGATGCTAGTGTTGTCATCCTTGTAGTTCCTCCTGGGGTCACTGTGGATGCTGTTGGAGACCCTGTTGTTCGTCTCATGCCCAATGTGGTTGCTTTTGAGGCTACAATGGGTGGGGCTGTGGTTGTTTCTTTGGATAAGGTGGATACTCTTGTGGACAATAAAGTTGTCACTTTGGCTTCAGCCTGGGATACTGTTGGTGTTGTTGGTTTAGGTGCTGCTTCTGATGTGGTTGCACTTGATGCCACTGTTTGGGCTGTTGTGGTTGAACCAGGTGTGACTGTGTCTGTTGCTGCATCAACAGTGGTCATTGTTGAGGAAGCTTTGACTGTTGTTGCAGTTGTTGTTTGTGTAACAGTAGTTGTTGTTAAGGAACCAATAGTTGTTTTTGGGGCCGCTGTGGATGTTGCTGGGGAAGCTTTTGTTGTTACAGTTAATGTGGTTGTAGATGGGGCAGCGGTTGATGGGGCAGGTGTAGTTGCTGTTGGTGTAGCTGAGGTTGTTGTTGCAGCTTCTTCTGTTGTAGCAGTGGCAGTTTTGGTTGTCATTGCAGCTGATGTGGTTGTTGTAAGGACAGCTGTGGTGGCTGTTGCTGATGCAAATGGGGATGCTGTTGCAGCAGTTGTTGTTTGGGCGGTTGAGAACGTTCTTTTGGTAGCTGTGTTTGTTGTTGATGTAGCTGTGGATGTTGCATCAGCTGTGGTTGTTGTGAGGAAACCTGTGGTTGTTTTTGTAGCAGTTTTGGTTGTTCCAGAAAGTCTGGTGGTTGTTCGGGCAGTTGGGGTTGTTGCTCGGGCAAATGTAATTGTTGCAGCAGCTGTGGTTGATGGTGATGAAGCTGTGGTTGTTACTTGGACAGATGTTTTTGTTGGGTCAGCATTTTTTGTTGTTCCAGCAGGTGCAGTTGTTATGGGAGAAGCTGTTGTTGCAGCAGCTGTAGTTGTTTGGGCAGCTGTAGTGGATGTTTCAAAAAGGTAATCTGTGGTTGCTGTTGTTTGGGTAGCTGTGTTTTTTATTTCAGTAGTTGTAGTTGTTGCTGCAGCAGCTGTGGTTGTTGTTGCAGCAGCTGTGGTTGTTGTTTGGGCAGCTGTGGTTGTTGTTGGGGCAGCTGTGGTTATTATTGCAGCTGTGGTGGTTGTTGCTGTGATTTTGATATTTTCAGAAGGCGTGGATGTTGTTGGTGCAGCTGTGGTTATTGTTTGGTAAGCTGTGGTTGTTGTTGCAGCATCAGTGGTTGTTGTTGCAGCAGCTGTGGTTGTTGTTTGGGCAGCTGTGGTTGTTGTTGGGGCAGCTGTAGTTATTATTGCAGCTGTGGTTGTTGTTGCTGTGATTTTGATATTTTCAGAAGGCGTGGATGTTGTTGGTGCAGCTGTGGTTATTGTTGTGACAGCTGTGGTTGTTGTTGCATCATCAGTGTTTGTTTTTGGGGCAGCTGTTGTTGCAGCAACGGTGGTTGTTCTTCGAACAGCAGTGGTTGTTGTTGCAGCATCAGTGGTTGTTGTTGCAGCAGCTGTGGTTGTTGTTGCAGCATCAGTGTTTGTTTTTGGGGCAGCTGTTGTTGTTGCAGCAACGGTGGTTATTCTTGGAACAGCAGTGGTTGTTGAAGCAGCAGCTGTGGTTGTTGTTGCAGCAGCTGTAAGTGTTGCTGCAGCAGCTGTGGTGGATGTCAGGGCAGCTCTGGTTGTTGCTTCTGCGATTTTGATATTTTCAGAATGCGTGGATGTTGTTGGTGCAACTGTGGTTATTGTTTGGTAAGCTGTGGTTATTGTTGCGGCAGCTGTGGTTGTTGTTGCAGCAGCTGTGGTTGTTGTTTGGGCAGCTGTGGTTGTTGTTGCTGTGATTTTGATATTTTCAGAAGGCGTGGATGTTGTTGGTGCAGCTGTGGTTATTGTTGTGGCAGCTGTGCTTGTTGTTGCAGCATCAGTGTTTGTTTTTGGGGCAGCTGTTGTTGTTGCAGCAACGATGGTTGTTTTTGGTGCAGACGTGGTTGTTTTTGGGGCAGCTGTGGTTGTTGTTGGGGTAGCTGGGGCTATTGTTTGGGATGCTGTGGTTGTTCTTGGAACAGCAGTGGTTGTTGTTGCAGCAGCTATGGTTGTTGTTGGAGCAGCTGTGGTTGTTGTTGGGGCAGCTGTGGTTGTTGTTGGAGCAGCTGTGGTTGTTGTTGGGGCAGCTGTGGTTGTTGTTGGAGCAGCTGTGGTTGTTATTGGGGCAGCTGTGGTTGTTGTTGGAGCACCTGTGGTTGTTGTTGGGGCAGCTGTGGTTGTTGTTGGAGCAGCTGTGGTTGTTGTTGGGGCAGCTGTGGTTGTTGTTGGAGCACCTGTGGTTGTTGTTGGGGCAGCTGTGGTTGTTGTTGGAGCACCTGTGGTTGTTGTTGGGGCAGCTGTGGTTGTTGTTGGAGCAGCTGTGGTTGTTGTTGGAGCAGCTGTGGTTGTTGTTGGAGCAGCTGTGGTTGTTGTTGGGGCAGCTGTGGTTGTTGTTGGGGCAGCTGTGGTTGTTGTTGGGGCAGCTGTGGTTGTTGTTGGAGAAGCTGTGGTTGTTGTTGGGGCAGCTGTGGTTGTTGTTGGAGCAGCTGTGGTTGTTGTTGGGGCAGCTGTGGTTGTTGTTGGAGCAGCTGTGGTTGTTATTGCTGCAGTTTCGGTAGTTTCAGAAGGTGTGGATGTTGTAGGGGCAGCTGGGTTTGTTGTTGAAGCAGTTGTTGTTGCAGCAGCTGTGGTTGTTGTTGCAGCAGCTGTGGTTGTTGTTGGGGCAGCTGTGGTTGTTGTTGGGGCAGCTGTGGTTGTTGTTGGAGCAGCTGTGGTTGTTGTTGGGGCAGATGTGGTTGTTGTTGGAGCAGCTGTGGTTGTTGTTGGAGCAGCTGTGGTTGTTGTTGGGGCAGCTGTGGTTGTTGTTGGAGCAGCTGTGGTTGTTGTTGGGGCAGCTGTGGTTGTTGTTGGGGCAGATGTGGTTGTTGTTGGGGCAGCTGTGGTTGTTGTTGGAGCAGCTGTGGTTGTTGTTGGGGCAGCTGTGGTTGTTGTTGGGGCAGCTGTGGTTGTTGTTGGAGCAGCTGTGGTTGTTGTTGGGGCAGCTGTGGTTGTTGTTGGAGCAGCTGTGGTTGTTGTTGGGGCAGCTGTGGTTGTTGTTGGGGCAGCTGTGGTTGTTGTTGGGGCAGCTGTGGTTGTTGTTGCAGCAGCTGTGGTTGTTGTTGGGGCAGCTGTGGTTGTTGTTGCTGCAGCTGTGGTTGTTGTTGGAGCAGCTGTGGTTGTTGTTGGAGCAGCTGTGGTTGTTGTTGGGGCAGCTGTGGTTGTTGTTGGGGCAGCTGTGGTTGTTGTTGGGGCAGCTGTGGTTGTTGTTGGAGCAGCTGTGGTTGTTGTTGGGGCAGCTGTGGTTGTTGTTGGGGCAGCTGTGGTTGTTGTTGGAGCAGCTGTGGTTGTTGTTGGGGCAGCTGTGGTTGTTGTTGGAGCAGCTGTGGTTGTTGTTGGGGCAGCTGTGGTTGTTGTTGGGGCAGCTGTGGTTGTTGTTGGGGCAGCTGTGGTTGTTGTTGGGGCAGCTGTGGTTGTTGTTGGAGCAGCTGTGGTTGTTGTTGGGGCAGCTGTGGTTGTTGTTGGGGCAGCTGTGGTTGTTGTTGGGGCAGCTGTAGTTGTTATTGCTGCAGTTTCGGTAGTTTCAGAAGGTGTGGATGTTGTAGAGGCAGCTGGGTTTGTTGTTGCAGCAGCTGTTGTTGCAGCAGCTGTGGTTGTTGTCGGGGCAGCTGTTGTTGTTGTTGGGGCAGCTGTGGTTGTTGTTGGGGCAGCTGTGGTTGTTGTTGGGGCAGCTGTGGTTGTTGTTGGAGAAGCTGTGGTTGTTGTTGGGGCAGCTGTGGTTGTTGTTGGAGCAGCTGTGGTTGTTGTTGGGGCAGCTGTGGTTGTTGTTGGAGCAGCTGTGGTTGTTATTGCTGCAGTTTCTGTAGTTTCAGAAGGTGTGGATGTTGTAGGGGCAGCTGGGTTTGTTGTTGAAGCAGTTGTTGTTGGAGCAGCTGTGGTTGTTGTTGGGGCAGCTGTGGTTGTTGTTGGAGCAGCTGTGGTTGTTGTTGGGGCAGATGTGGTTGTTGTTGGAGCAGCTGTGGTTGTTGTTGGAGCAGCTGTGGTTGTTGTTGGGGCAGCTGTGGTTGTTGTTGGAGCAGCTGTGGTTGTTGTTGGGGCAGCTGTGGTTGTTGTTGGGGCAGATGTGGTTGTTGTTGGGGCAGCTGTGGTTGTTGTTGGAGCAGCTGTGGTTGTTGTTGGGGCAGCTGTGGTTGTTGTTGGGGCAGCTGTGGTTGTTGTTGGAGCAGCTGTGGTTGTTGTTGGGGCAGCTGTGGTTGTTGTTGGAGCAGCTGTGGTTGTTGTTGGGGCAGCTGTGGTTGTTGTTGGGGCAGCTGTGGTTGTTGTTGGGGCAGCTGTGGTTGTTGTTGGAGCAGCTGTGGTTGTTGTTGGGGCAGCTGTGGTTGTTGTTGCTGCAGCTGTGGTTGTTGTTGGAGCAGCTGTGGTTGTTGTTGGAGCAGCTGTGGTTGTTGTTGGGGCAGCTGTGGTTGTTGTTGTGGCAGCTGTGGTTGTTGTTGGGGCAGCTGTGGTTGTTGTTGGAGCAGCTGTGGTTGTTGTTGGGGCAGCTGTGGTTGTTGTTGGGGCAGCTGTGGTTGTTGTTGGGGCAGCTGTGGTTGTTGTTGGGGCAGCTGTGGTTGTTGTTGGAGCAGCTGTGGTTGTTGTTGGGGCAGCTGTGGTTGTTGTTGGGGCAGCTGTGGTTGTTGTTGGGGCAGCTGTAGTTGTTATTGCTGCAGTTTCGGTAGTTTCAGAAGGTGTGGATGTTGTAGAGGCAGCTGGGTTTGTTGTTGCAGCAGCTGTTGTTGCAGCAGCTGTGGTTGTTGTCGGGGCAGCTGTTGTTGTTGTAAGGGCAGCTGTTGTTGTTACAGATGGTGTGGTAGTTTCTTTTTCTGCAGCTGTGATTGTTGTTGCTGCAGCTGTGGTGTTTGTTGCAGCAGCCATGGTTGTTGTTGGATCAGCTGTAGTTGCAGCAATGGTTGTTGGTAATCCTGTTGTTACCTTATCTGTTCTTGTGTTTTCATCAGTTGTTGCTTGGGAGGTTGTGATTGTGGATTGTCCATTGCTCAATGCTGTTTTAAATACAATAATAAACCGGTTACTAAAAATCCCCCCATCACACACACACACACATACATACACACTTTCATACATCTATTATATATAAACATCAGTATTTACTTGAGCCTGGAGCGGGCGGGGGGGCGGGGGTTAACTTACCGACAGACAAAAGAAGGACAACATAGATCTTCATCATTTCTTGCGATGTGGTTTCTTCTTTTCTAAAACACAATTCATCACACGTTTCAGTTGAAGGAAACTTGAGCAGTTTCAACTTTAATTTAGTAACAGTTTGGTTCCATTTAACATGATGTGTGATCTTATCAAATTCACAGCTATTATCTGACCGAGAGTCCTGACTTATATTGTGTTTGTAATTAAAGACGGGTTTTATCCTACGTCAGAAAGTGATCCGTTCTACCGTTCATCACCTCTCAAACTGAGAGACTTTCATCACTAAAGGCTCAACTTTTATAACACTCTTCTCTCTGGTTCACTAAACAAAGTCATGGACTGACTTCCACTGTTCATACTTCAGCTGCTCAAATGCTCCAGGACGACAAGGATTGCACACAGTAACTGTTTTATTGAATCTCTACCTCAAAGTCATCAAACCATTAGATTGTTGGGTTCTCTTACTGATTTTAAAAACCTCTTACTCTTGACTACTTGTCTTCAGATATGTTTGCAGTCTGTCAAACAGCCTGGCTGCACAATTTGTATCCTGTCAATTTTTATTTTTATTAAAACTTGAACTTTCATCTCCATTTTTCATTTCATTTTTATTCTTTTTATTTCATTTCATACGAGTAAAGAATTAAAGAGTACATAAATAGAGATCATATAAAACATGTAACAGTTCCACTAAAAACACCTTCCTGCAGCGGTGACATGTTGACATGTTGCACGGCCCCAACGGCACATCATCCTACATTAACCTCTTATTCATAAAAAGGACTTCCATGTTTCTAAAATCATGCGAATCGGTTTTCTTTGGGACACTAACGTAATGATCTTTCCTTCTCTCCTTTCTTTTCAGGAATCTACAAGATTCAGTTTGAAACAGAACACGTGATGGATGAATAAATCCAGGAACTTCAAGTTTAACAATGAAACATACGACACAAATATGAATTATCAGCATCACTTACTAATTTTCCCTCAGCTTGATGTGCGTCCGCTGTCGTGATCTAAATCCTGATGGTCTTTGATTCCACCTGTCGTCCTGCTGTGTTTGCTAAGCGGTGTCCTCAGGTGACAATACAGCAGGTTTTATATCAACACAGCTGACGTTAAAGGACATTAAAGACAATAAGACGGCAGGAAAATGAATCAATTAATATGTTTTCAGAGTCAACTGAAGGTGTGGCCTTGAAATAAGAGACAACATAATCTCTCATTTATGCATTTCTTTATTTTGCCATCATTTTACAAAATACACAAACCTGTTGAGTGACTTTTTTTAAAAGGTCTCATATTCTACAAAGTACACTTCACCATGTTTTTCTCACACTAACATGTGTCCCGAGTCTATGGACTAAAAAGGATGAGTAAAGTCCATCCTCTCCGTCTTTGGCCTGCTCCACTTTTCAGAAAATGTGTCCTCAAACAGGCCGTTTGGAGATTTTCCCTTCATGACATCACAAAGGGCAGTAACCCCTCCCCCAGGTGGGTGACACTCCCACAGCTAGGTGTTTGTTCTGCCCTCTGAGTCTGCCTTCTCACAGTAAACAATAGGACATGGAGCGAGAAAGCCCGAGCCACCCAAGCCCTTCCAGAGAGGGGCGTGGTCAGACACAGCTCATTTACATTTAAAGCTACAGACACAGAAACAGCCTGTTCTGAGCAGGGCTGAAATAGAAAGTCACTGTTACGGCTGTTTCCCTGTGATGTTTGTCCCTTCTCCCTTTCTGTTGTCTTCAGCCCAGGTGAAGCTACTGATCGCACGATGAGGTGCACCTGGCCTCAGAGCTTAAAAGGCCAGTGCTGGCATCAGAGGAGAGGCATTTGGAGTTAGGACTGCTGTGCCTCCCAGTCAGGGATTGTCTGTTGTGTTCTGTCATTTTAGGAATAAGTCCCTTGATTTTGACTTGGTTAAGGTGTTTTAAGTGTTTTGTTTGGTCAGTGTGTGGTTTGTTGTTAGACCCACAGGGCGGCCTTATGGTTGGGCGTTCCAGTCACTATTGAAAGTACTTAAAGATGTTCATGCATACTCCTGCACAGTCTAACTTGCAGCTATACATTAATTAGTGTGAGAGCTGCAGCTCTCACACTTATGTTATCTTCGCTCTTTATTTTTATATCTTTTTATTATTATTATTCTGCCGTTTTTTGGCTTGTATCTCCTCCTATACGGTTTGTGCTAGAAACATGGTTCCAACTGGAAATGGTAGAGTTTGGTGAGGAGAAGTGCGCTATTACTTTTATTGATGCTACGATGGTACAGTGATTTTATATGAATATTTTAAACTGTAAAAATATGAATTGAATCCTATGGGACGCATTTTTGAAAGCTCATAACTCAAAAACTAAAAGTGCTAAAGTACTCAAACCTCGTAATATGGTCCCTAATGGTAAAATGTTTAACATACTGAACGATAGTACTCATAGCGCCACCATGTGGTGAGATATTAAGCGTTTTGCTTTCAATGCTAATAACTTGCTAACAGTTAGCTGTATGAAAATAATATTCACACAGCGTGTTCCTTGGATGCTACTGATCATTTGCCGCGCTGCAACCTAGGGTCAATTCAGAAGTTCGTCACTCTATATTTTTCAAAATATGTATAATCAATTAACTACTGTAACTCATCGAGCCTTTACTCAAATCATACCAAAATTGGTACAGCCATTGGTGAGATACTTCCCACCTTACAAATCGAATTTCATAAAGATCACTTAAACGGTGTGCCCGTGAGGACAGTAAACGTTTTACTGTAATCAGTTCTGTAGGCAAAACATTTTCTATTTCGCTAAATGTTTGATCAAACTTCACCAAATTTGTGAACAGCCCTCAGGAAAGCATCAGGATATTGTATGATTATTTTCAGAATTTATGATCACATTTTCAAAATTTGATGCATTTAAAGCTTAAAAGAGTTTTCCCCATGTGATGTCATTGCCTCATGTAGTGAAAGCGCATGCTGAGTCTTTGTCTTTACTGTGGCGCAAAGGCTTAGGCTGATGGCAAGTCCACCTAACTCGAAGATACTGGGTTCAATTCCCGAGAAAACACATAAGCTCCTCACTAACACACAGACTCCTGGTCGTGTGTTGTGAGGGCTTTTGCTTTTCTCAACACTTAAATGTTTGAGTGATTTTAAATGAACTTTAGAAATATTAAATATCAATTGGAGCAGGTCCTGAAAGCTGATATCTCAAAAACTAAAAGTGCTATAGTATTCAAACTTGGCCCTATGGTTACTTGTTGTATGCTCAATATACTCATAAATGATCCTATAGCGCCACCATCTGGTCAGTCATCAAGAGTTTTGTTTTCAGGGCTCATCACTCATTTACCATTAGCCTTAGGAAAGTAATATTTACACAGCATGTTTTTGATCGTGCTGATTGTTTGCTGTGGTGCAAGCTGTGTTCAATTTAGAAGTTCACTACTCTTTATAGTTGTGATACTTATGTTCAACATTTTTAAAATAAAAATGTTTTAAGTTTAAGATCTTAAAAAAAGTTTTTCCAGTGTTTTGTCATTGCCTCATGTTGTGGTATGGTTTGATGGTGTCTTGTCTTCTCTGTAGCTCAGTGGGTTAGACTGCTACACAAGTAATCTGATGATTGGGGGTTCGATTCCCGAGAGTACTAATGGATTTCTTTTATGATGGAAACTTGTTCCTGTGGTGTCAACAGTCACCGATTTAGATATTCACTGCTCTATCTTTTTTACATTTACTTTCCACATTTTGAAAATAAATGTGTTTTAAGTTTAAGGTTAAAAAAAGTTTTTCCATTGTTTTGTCATCGCCTCATCTTCTGGAATAGTTTTACGGTGTCTTGTCTTCTCTGTAGCTCAGTGAGTAAAACTGCTGCTCAGGTAATCAGAAGGTCATGGGTTCGAGTCCTGAGAGGTCCTGGTTATGTTATGAAAGCTGCAAATGAGACTGTGGTACCAATAGATACAACAGCCACTGCTCTCATGGTAGCTTAACCATGCTCTGCAGCTCTCACACTGAAATTTCTTCAGGAATTTCCCATTCTAGTTGGCTAAAGAAAATATGCTCCATTGATATGTAAAGAAAACTACAAGCAGCCTTCTGCAAAAAAAGCCTTATAGTTGGTTTAAACACAAGTCCCGCCTCTGACAGGGTAAATAGCCAATCACAGTTTAGGATTTTTGGGATGGCACCTAGGGTGGCCAATCAAATTCCTAGCGGGGGCCATGCCAACCCTGGCCACCCCTCTAGACACGCCCCTGACAGGTGTGTTGTTTCTTTAGATTACATCAGATTAAATCACGTTTCATATTGTTTGATTGTTGGGCACGCCCAGCTTTACTGAAGGCAATTAAGTATAGTGAACATCCAGCAGAGCATTCATTTGCATTGGAAATGAGGGAACGTCACGGTCAGGTTTGTGGTCCCGCTCCTGACGTCTTCTCAAACACCCTCATTTCCTGCACTCTACTGGACAATCATTTTTAGATTCCATCATTAAAGAATTAGGTTTCTTTGTTTTTCAAGCTTTCATTAGTAATAAATCATCAGCCAAAAGAGGAACAGAATATTCATCAGTGTGCTACATCGTGTTTCCATCCAGTCACTTCCTTTTTAGTTTAACACAGAAGAAGTTCATTGGACAGAGAGTGTCATGATTTGGTCTGTTATAGTTCTGTGTTTCAGAGTTTAGATTTAATTATCTTGTTTTAGTTCTCCCTGCTGTTTGTTTCCTGGATTAGTGTTTCCTGTGTTATTTCGTATCCTTGTCTCCCTCTATGTTCTAGTCTGTATTATTGTTACATTCTTAAGTTCTGTGTCATTTGTGTTCCCTGATTTATGATGTAGTTCTTGTCGTGTTTCTAGTCTGGTATTTGTTCCTGTCTCTGTGTGTTTCCCTCCTGTCTGATCGCCCTCATTGTCTTCACCTGTGTAACTAGTCTCACCTGCGTCTGATTACCCCGGTGTCTATTTAGTCTCTGTGTTTCTTCCCTTCTGTGTCAGTTCATTATCAAATGATGGGCAATCAGACTGAGGGAAACACACAGAGGCAGGAGGAAAATACAAGAAACACTGAGGAGACTACGAACTAAATCATGAAACACTGAAGACACACAGAACTCAAGAATGTAACAAAAACACACGAGAACATAAAGAAACACTCGAAGCTACAAAATAACACACGAAACACTAAAGACTAAACTAGAAAACACGAAGATAAGAAATAACAAAATAAGACAGGTAACACTTAAGACCAAACTAGGAACATTAACACACAAGGAAACAAGCAACATGAGGAAGAATGAGAAATTAAAGGAAAGACTCAATCATGACAGAGAATCTGTTCATGTTTGTCTCTTCACTGTATCAGGCTCATATTAATCAATGTCAAGTCAATAGCAGGTAGTTGCATTATGAATAAATGAACAATAGATCAAGTTGATCAGAGGAATGAATCAGTGCATCATGTAAAATCTGGTATCTGGGTTTCACAGTAAAAACAGATTCAAATTAAAATACACAGATAAATCACAAGTGTAGATGTTATTAATCATTATAAATTACATGAATTTCATTCTGCTTGTTGTGAAAACATTCTGAAAAGATTCAGAGTCAGAAGTATTTGGAGTTAAGACACGTTTTAAGTCCGGCTCTTAATTCCACAGAATTGCTGAAAGCCTAAAAGGAAACTTGTTTTGTTGACGACTGCAGAGGAGGCAGCAGTTGTTGCTGCTGTGGTTGTTGGCTGGTCTACACCTCCGCCAGCCCTAGCTATAAAGGCGCATTCACACATACTCCTTGCGCGCCGCGGTCCGTCAGCGCCGCGCACTACGCCGTAGTTAGCCGCCACTCTAGTCAATTATTGTGTTCACACAGCGGGCGCTGCGGTCCGTCTCCGGAGCGTGCCACCAGCGCCACGTCGCTCTGCTCCGTTTCAAATACGCTGCAGGTCTATTTTCGACGGAGTACGCTGCAGACACGCGTCAAGCTAGACAGAATATCACAACCCGGACAGGAAGTCAGGCAAGGAAACGCACAGAGCATCCGGTCAATTTCAAAAAAAAACACAATATACGGACTCGCGATCGTATTTTTTATCAAATTCAATTCAAATTCAAAAAACTTTATTTATCCCCGGGGGGCAATTCAACTTTATCACTTTATCAACGTAACGTCAAAACAGGCACCAAACAAATAACAAATCATCCTCAGAAAGACAAAGAGATATGTTTGTCTGCACGTTTTTCTCTTTATTCCCGCGTGATCTTGTAGTTCTCCCGTGATGTGTGTACAGCTGATCATGAGTGCGCTTCGCTGCGTTGACGTTCCAGAAACGGATCCAGTGTGAATGGGCGTCCGACGGAACAAAACCGTGGCGCAGACGGACCGCGGCGCGCACGGAGTATGTGTGAATGCGCCTTTAGATTTATCAAAAAGGAAGGTTTTAAGTCTATTCTTAAAAATACAGAGTATGTCTGCCTTGTTTCGAGTTATAGCAGATAAATCTGAATATAACAAAAAGAACATTTGGCTTATAAAACCTCGGCATTAAACAGGGCCTCTCTTTTCTTCCCTCCATCTTTTGAATGAATTGTCATACATTGCGCATGAGGTGCGAGCTGGAGAGACGCGCAACCCGAGAAAAAGGAAATGCCCAGTTTAAAATGTAATGTTGGTGAGAAGAGGGAAATAGGACATAAATGTTAATGTGTAAATTGTTTAGAATGCAGAGGCTGTGAATGTTCAGTTATATTAGTTTAATCATGGTGTTTCTCTTTGTTAACTATTATTGAATCCAAATAAAAAAATAATGCATGTCATTTATTTTTATGTCAATCGAAAACATGTTAACATGTTGGGGGAAAAACGTGATCTTTATACGTTCTTTTATTGAGCCTATGTCTCCTCCTAACTGCAGCCTGTTGTGTGTAACACTGGGCTCCTGGATTAGCACCTTCCTTTCAAAGGTGTTAAATTTAGACACCGTCACTATCACCGCAATTTTTGCCTGGCTCGGTAAATCGCAATGCGTGTACTAACTTAACTTATTTGCATTTTCTCCTCCCAGTATTTTGCACTCTAGGACAGAAACGCCCCATATTGCATATTCATGAAGGCAAACGTACTAAATGGACAATGCGTGTTGTTTTGCTCATATGAAAGACGCAATCCTCACTGCACGCTGTTAGTAGATCAGATAGCACATTTTCTGCTGGTGGTATCAAGTTTGCACACGTTTTAAGACACGCAAACCTTTAGTAAATCAGGCCCCTAGAGACTGTAGGTACCACGAGCAGGCCTGATAACTGAAGGCTCTACCTCCCATAGTACATTTAGCGACTGTAGGTACCACGAGCAGGCCTGATAACTGAAGGCTCTACCTCCCATAGTACATTTAGAGACTGTAGGTACCACGAGCAGGCCTGATAACTGAAGGCTCTACCTCCCATAGTACATTTAGAGACTGTAGGTACCACGATCAGGCCTGATAACTGAAGGCTCTACCTCCCATAGTACATTTAGAGACTGTAGGTACCACGAGCAGGCCTGATAACTGAAGGCTCTACCTCCCATAGTACATTTAGAGACTGTAGGTACCACGAGCAGGCCTGATAACTGAAGGCTCTACCTCCCATAGTACATTTAGAGACTGTAGGTACCACGAGCAGGCCTGATAACTGAAGGCTCTACCTCCCATAGTACATTTAGAGACTGTAGGTACCACGAGCAGGCCTGATAACTGAAGGCTCTACCTCCCATAGTACATTTAGAGACTGTAGGTACCAAGAGCAGGCCTGATAACTGAAGGCTCTACCTCCCATAGTACATTTAGAGACTGTAGGTACCAAGAGCAGGCCTGATAACTGAAGGCTCTACCTCCCATAGTACATTTAGAGACTGTAGGTACCAAGAGCAGGTCTGATAACTGAAGGCTCTACCTCCCATAGTGCATTTAAAGACTTTAAGTACCACGAGCAGGCCTGCATTCTGGGAATGTAATGTTCTCGACGGGTAGTACGGCAATATTAGCTCTTTAAGATAAGATGATGCCTGACCATTTAGAGCTTTGTAAGTGAGAACGATTTTAAATTCTATTCTAGATTCTATAGGGAGCCAGTGCAGAGAAGCCAATACAGGACTAATGTAGTTCTAGTCAGTACACGAGCTGCAGCATTTTGGACTAGTTGAAGAGTCTTTAGAGATTTACCAGAGCACCCTGATAAAAGAGAATTACAGAAATGTGTTATATGTGAGAGTTTAAGGACATGTCTTAATCAAATAGAACTCTTAGATTCCTAACAGTGGTGCTAGATGCCACACTGATGCTATTAAGGACATATATATCATTAGATAAAGTCTCTCTGAGATTTTTAGGGCTAAACAATTTCTGGTCATCCAGGTCCTAATGTCCTTAAGGCAGGCTTCTAGTGTAAATAACTGATTGGTGTCATCAGGCTTCTTTGATACGTATAGCTGAGTATCATCTGTATAACAATGAACATTTATGGAGTGTTTCCTCATAATATTACCCAGACGAAGCATATATCATGTAAAACAAGGAAGCGGTAACAAGAGAGTCTTAGTACTGGAGCAACGAAGAAACTTAGTTTTGTCTTTTGGTAACGAAAGAATCAGATGTAATTGGAAGTTGGACATGCTGACCTGTTCGAGTCTGTATCTGCAGGACAAAGGTTTACCAACACGAACAGTTACCACAGTTTGTATTGTCAAAAAAATAACGTGTTTGGCTGCCAAGGCGACATGGCCCTGGATGGATGACTGGATGATAACCAGCAGTTACTGAGATTTTACCATGTAGTTAAAAAAAGCCTCATCTCGTGAAGTCAATCATGTCTTCAAACTATTTTGAAATATTTCCATGAAAGGTCACATCATAGGTATTTGAGTAGCTCTGCCCAGGCAGCTGTAAAGTGTATAACAACACAAGTTTAGAACAATATTTAATCACTAGATGTTCTATGTTGATCAATGAGTTTCCTGTATTTAAGGGGTCTGTGTTTCTTATTGTTGGCTGTGACGATTGCTAAATATATTTCTTTGTGTTTTATAATGTTGACGTCCGTGTGTTTCACCCCACACTACAGCAAGAACCAAATATGATTACAATGCTGCAGCATTAAAGACAAAATACAGTGAAATATAATACATTGAACTTTGAGCTTTAATGTTTAATAAATAATCCATTTCAAACAGTCGAGCACTAAACATTCAGCACAGTATGCAGCACAGTATTTCCATACAGAAGCTTCATATCAGAGTAATGCAATAGTAAAGACATCAATGTTGCTTTGTTTCATGACTCTCTGTGGCTCATAAGGCTGTGTGTCTCGTTAACAGGAGGTAGTAAAGATGCACGTATGATTTTCTTACATGTAAACAATAAATAGGTGAATAAATAATACAAGTTTGTCTGTGGTTCTAATTAGTGCATGACACAGAATCTGCTCTCATAAAAGTAATGTCCTTTCTGTACAGACCTGAGATACAACATATTCAAAATCACAAGTATTAACATTATAAATAAGAATAAATTAGGTTCAATCATTTTGTCTCTTTGTCAAAAGAAAGACGTTCTATGGAGTCAACTGTTTGGTAATGAGTCTCTTGATCAAGTCCAGTTCTTAATTCCAAAGAATTGCTGTAAGAGCTGCTATGACTAAAAGGAAACTGGTTTTGTTGATGACTGCAGAGGAGGCAGCAGTTGTTGCTGCTGCTGTAGTACCCGCCACCGATGATGGTGTTGTGATTGCTCCCTGGGCTATAAAGTTTGCTCCTGATGATGATGTGGTTGCTCCAGCTGCATTGTTGGTTGCTGCTGAAGCTGTTGTGGTTGCTACTTGGGCATTGTTGGTTGCTGCTGAAGCTGTGGTTGTTACGGCCACATTGTTGGTTGCTGATGAAGCTGTGGTTGCTCCAGCTGCATTGTTGGTTGCTGCTGAAGCTGTTGTGGTTGCTACTTGGGCATTGTTGGTTGCTGCTGAAGCTGTGGTTGTTACGGCCACATTGTTAGTTGCTCCTGATGCAGTTGTGGTTGCACCTTGGGCATTGTTGGTTGCAGCTGTGGTTGTTGTTGGGGTAGCTGTGGTTGTTGTTGGGGCAGCTGTGGTTGTTGTCGCAGCAGCTGTGGTTGTTGTTGGGGCAGCTGTGGTTTTTGTTGGAGCAGCTGTGGTTGTTGTTGCAGCAGCTGTGGTTGTTGTCGCAGCAGCTGTAGTTGTTGTTGGGGCAGCTGTGGTTGTTGTTGCAGCAGCTGTGGTTGTTGTCGCAGCAGCTGCAGTTGTTGTTGGGGCAGCTGTGGTTGTTGTTGGAGCAGCTGTGGTTGTTGTTGGAGCAGCTGTGGTTGTTGTTGGAGCAGCTGTGGTTGTTGTTGCAGCAGCTGTGGTTGTTGTTGCACCAGCTGTGGTTGTTGTTGCACCAGCTGTGGTTGTTGTTGGAGCAGCTGTGGTTGTTGTTGCAGCAGCTGTGGTTGTTGTTGCACCAGCTGTGGTTGTTGTTGCACCAGCTGTGGTTGTTGTAGGGGCAGCTGTGGTTGTTGTTGCAGCAGCTGTGGTTGTTGTTGCAGCAGCTGTGGTTGTTGTTGGAGCAGCTGTGGTTGTTGTTGGGGCAGCTGTGGTTGTTGTTGGAGCAGCTGTGGTTATTGTCGCAGCAGCTGTGGTTGTTGTTGGGGCAGCTGTGGTTGTTGTTGCAGCAGCTGTGGTTGTTGTTGGAGCAGCTGTGGTTGTTGTCGCAGCAGCTGTGGTTGTTGTTGGGGCAGCTGTGGTTGTTGTTGCAGCAGCTGTGGTTGTTGTTGGAGCAGCTGTGGTTGTTGTTGGGGCAGCTGTGGTTGTTGTTGCAGCAGCTGTGGTTGTTGTTGGAGCAGCTGTGGTTGTTGTCGCAGCAGCTGTGGTTGTTGTTGGGGCAGCTGTGGTTGTTGTTGCAGCAGCTATGGTTGTTGTTGCTGCAGCTGTGGTTGTTGTTGCAGCAGCTGTGGTTGTTGTTGCACCAGCTGTGGTTGTTGTTGGGGCAGCTGTGGTTGTTGTTGCAGCAGCTGTGGTTGTTGTCGCAGCAGCTGTGGTTGTTGTTGGGGCAGCTGTGGTTGTTGTTGCAGCAGCTGTGGTTGTTGTTGGAGCAGCTGTGGTTGTTGTTGGGGCAGCTGTGGTTGTTGTTGCAGCAGCTGTGGTTGTTGTTGGAGCAGCTGTGGTTGTTGTTGGGGCAGCTGTGGTTGTTGTTGCAGCAGCTGTGGTTGTTGTTGGAGCAGCTGTGGTTGTTGTCGCAGCAGCTGTGGTTGTTGTTGGGGCAGCTGTGGTTGTTGTTGCAGCAGCTATGGTTGTTGTTGCTGCAGCTGTGGTTGTTGTTGCAGCAGCTGTGGTTGTTGTTGCACCAGCTGTGGTTGTTGTTGGGGCAGCTGTGGTTGTTGTTGCAGCAGCTGTGGTTGTTGTCGCAGCAGCTGTGGTTGTTGTTGGGGCAGCTGTGGTTGTTGTTGCAGCAGCTATGGTTGTTGTTGCAGCAGCTGTGGTTGTTGTTGCAGCAGCTGTGGTTGTTGTTGCACCAGCTGTGGTTGTTGTTGGAGCAGCTGTGGTTGTTGTCGCAGCAGCTGTGGTTGTTGTCGCAGCAGCTGTGGTTGTTGTCGCAGCAGCTGTGGTTGTTGTTGGAGCAGCTGTGGTTGTTGTCGCAGCAGCTGTGGTTGTTGTCGCAGCAGCTGTGGTTGTTGTTGCAGCAGCAGCTGTGGTTGTTGTTGGAGCAGCTGTGGTTGTTGTTGCAGCAGCTGTGGTTGTTGTTGGAGCAGCTGTGGTTGTTGTCGCAGCAGCTGTGGTTGTTGTCGCAGCAGCTGTGGTTGTTGTTGCAGCATCTGTGGTTGTTGTTGGAGCAGCTGTGGTTGTTGTTGGGGCAGCTGTGGTTGTTGTTGCAGCAGCTGTGGTTGTTGTTGGGGCAGCTGTAGTTGTTGGAGCAGCTGTGGTTGTTGTTGGGGCAGCTGTGGTTGTTGTTGGAGCAGCTGTGGTTGTTGTTGGGGCAGCTGTGGTTGTTGTTGCTGCAGCTGTAGTTGTTGTTGCAGCAGCTGTGGTTGTTGTTGGAGCAGCTGTGGTTGTTGGAGCAGCTGTGGTTGTTGTTGAAGCAGCTGTGGTTGTTGTTGGGGCAGCTGTGGTTGTTGTTGGAGCAGCTGTGGTTGTTGTTGGGGCAGCTGTGGTTGTTGTTGGAGCAGCTGTGGTTGTTGGAGCAGCTGTGGTTGTTGTTGGGGCAGCTGTGGTTGTTGTTGGAGCAGCTGTGGTTGTTGTTGGGGCAGCTGTGGTTGTTGTTGCTGCAGCTGTAGTTGTTGTTGCAGCAGCTGTGGTTGTTGTTGGAGCAGCTGTGGTTGTTGGAGCAGCTGTGGTTGTTGTTGGAGCAGTTGTGGTTGTTGTTGGGGCAGCTGTGGTTGTTGTTGGAGCAGCTGTGGTTGTTGTTGGGGCAGCTGTGGTTGTTGTTGCAGCAGCTGTGGTTGTTGTTGCAGCAGCTGTGGTTGTTGTTGCAGCAGCTGTGGTTGTTGCAGCAGCTGTGGTTGTTGTTGGGGCAGCTGTGGTTGTTGTTGCAGCAGCTGTGGTTGTTGTTGGGGCAGCTGTGGTTGTTGTTGGGGCAGCTGTGGTTGTTGTTGGGGCAGCTGTGGTTGTTGTTGGGGCAGCTGTGGTTGTTGTTGCAGCAGCTGTGGTTGTTGTTGCAGCAGCTGTGGTTGTTGTTGGAGCAGCTGTGGTTGTTGTTGGGGCAGCTGTGGTTGTTGTTGCAGCAGCTGTGGTTGTTGTTGCAGCAGCTGTGGTTGTTGTTGCAGCAGCTGTGGTTGTTGTTGGGGCAGCTGTGGTTGTTGTTGGGGCAGCTGTGGTTGTTGTTGGAGCAGCTGTGGTTGTTGTTGCAGCAGCTGTGGTTGTTGTTGGGGCAGCTGTGGTTGTTGTTGGGGCAGCTGTGGTTGTTGTTGGGGCAGCTGTGGTTGTTGTTGCAGCAGCTGTGGTTGTTGTTGCAGCAGCTGTGGTTGTTGTTGGAGCAGCTGTGGTTGTTGTTGGGGCAGCTGTGGTTGTTGTTGCAGCAGCTGTGGTTGTTGTTGCAGCAGCTGTGGTTGTTGTTGCAGCAGCTGTGGTTGTTGTTGGGGCAGCTGTGGTTGTTGTTGGGGCAGCTGTGGTTGTTGTTGGAGCAGCTGTGGTTGTTGTTGCAGCAGCTGTGGTTGTTGTTGGAGCAGCTGTGGTTGTTGTTGGAGCAGCAGCTGTGGTTGTTGTTGGGGCAGCTGTGGTTGTTGTTGGGGCAGCTGTGGTTGTTGTTGGGGCAGCTGTGGTTGTTGTTGCAGCAGCTGTGGTTGTTGTTGCAGCAGCTGTGGTTGTTGTTGCAGCAGCTGTGGTTGTTGTTGCAGCAGCTGTGGTTGTTGTTGGGGCACCTGTGGTTGTTGTTGCAGCAGCTGTGGTTGTTGTTGCAGCAGCTGTGGTTGTTGTTGCAGCAGCTGTAGTTGTTGTCTGTCCGTTGCTTGACGCTGTTGGGCATTGTAGTTTAAAGTCAATTTAACATTTAAACTTTTCTGCATTTGAAAGAAACATTCTTCATCATATTTTTTAATAACTCTTTGAAACTCACCAACTAACAGAAGAAAGAAGACACAGATTCTCATCATCATGGTGGAGGAGGTTCTTTGCTCTTCTACAAAATAAAAGCATTCATTTATGTTAGATTGACTTTCAAAATAAAACTTTATACATTTGGACAAGATGAAGTTCTTTATTTCATTCATTCACAATAATAACTGTAAACTGGAGATTAAAATCCTCATCACTTTGAAACATTGAATATGTTTGTATAACTCTCCTTCTTGAATCATTTCTGTCTTTCAGAGACTTTACAAAGTCACTTTAAATAAAAACTGTTGTCATCTTTTAAAGGACACTAATTCATGCTTGCTGTCATTAAGTTTTTCTGTCATGGTACTTTTGACATCTTCACTTTTCCATGAATGAAACTGGCTTTGATTCAAATCAAGTATTTACATTTATAAAATGAACAAAACATTTGTGATTTGAAACAGATGTGATTAGAAATGGACAGATGTTGTTGATGTAAATACTCACAGTTTGGTGGGCTGTTGACTCGTCTTCTCTGCACTGACTGAAGTCGGGATGCTCTCTGATTCCACCTGTTCAGTATCCTTTGCTGTGTGCTCGTTGATGTCCTCCACTGAACACACAGCAGCTTATATATCCACACAGAGCAGATAAGATGACATCAGGCTGTGAACAAAGACGTAAATAATCTGTATGACTAATGTTTCTTTATCTCCTGTGTAAGGCGTGGCTGTCCCTGATACTCCGTACTTCTTTGGTTTGGTTGATATGTCAGAGAGGAAGAATCTGGTTGAGTGACGTCGTGTGTCAGTCATGACGTTGGGTTGAATATTTTTGGCGGTCTAAATTTGTCACCTGTAATCATAAACGTAACTTCCTATTAAGATTGCGTTAAGCTTTGTAGTCTCTGAGCTTCTTCTGTCCTGTTACCTGTTGTTGTTTTCACTCGAGTATGTGAAGTATGGAAGCCTGGAAGTTCCGCCCCTCCACGAGAGAATGATTGAACTCTTCATGACAGCAAGCAGATTTGATTAAGGTATCAAATCTTTCCTTCATAACACAGTTCAATGACTTTGAATCAGGTCAGTTTGGGGCTCTTACAGCTTCATCCAAAAACATACTATAAAGAAAGAAGGACCCTCCTCACTCTTTAAAAGGACTCTCTTCATGACAGTCACTCAGTTAAACTAATCCTTCTTCTTGGACTCTGTAGTGGTTTCTTGTGGTTCAGGGTCGTGATAGTTTCTCTTTTTTCTCCTCTATAGAAAGAGACTCCTTCAGCAGATGTCAGAAATACACTTTCTGATTCAACACATGTTGGTTTCCACATGTTGAGGGGGCTTGCTTGTATCATTTAAAGGCAGTTTTTCAGTGGGATATATACTTTACAGATAGAGAGACAAAGTCTTCCCCTGATACCAACAAGAACCCCTCCCCTAAAACATCTAGAACTGTTTTTATATTTCCACCTTTACTGATATGATTTGACTCAGTCAAGAGGACCAAAAAGAGACTCAGATGTTGTCTGCTGAATGTCTGACCTTTAGTCCACAGAGCAAAGCAGGCTGTAACCATTCCCACAAAGTCTCCAATTAACACGTCAGTCTTTATTACTTACAGGTTAGAAGGGAGCAGAAATAATCACAGAGACGCCTCTTCTCAAAAAACATCGATGACCTGGTGATTCTAAAATTGAAAATAACTATAAAACAAATTGACATTAAAACTCTCCATCTGTAGAGCTCTTCGGACTTCACAGGCTGAAACCTCACAAGCGGACTAAAGGCCTTTATGTAGAACAAACACATGTTCATACCTGCAATCCATGTCCATTTCAATGATTTCACATATTAAAACAGTTGCATTTCCTTCCCTAAGTAGTTCAGCTACTAGATCTTTAGAAACGTGATATGAAACAGGAGAGGGCAGCTTAGCTGTCATTTGAAAGTTATTCCACATTACGGGTACAGAAACACTCAAAGCAGTCTTTCCCATTTAATCCTAAACCTTGGTATTTTTTGAATTGATCCAGTTTTGAGATCTGTTTGAATGGCTAGAAATTTTTATTGACTGGAGAGTATTCAGGTAAGAAGGGAGTTGACCAATGAGTGCCCTGTAAAGAAACAAAATCCTGTGCTGCTTTCCTCCCTGACCCAACGAGGGCCCGCCTACAGATCGATACAAGTCACAATGATACGTTGGAGATCTGTCGCCTGTGATGAAGCGAAGACCACTGTGATGTAAGGCGTCTTAAGGCTTGAAGACAGAAGGAGTGTCGTGTGCAGAGTGTGTCTCCATATTCCAAAACTGGCAGGATTAGCCTGGACAATCGTTTTTCTGTTTTGCACTATTAGGCAGGATTTGTTCCTATAAAGAAAAACAAGTTGAGGCCTTATTTTTACAGTGAAGGATGAAATGTGTGACCTATAAGACAAATCCTGATCTTGCCAGATTCCTCAGTATTTAAACTGTTGGATCCACTCAGTGTTTACATTGTTTACTGTGGACAATGCTGCATTAAAGGGTTCATTGTTCTGTCTGGAGAAAATCATGTATTTTCATTATTTGGGGGGTTCAGCATCAGTTTGAGATGAGCGAGAGCTTGCTGGAAAGAGTTAGAATCAGTCTGTAGCAATGAAAGGGCTTGAATATTGGAGGGCGCAGTGGAATATAATAACGCATCGTCGGCATAAAGAGGAATTTTACCATTTTCAATATGTTCTTCAGTGTCTTTTATATACAGTGTAAATAGAAGAGGCCCAAGGATAGATCCCTGAGTTACTCCTTTGCTGACCTCCATGAAGGGGGACTTTACATTGTCTACAACTATTGCTTGGACTCTGTTTGTTAAGTAGTTGTGGAACCAGCTCCATGCAGTCTCATCAAAACCAATAGAAGATATCCTACTGAATAAGATAGAGAGTTTGACAGTATCAAATGTCTCGGACAGGTCAATGAAGAGCGCTGCACATTTTTTAACAATATCAATTGAATTCACAATATCAATTATTACAAGGGTTGCTGCAGCTAAAAGATGCCGCTGTCCAGGTTTCATTCGGCAGATATGTTGTAGTTTATGAAACACTGTTATCATACAAACACAATAGTCCCTCCTTTCATAGAGAGGCATCTGGCAGGGAAACGGTCTGTCTTACAACAACACTGAAACACACTGTTTTAGGGGGAAATCCCAAGAAGATAGATTTGAATTGTCGCTGCGTCTGCCGTCACCAAATAAACAATATCTCAGCAACATGAAGTCATCCCACAGACATGCATGTTATCACTGGTTTAATTTAATATTTATATCTTTAAACTTCTTTCTTTCAAACTCAATCAGAAAATTCACATGTCTGCAAAGTCGACATCCTTAACAACATTTCTGAGTTTAAAGATGATGGTGCTGGATCCAGGAGGAGCTAAAAAGTGTTTCTGAGGAGACGGACGTCTGGGTCAACTTACTCAGTCTGCTGCAACAGCCTGTCCCCGAAAAAGTGGAAGAAGATGGATGGACTGATGGATGGATGGTTTAATGGATGGAAGGATGGATGGATGATAACCAACAGTTACTGAGATTTTACCATGTAGTTAAAAAAAGCCTCATCTCGTGAAGTCAATCATGTCTTCAAACTATTTTGAAATATTTCCATGAAAGGTCACATCATAGGTATTTGAGTAGCTCTGCCCAGGCAGCTGTAAAGTGTATAACAACACAAGTTTAGAACAATATTTAATCACTAGATGTTCTATGTTGATCAATGAGTTTCCTGTATTTAAGGGGTCTGTGTTTCTTATTGTTGGCTGTGACGATTGCTAAATATATTTCTTTGTGTTTTATAATGTTGACGTCCGTGTGTTTCACCCCACACTACAGCAAGAACCAAATATGATTACAATGCTGCAGCATTAAAGACAAAATACAGTGAAATATAATACATTGAACTTTGAGCTTTAATGTTTAATAAATAATCCATTTCAAACAGTCGAGCACTAAACATTCAGCACAGTATGCAGCACAGTATTTCCATACAGAAGCTTCATATCAGAGTAATGCAATAGTAAAGACATCAATGTTGCTTTGTTTCATGACTCTCTGTGGCTCATAAGGCTGTGTGTCTCGTTAACAGGAGGTAGTAAAGATGCACGTATGATTTTCTTACATGTAAACAATAAATAGGTGAATAAATAATACAAGTTTGTCTGTGGTTCTAATTAGTGCATGACACAGAATCTGCTCTCATAAAAGTAATGTCCTTTCTGTACAGACCTGAGATACAACATATTCAAAATCACAAGTATTAACATTATAAATAAGAATAAATTAGGTTCAATCATTTTGTCTCTTTGTCAAAAGAAAGACGTTCTATGGAGTCAACTGTTTGGTAATGAGTCTCTTGATCAAGTCCAGTTCTTAATTCCAAAGAATTGCTGTAAGAGCTGCTATGACTAAAAGGAAACTGGTTTTGTTGATGACTGCAGAGGAGGCAGCAGTTGTTGCTGCTGCTGTAGTACCCGCCACCGATGATGGTGTTGTGATTGCTCCCTGGGCTATAAAGTTTGCTCCTGATGATGATGTGGTTGCACCTTGCGCATTGTTGGTTGCTGCTGAAGCTGTTGTGGTTGCACCTTGGGCATTGTTGGTTGATGCTAAAGCTGTGGTTGCTACGGCCACATTGTTAGTTGCTCCTGATGCAGTTGTGGTTGCACCTTGGGCATTGTTGGTTGCAGCTGTGGTTGTTGTTTGGGCAGCTGTGATTGTTGTTGCTGCAGCTGTGGTTGTTGATGCTGTAGCTGTGGTTGTGGTTGGAGCAGCTGTGGTTGTTGTTGGGGCAGCTGTGGTTGTTGTTGCAGCAGCTGTGGTTGTTGTTGGAGCAGCTGTGGTTGTTGTTGGGGCAGCTGTGGTTGTTGTTGCAGCAGCTGTGGTTGTTGTTGGAGCAGCTGTGGTTGTTGTCGCAGCAGCTGTGGTTGTTGTTGGAGCAGCTGTGGTTGTTGTTGGGGCAGCTGTGGTTGTTGGAGCAGCAGCTGTGGTTGTTGTAGGAGCAGCTGTGGTTGTTGTTGCAGCAGCTGTGGTTGTTGTTGCAGCAGCTGTGGTTGTTGTTGCAGCAGCTGTGGTTGTTGTTGGAGCAGCTGTGGTTGTTGTTGGGGCAGCTGTGGTTGTTGTTGGAGCAGCTGTGGTTGTTGTTGGGGCAGCTGTGGTTGTTGTTGCAGCAGCTGTGGTTGTTGTTGCAGCAGCTGTGGTTGTTGTTGCAGCAGCTGTGGTTGTTGTTGGAGCAGCTGTGGTTGTTGTTGGGGCAGCTGTGGTTGTTGTTGGGGCAGTTGTGGTTGTTGTTGGGGCAGCTGTAGTTGTTATAGCAGCAGCTGTGGTTGTTGTTGCAGCAGCTGTGGTTGTTGGAGCAGCAGCTGTGGTTGTTGTTGCAGCAGCTGTGGTTGTTGTCGCAGCAGCTGTGGTTGTTGTTGGGGCAGCTGTGGTTGTTGTTGCAGCAGCTGTGGTTGTTGTGGGGGCAGCTGTGGTTGTTGGAGCAGCAGCTGTGGTTGTTGTAGGACCAGCTGTGGTTGTTGTTGCAGCAGCTGTGGTTGTTGTTGGAGCAGCTGTGGTTGTTGTTGCAGCAGCTGTGGTTGTTGTTGCAGCAGCTGTGGTTGTTGTTGCAGCAGCTGTGGTTGTTGTTGCAGCAGCTGTGGTTGTTGTTGCAGCAGCTGTGGTTGTTGTTGGGGCAGCTGTAGTTGTTGTTGCAGCAGCTGTGGTTGTTGTTGCAGCAGCTGTGGTTGTTGTTGCAGCAGCTGTGGTTGTTGTTGCAGCAGCTGTGGTTGTTGTTGGAGCAGCTGTGGTTGTTGTTGCAGCAGCTGTGGTTGTTGTTGCAGCAGCTGTGGTTGTTGTTGCAGCAGCTGTGGTTGTTGTTGGAGCAGCTGTGGTTGTTGTTGGGGCACCTGTGGTTGTTGTTGGAGCAGCAGCTGTGGTTGTTGTTGCAGCAGCTGTGGTTGTTGTTGGGGCACCTGTGGTTGTTGTTGCAGCAGCTGTGGTTGTTGTTGCAGCAGCTGTGGTTGTTGTTGCAGCAGCTGTAGTTGTTGTCTGTCCGTTGCTTGAAGCTGTTGGGCATTGTAGTTTAAAGTCAATTTAACATTTAAACTTTTCTGCATTTGAAAGAAACATTCTTCATCATATTTTTTAATAACTCTTTGAAACTCACCAACTAACAGAAGAAAGAAGACACAGATTCTCATCATCATGGTGGAGGAGGTTCTTTGCTCTTCTACAAAATAAAAGCATTCATTTATGTTAGATTGACTTTCAAAATAAAACTTTATACATTTGGACAAGATGAAGTTCTTTATTTCATTCATTCACAATAATAACTGTAAACTGGAGATTAAAATCCTCATCACTTTGAAACATTGAATATGTTTGTATAACTCTCCTTCTTGAATCATTTCTGTCTTTCAGAGACTTTACAAAGTCACTTTAAATAAAAACTGTTGTCATCTTTTAAAGGACACTAATTCATGCTTGCTGTCATTAAGTTTTTCTGTCATGGTACTTTTGACATCTTCACTTTTCCATGAATGAAACTGGCTTTGATTCAAATCAAGTATTTACATTTATAAAATGAACAAAACATTTGTGATTTGAAACAGATGTGATTAGAAATGGACAGATGTTGTTGATGTAAATACTCACAGTTTGGTGGGCTGTTGACTCGTCTTCTCTGCACTGACTGAAGTCGGGATGCTCTCTGATTCCACCTGTTCTGTATCCTTTGCTGTGTGCTCGTTGATGTCCTCCACTGAACACACAGCAGCTTATATATCCACACAGAGCAGATAAGATGACATCAGGCTGTGAACAAAGACGTACATAATCTGTATGACTAATGTTTCTTTATCTCCTGTGTAAGGCGTGGCTGTCCCTGATACTCCGTACTTCTTTGGTTTGGTTGATATGTCAGAGAGGAAGAATCTGGTTGAGTGACGTCGTGTGTCAGTGATAACGTTGGTTGAATATTTCTGCTGTGATTTTTGTTGTTAGCCCCAACATGTGTTTTTCTTATTGCTAACATTACACCCATCTTTGCAGTCATTGTGCACCTGACAGCTTGTTCCCTATTGATGTTCAAATCTGAGTATTTGAAGTTTGAAAGACAAAGACAGTTTCCAGCGTCACTAAGCCAGCTCTTTTTTAAATGGAGTTAAACAGTGTTACTAATGACACACACCCAACCTGCTCAGGAGGAGGATCAGTTCACAGTTTATGAATTCAACCAGCTGTAAAGTGCTCGTTTTTATCTCTTTATCATCTTTGACTTTCTCAGCTCATTTTTAAAAACATTTTAGTATTATCACGTTTTCTAATTTATGACACAGAACGAGTGTGTGCACTTACAGCAGCAGCGACTCACTGTAAGCTCACCTGCACACGTGTTTCTTTTGTATTCACGTCTTCTCTGTCTGACTTTTATTACAACTACCTGCAAATAATTTGGCAGTAGCTCAGTCTGTCGGGGCTTGGGTTGGGCGCCGGTTCAAGTCCAGGTGCATTCCATAGTCTGGAAGTTAGTCTGCTTGCTGGAGAGGAGCTTTGTCACTTTCTGAGGACTGCCGAGGTGGCCTTGAGCAAGGCACCGAAACCCCCAACTGCTCTGGTGCTCTTTCTTGTGCAGCCCGTCCCTCTGACATCTCTCCACTAATGCATGTCCACAAGTTTGTGTTTCTGGCCGATGTGTGTGAGAAGCATGTCTCTCAATAACAGAGTGTAAACCAATATTTCCCCTCAGGGATTAATGAAGTATGTTAAAAAACCTCACCATGCTTTCAGTGTGAAATGCTGACCCCTCTCCCTCCAGTCTCCTTTTTGTTTCTCTCAGCTCCTTTCTCACATGCACTGCACTCGCTAACATTTCACGGCATCGCTCAGAAGAACGCTCAAATCTGTTTCCCCAACTTTAAGCTGACTTTCTCCTGCCAGCTCCCTAGTAAAAAAACGTCTGAGTGAAGTCGGGATGAGTCGATGTGTAAGACTGTAATGTCTATAACATTTACAGCTAGCTAGTGATTTGTCCAATGACATCGCTCATTGAGTGGAGTTCAACAAGTTGACCCAGAAGTCTCCCCAAAAACATTTTCTAGCTCCTCCTGGGGGATCCAGAGGCGTTCCCAGGTCTGATTGGATAATAAATTAATTGATGCTGAACTGTCATGAGTTCTTGTTTTATTATAGAAACTGTTTTTGGTTGTTATCTGTTTCCCGTTTTTCTCCTTGTCTGCATTGTCCTCACCTGTGTCTTGTTAGTCTCATCCAGGGGCGGATCTCGAGAAAACTCCATGGGGTGGCAAAGGGGCGGCATAGAGGTTTTAAAAGGGTGGCAGAAATAAAGGCTGATTTAATCGCCAGATATCATATACTGCTGCTTAAAGAGTAAATGTAAGTAATCTTACCAGTGAAATACAACTTCAATTTGAAACCAAACGATAGACGTTGACATTTCTGGACAGCTCTGGAAATGTAAGTTTGCTGTTCTTGTTTGTTTGGGTCCAGACATGAGAATCAAAGTCCTCTCGGTCAGTTCAAATGGATGTAAGGCAGTTAGTAACAACTCTGTCTGATAAGTTAAACACTCAAAATCAAACATCTTGTTATCAGAAATCATTTGAGACATTTTTTAAGTTAACAAAGCTTCAGAGAGACAGTCCCAGATGTGAATGATAAAACAGGACGGAAGAAGCTCAGAGACTACAAAGCTTAACGCAATCTTAATAGGAAGTTACGTTTATGATTACAGGTGACAAATTTAGACCGCCAAAAATATTCAACCCAACGTCATGACTGACACACGACGTCACTCAACCAGATTCTTCCTCTCTGACATATCAACCAAACCAAAGAAGTACGGAGTATCAGGGACAGCCACGCCTTACACAGGAGATAAATAAACATTAGTCATACAGATTATTTACGTCTTTGTTCACAGCCTGATGTCATCTTATCTGCTCTGTGTGGATATATAAGCTGCTGTGTGTTCAGTGGAGGACATCAACGAGCACACAGCAAAGGATACAGAACAGGTGGAATCAGAGAGCATCCCGACTTCAGTCAGTGCAGAGAAGACGAGTCAACAGCCCACCAAACTGTGAGTATTTACATCAACAATATCTGTCCATTTCTAATCACATCTGTTTCAAATCACAAATGTTTTGTTCATTTTATAAATGTAAATACTTGATTTGAATCAAAGCCAGTTTCATTCATGGAAAAGTGAAGATGTCAAAAGTACCATGACAGAAAAACTTAATGACAGCAAGCATGAATTAGTGTCCTTTAAAAGATGACAACAGTTTTTATTTAAAGTGACTTTGTAAAGTCTCTGAAAGACAGAAATGATTCAAGAAGGAGAGTTATACAAACATATTCAATGTTTCAAAGTGATGAGGATTTTAATCTCCAGTTTACAGTTATTATTGTGAATGAATGAAATAAAGAACTTCATCTTGTCCAAATGTATAAAGTTTTATTTTGAAAGTCAATCTAACATAAATGAATGCTTTTATTTTGTAGAAGAGCAAAGAACCTCCTCCACCATGATGATGAGAATCTGTGTCTTCTTTCTTCTGTTAGTTGGTGAGTTTCAAAGAGTTATTAAAAAATATGATGAAGAATGTTTCTTTCAAATGCAGAAAAGTTTAAATGTTAAATTGACTTTAAACTACAATGCCCAACAGCTTCAAGCAACGGACAGACAACAACTACAGCTGCTGCGACAACAACCACAGCTGCTGCAACAACAACCACAGCTGCTGCAACAACAACCACAGCTGCTGCAACAACAACCACAGCTGCTGCAACAACAACCACAGCTGCTGCAACAACAACCACAGCTGCCCCAACAACAACCACAGCTGCTCCAACAACAACCACAGCTGCTCCAACAACAACCACAGCTGCAGCAACAACAACCACAGCTGCTGCAACAACAACCACAGCTGCTCCAACAACAACCACAGCTGCTCCAACAACAACCCCAGCTGCACCAACAACAACCACAGCTGCTGCAACAACAACCACAGCTGCTGCAACTACAACCACAGCTGCTGCAACAACAACCACAGCTGCTGCAACAACAACCACAGCTGCTGCAACAACAACCACAGCTGCTGCAACAACAACCACAGCTGCACCAACAACAACCACAGCTGCTGCGACAACAACCACAGCTGCTGCAACAACAACCACAGCTGCTGCAACAACAACCACAGCTGCTGCGACAACAACCACAGCTGCTCCAACAACAACCACAGCTGCTCCAACAACAACCACAGCTGCCCCAACAACAACCACAGCTGCTGCTCCAACAACAACCACAGCTGCCCCAACAACTACAGCTGCCCCAACAACAACCACAGGTGCCCCAACAACAACCACAGCTGCTGCTCCAACAACCACAGCTGCCCCAACAACAACTACAGCTGCTGCAACAACAACCACAGGTGCCCCAACAACAACTACAGCTGCTGCAACAACAACCACAGCTGCCCCAACAACAACCACAGCTGCTGCTCCAACAACCACAGCTGCCCCAACAACAACCACAGCTGCTGCTCCAACAACCACAGCTGTCCCAACAACAACCACAGCTGCTGCAACAACAACCACAGCTGTCCCAACAACAACCACAGCTGCTGCTCCAACAACCACAGCTGCTCCAAAAACAACCACAGCTGCAGCAACAACAACCACAGCTGCTGCAACAACAACCACAGCTGCAACCAACAATCCCCAAGGTGCAACCACAACTGCATCAGGAGCAACTAACAATGTGGCTGTAGCAACCACAGCTTCAGCTGCAACCAACAATGCCCAAGGTGCAACCACAACAGCTTCAGCAGCAACCAACAATGCAGCCGGAGCAACCACAGCTTCAGCAGCAACCAACAATGCGCAAGGTGCAACCACAACAGCTTCAGGAGCAAACTTTATAGCCCCCGGAGCAATCACAACACCATCATCGGTGGCGGGTACTACAGCAGCAGCAACAACTGCTGCCTCCTCTGCAGTCATCAACAAAACCAGTTTCCTTTTAGTCATAGCAGCTCTTACAGCAATTCTTTGGAATTAAGAACTGGACTTGATCAAGAGACTCATTACCAAACAGTTGACTCCATAGAACGTCTTTCTTTTGACAAAGAGACAAAATGATTGAACCTAATTTATTCTTATTTATAATGTTAATACTTGTGATTTTGAATATGTTGTATCTCAGGTCTGTACAGAAAGGACATTACTTTTATGAGAGCAGATTCTGTGTCATGCACTAATTAGAACCACAGACAAACTTGTATTATTTATTCACCTATTTATTGTTTACATGTAAGAAAATCATACGTGCATCTTTACTACCTCCTGTTAACGAGACACACAGCCTTATGAGCCACAGAGAGTCATGAAACAAAGCAACATTGATGTCTTTACTATTGCATTACTCTGATATGAAGCTTCTGTATGGAAATACTGTGCTGCATACTGTGCTGAATGTTTAGTGCTCGACTGTTTGAAATGGATTATTTATTAAACATTAAAGCTCAAAGTTCAATGTATTATATTTCACTGTATTTTGTCTTTAATGCTGCAGCATTGTAATCATATTTGGTTCTTGCTGTAGTGTGGGGTGAAACACACGGACGTCAACATTATAAAACACAAAGAAATATATTTAGCAATCGTCACAGCCAACAATAAGAAACACAGACCCCTTAAATACAGGAAACTCATTGATCAACATAGAACATCTAGTGATTAAATATTGTTCTAAACTTGTGTTGTTATACACTTTACAGCTGCCTGGGCAGAGCTACTCAAACACCTATGATGTGACCTTTCATGGAAATATTTCAAAATAGTTTGAAGACATGATTGACTTCACGAGATGAGGCTTTTTTTAACTACATGGTAAAATCTCAGTAACTGTTGGTTATCATCCATCCATCCTTCCATCCATTAAACCATCCATCCATCAGTCCATCCATCTTCTTCCACTTTTTCGGGGATAGGCTGTTGCAGCAGACTGAGTAAGTTGACCCAGATGTCCGTCTCCTCAGAAACACTTTTTAGCTCCTCCTGGATCCAGCACCATCATCTTTAAACTCAGAAATGTTGTTAAGGATGTCGACTTTGCAGACATGTGAATTTTCTGATTGAGTTTGAAAGAAAGAAGTTTAAAGATATAAATATTAAATTAAACCAGTGATAACATGCATGTCTGTGGGATGACTTCATGTTGCTGAGATATTGTTTATTTGGTGACGGCAGACGCAGCGACAATTCAAATCTATCTTCTTGGGATTTCCCCCTAAAACAGTGTGTTTCAGTGTTGTTGTAAGACAGACCGTTTCCCTGTCAGATGCCTCTCTATGAAAGGAGGGACTATTGTGTTTGTATGATAACAGTGTTTCATAAACTACAACATATCTGCCGAATGAAACCTGGACAGCGGCATCTTGTAGCTGCAGCAACCCTTGTAATAATTGATATTGTGAATTCAATTGATATTGTTAAAAAATGTGCAGCGCTCTTCATTGACCTGTCCGAGACATTTGATACTGTCAAACTCTCTATCTTATTCAGTAGGATATCTTCTATTGGTTTTGATGAGACTGCATGGAGCTGGTTCCACAACTACTTAACAAACAGAGTCCAAGCAATAGTTGTAGACAATGTAAAGTCCCCCTTCATGGAGGTCAGCAAAGGAGTAACTCAGGGATCTATCCTTGGGCCTCTTCTATTTACACTGTATATAAAAGACACTGAAGAACATATTGAAAATGGTAAAATTCCTCTTTATGCCGACGATGCGTTATTATATTCCACTGCGCCCTCCAATATTCAAGCCCTTTCATTGCTACAGACTGATTCTAACTCTTTCCAGCAAGCTCTCGCTCATCTCAAACTGATGCTGAACCCCCCAAATAATGAAAATACATGATTTTCTCCAGACAGAACAATGAACCCTTTAATGCGGCATTGTCCACAGTAGACAATGTAAACACTGAGTGGATCCAACAGTTTAAATACTGAGGAATCTGGCAAGATCAGGATTTGTCTTATAGGTCACACATTTCATGCTTCACTGTAAAAATAAGGCCTCAACTTGTTTTTCTTTATAGGAACAAATCCTGCCTAATAGTGCAAAACAGAAAAACGATTGTCCAGGCTACTCCTGCCAGTTTTGGAATATGGAGACACACTCTGCACACGACACTCCTTCTGTCTTCAAGCCTTAAGACGCCTTACATCACAGTGGTCTTCGCTTCATCACAGGCGACAGATCTCCAACGTATCATTGTGACTTGTATCGATGTGTAGGCGGGCCCTCGTTGGGTCAGGGAGGAAAGCAGCACAGGATTTTGTTTCTTTACAGGGCACTCATTGGTCAACTCCCTTCTTACCTGAATACTCTCCAGTCAATAAACATTTCTAGCCATTCAAACAGATCTCAAAACTGGATCAATTCAAAAAATAACAAGGTTTAGGATTAAATGGGAAAGACTGCTTTGAGTGTTTCTGTACCCGTAATGTGGAATAACTTTCAAATGACAGCTAAGCTGCCCTCTCCTGTTTCATATCACGTTTCTAAAGATCTAGTAGCTGAACTACTTAGGGAAGGAAATGCAACTGTTTTAATATGTGAAATCATTGAAATGGACATGGATTGCAGGTATGAACATGTGTTTGTTCTACATAAAAGCCTTTAGTCCGCTTGTGAGGTTTCAGCCTGTGAAGTCCGAAGAGCTCTACAGATGGAGAGTTTTAATGTCAATTTGTTTTATAGTTATTTTCAATTTTAGAATCACCAGGTCATCGATGTTTTTTGAGAAGAGGCGTCTCTGTGATTATTTCTGCTCCCTTCTAACCTGTAAGTAATAAAGACTGACGTGTTAATTAGAGACTTTGTGGGAATGGTTACAGCCTGCTTTGCTCTGTGGACTAAAGGTCAGACATTCAGCAGACAACATCTGAGTCTCTTTTTGGTCCTCTTGACTGAGTCAAATCATATCAGTAAAGGTGGAAATATAAAAACAGTTCTAGATGTTTTAGGGGAGGGGTTCTTGTTGGTATCAGGGGAAGACTTTGTCTCTCTATCTGTAAAGTATATATCCCACTGAAAAACTGCCTTTAAATGATACAAGCAAGCCCCCTCAACATGTGGAAACCAACATGTGTTGAATCAGAAAGTGTATTTCTGACATCTGCTGAAGGAGTCTCTTTCTATAGAGGAGAAAAAAGAGAAACTATCACGACCCTGAACCACAAGAAACCACTACAGAGTCCAAGAAGAAGGATTAGTTTAACTGAGTGACTGTCATGAAGAGAGTCCTTTTAAAGAGTGAGGAGGGTCCTTCTTTCTTTATAGTATGTTTTTGGATGAAGCTGTAAGAGCCCCAAACTGACCTGATTCAAAGTCATTGAACTGTGTTATGAAGGAAAGATTTGATACCTTAATCAAATCTGCTTGCTGTCATGAAGAGTTCAATCATTCTCTCGTGGAGGGGCGGTACTTCCAGGCTTCCATACTTCACATACTCGAGTGAAAACAACAACAGGTAACAGGACAGAAGAAGCTCAGAGACTACAAAGCTTAACGCAATCTTAATAGGAAGTTACGTTTATGATTACAGGTGACAAATTTAGACCGCCAAAAATATTCAACCCAACGTCATGACTGACACACGACGTCACTCAACCAGATTCTTCCTCTCTGACATATCAACCAAACCAAAGAAGTACGGAGTATCAGGGACAGCCACGCCTTACACAGGAGATAAAGAAACATTAGTCATACAGATTATTTACGTCTTTGTTCACAGCCTGATGTCATCTTATCTGCTCTGTGTGGATATATAAGCTGCTGTGTGTTCAGTGGAGGACATCAACGAGCACACAGCAAAGGATACAGAACAGGTGGAATCAGAGAGCATCCCGACTTCAGTCAGTGCAGAGAAGACGAGTCAACAGCCCACCAAACTGTGAGTATTTACATCAACAACATCTGTCCATTTCTAATCACATCTGTTTCAAATCACAAATGTTTTGTTCATTTTATAAATGTAAATACTTGATTTGAATCAAAGCCAGTTTCATTCATGGAAAAGTGAAGATGTCAAAAGTACCATGACAGAAAAACTTAATGACAGCAAGCATGAATTAGTGTCCTTTAAAAGATGACAACAGTTTTTATTTAAAGTGACTTTGTAAAGTCTCTGAAAGACAGAAATGATTCAAGAAGGAGAGTTATACAAACATATTCAATGTTTCAAAGTGATGAGGATTTTAATCTCCAGTTTACAGTTATTATTGTGAATGAATGAAATAAAGAACTTCATCTTGTCCAAATGTATAAAGTTTTATTTTGAAAGTCAATCTAACATAATGAATGCTTTTATTTTGTAGAAGAGCAAAGAACCTCCTCCACCATGATGATGAGAATCTGTGTCTTCTTTCTTCTGTTAGTTGGTGAGTTTCAAAGAGTTATTAAAAAATATGATGAAGAATGTTTCTTTCAAATGCAGAAAAGTTTAAATGTTAAATTGACTTTAAACTACAATGCCCAACAGCTTCAAGCAACGGACAGATAACAACTACAGCTGCTGCAACAACAACCACAGCTGCTCCAACAACAACCACAGCTGCCCCAACAACAACCACAGCTGCAGCAACAACAACCACAGCTGCCCCAACAACAACCACAGCTGCTGCTGCAACAACAACTACAGCTGCTGCAACAACAACCACAGCTGCTGCAACAACAACCACAGCTGCTCCAACAACAACTACAGCTGCTGCAACAACAACCACAGCTGCTGCAACAACAACCACAACTGCAGCAACAACAACCACAGCTGCTCCAACAACTACAGCTGCCCCAACAACAACCACAGCTGCTGCTCCAACAACTACAGCTGCCCCAACAACAACCACAGCTGCTCCAACAACAACCACAGCTGCACCAACAACTACAGCTGCACCAACAACAACCACAGCTGCCCCAACAACAACCACATCTGCACCAACAACTACAGCTGCCCCAACAACAACCACAGCTGCACCAACAACTACAGCTGCTCCAACAACAACCACAGCTGCTGCTCCAACAAATACAGCTGCTCCAACAACAACCACAGCTGCTCCAACAACAACCACAGCTGCCCCAACAACTACAGCTGCCCCAACAACAACCACAGCTGCTGCTCCAACAACTACAGCTGCTCCAACAACAACCACAGCTGCTCCAACAACAACCACATCTGCACCAACAACTACAGCTGCCCCAACAACAACCACAGCTGCACCAACAACTACAGCTGCTCCAACAACAACCACAGCTGCTGCACCAACAACTACAGCTGCTCCAACAACAACCACAGCTGCTGCTCCAACAACTACAGCTGCTCCAACAACAACCACAGCTGCTCCAACAACAACCACAGCTGCACCAACAACTACAGCTGCCCCAACAACAACCACAGCTGCTGCTCCAACAACTACAGTTGCCCCAACAACAACCACAGCTGCTGCTCCAACAACTACAGCTGCCCCAACAACAACCACAGCTGCTCCAACAACAACCACAGCTGCACCAACAACTACAGCTGCCCCAACAACAACCACAGCTGCTGCTCCAACAACTACAGTTGCCCCAACAACAACCACAGCTGCTGCTCCAACAACTACAGCTGCCCCAACAACAACCACAGCTGCTCCAACAACAACCACAGCTGCTGCAACAACAACCACTGCTGTTCCAACAACAACCACAGCTGCTCCAACAACTACAGCTGCCCCAACAACAACCACAGCTGCTCCAACAACTACAGCTGCCCCAACAACAACCACAGCTGCTCCAACAACTACAGCTGCCCCAACAACAACCACAGCTGCCCCAACAACAACCACAGCTGCTCCAACAACAACCACAGCTGCTCCAACAACAACCACAGCTGCTGCAACAACAACCACTGCTGTTCCAACAACAACCACAGCTGCTCCAACAACTACAGCTGCCCCAACAACAACCACAGCTGCCCCAACAACAACCACAGCTGCCCCAACAACAACCACAGCTGCTCCAACAACTACAGCTGCTCCAACAACAACCACTGCTGTTCCAACAACAACCACAGCTGCTCCAACAACTACAGCTGCCCCAACAACAACCACAGCTGCTCCAACAACTACAGCTGCTCCAACAACAACCACAGCTGCTCCAACAACAACCACAGCTGCCCCAACAACTACAGCTGCCCCAACAACAACCACAGCTGCTGCTCCAACAACTACAGCTGCTCCAACAACAACCACAGCTGCTCCAACAACAACCACATCTGCACCAACAACTACAGCTGCCCCAACAACAACCACAGCTGCACCAACAACTACAGCTGCTCCAACAACAACCACAGCTGCTGCACCAACAACTACAGCTGCTCCAACAACAACCACAGCTGCTGCTCCAACAACTACAGCTGCTCCAACAACAACCACAGCTGCTCCAACAACAACCACAGCTGCCCCAACAACTACAGCTGCCCCAACAACAACCACAGCTGCTGCTCCAACAACTACAGCTGCTCCAACAACAACCACAGCTGCTCCAACAACAACCACATCTGCACCAACAACTACAGCTGCCCCAACAACAACCACAGCTGCACCAACAACTACAGCTGCCCCAACAACAACCACAGCTGCTGCTCCAACAACTACAGTTGCCCCAACAACAACCACAGCTGCTGCTCCAACAACTACAGCTGCCCCAACAACAACCACAGCTGCTCCAACAACAACCACAGCTGCACCAACAACTACAGCTGCCCCAACAACAACCACAGCTGCTGCTCCAACAACTACAGTTGCCCCAACAACAACCACAGCTGCTGCTCCAACAACTACAGCTGCCCCAACAACAACCACAGCTGCTCCAACAACAACCACAGCTGCTGCAACAACAACCACTGCTGTTCCAACAACAACCACAGCTGCTCCAACAACTACAGCTGCCCCAACAACAACCACAGCTGCTCCAACAACTACAGCTGCCCCAACAACAACCACAGCTGCTCCAACAACTACAGCTGCCCCAACAACAACCACAGCTGCCCCAACAACAACCACAGCTGCTCCAACAACAACCACAGCTGTTCCAACAACAACCACAGCTGCTGCAACAACAACCACTGCTGCTCCAACAACAACCACAGCTGCTCCAACAACTACAGCTGCCCCAACAACAACCACAGCTGCTCCAACAACTACAGCTGCCCCAACAACAACCACAGCTGCCCCAACAACAACCACTGCTGTTCCAACAACAACCACAGCTGCTCCAACAACTACAGCTGCCCCAACAACAACCACAGCTGCCCCAACAACAACCACAGCTGCTCCAACAACTACAGCTGCCCCAACAACAACCACAGCTGCTCCAACAACAACCACAGCTGCTCCAACAACAACCACAGCTGCCCCAACAACAACCACAGCTGCTCCAACAACAACCACAGCTGCCCCAACAACAACCACAGCTGCAACCAACAATGCTCAAGGTGCAACCACAACTTCATCAGGAGCAACTAACAATGTGGCCGTAGCAACCACAGCTTCAGCAGCAACCAACAATGCGCAAGGTGCAACCACAACATCATCAGGAGCAAACTTTATAGGCCAGGGAGCAATCACAGCACCATCATCGGTGGCGGGTACTACAGCAGCAGCAACAACTGCTGCCTCCTCTGCAGTCATCAACAAAACCAGTTTCCTTTTAGTCATAGCAGCTCTTACAGCAATTCTTTGGAATTAAGAACTGGACTTGATCAAGAGACTCATTACCAAACAGTTGACTCCATAGAACGTCTTTCTTTTGACAAAGAGACAAAATGATTGAACCTAATTTATTCTTATTTATAATGTTAATACTTGTGATTTTGAATATGTTGTATCTCAGGTCTGTACAGAAAGGACATTACTTTTATGAGAGCAGATTCTGTGTCATGCACTAATTAGAACCACAGACAAACTTGTATTATTTATTTACCTATTTATTGTTTACATGTAAGAAAATCATACGTGCATCTTTACTACCTCCTGTTAACGAGACACACAGCCTTATGAGCCACAGAGAGTCATGAAACAAAGCAACATTGATGTCTTTACTATTGCATTACTCTGATATGAAGCTTCTGTATGGAAATACTGTGCTGCATACTGTGCTGAATGTTTAGTGCTCGACTGTTTGAAATGGATTATTTATTAAACATTAAAGCTCAAAGTTCAATGTATTATATTTCACTGTATTTTGTCTTTAATGCTGCAGCATTGTAATCATATTTGGTTCTTGCTGTAGTGTGGGGTGAAACACACGGACGTCAACATTATAAAACACAAAGAAATATATTTAGCAATCGTCACAGCCAACAATAAGAAACACAGACCCCTTAAATACAGGAAACTCATTGATCAACATAGAACATCTAGTGATTCAATATTGTTCTAAACTTGTGTTGTTATACACTTTACAGCTGCCTGGGCAGAGCTACTCAAATACCTATGATGTGACCTTTCATGGAAATATTTCAAAATAGTTTGAAGACATGATTGACTTCACGAGATGAGGCTTTTTTTAACTACATGGTAAAATCTCAGTAACTGTTGGTCATCATCCATCCATCCTTCCATCCATTAAACCATCCATCCATCAGTCCATCCATCTTCTTCCACTTTTTCGGGGACAGGCTGTTGCAGCAGACTGAGTAAGTTGACCCAGACGTCCGTCTCCTCAGAAACACTTTTTAGCTCCTCCTGGATCCAGCACCATCATCTTTAAACTCAGAAATGTTGTTAAGGATGTCGACTTTGCAGACATGTGAATTTTCTGATTGAGTTTGAAAGAAAGAAGTTTAAAGATATAAATATTAAATTAAACCAGTGATAACATGCATGTCTGTGTGATGACTTCATGTTGCTGAGATATTGTTTATTTGGTGACGGCAGACGCAGCGACAATTCAAATCTATCTTCTTGGGATTTCCCCCTAAAACAGTGTGTTTCAGTGTTGTTGTAAGACAGACCGTTTCCCTGTCAGATGCCTCTCTATGAAAGGAGGGACTATTGTGTTTGTATGATAACAGTGTTTCATAAACTACAACATATCTGCCGAATGAAACCTGGACAGCGGCATCTTGTAGCTGCAGCAACCCTTGTAATAATTGATATTGTGAATTCAATTGATATTGTTAAAAAATGTGCAGCGCTCTTCATTGACCTGTCCGAGACATTTGATACTGTCAAACTCTCTATCTTATTCAATTCTACAATTCTACAATTCACTTAGCAGACGCTTTTATCCAAAGCGACGTACATCAGAGAGTAAGAACAACACAAGCAAGGATCAAGGAAAAATAAAGGAACAATGTCAGTAAGGACGAACGATCAGCTTTGAGTCCGATTGGACACACAGGTGCTGAAAGGCATTGCCCAGAGGCAAGGCACAACATGAACTGCCAGTCTGAGACTCTAATCAGTATATAAACCATCTTATACGTCGTCGTTTTCAAACAAAAACAAAAACCATCATCATTACCATCATTACATCAATACTATCCAGATCATCATCATTAAGTTAGGTTAGTAGGTATTCCTGAAAGAGCTGGGTCTTTAGCTTTTTCTTAAAGGTACAGAGGGACTCTGCAGATCGAATGGAGTTTGGAATTTCATTCCACCACCGGGGGGCGACAGAGGAGAACAGTCTAGTCCTCGTCTTTGGACCCTGTTGTGAAGGTTGGATCAAACGCCTTTCATTGGCAGAACGTAGTGGACGGGAGGGAGTGTAGACCTGAAATAGAGAGTTAAAGTAAGGAGGAGCCGTTTTTGTTGCTGTTTTGTAGGCGAGCAGCAGAGTTTTAAATTTAATGCGAGCAGTGACTGGGAGCCAGTGTAAGGAGATGAACAGCGGAGTGACATGAGCTCTTTTTGGAAGGTTGAAGACCAGTCGTGCTGCTGCGTCTTCAGTAGGATATCTTCTATTGGTTTTGATGAGACTGCATGGAGCTGGTTCCACAACTACTTAACAAACAGAGTCCAAGCAATAGTTGTAGACAATGTAAAGTCCCCCTTCATGGAGGTCAGCAAAGGAGTAACTCAGGGATCTATCCTTGGGCCTCTTCTATTTACACTGTATATAAAAGACACTGAAGAACATATTGAAAATGGTAAAATTCCTCTTTATGCCGACGATGCGTTATTATATTCCACTGCGCCCTCCAATATTCAAGCCCTTTCATTGCTACAGACTGATTCTAACTCTTTCCAGCAAGCTCTCGCTCATCTCAAACTGATGCTGAACCCCCCAAATAATGAAAATACATGATTTTCTCCAGACAGAACAATGAACCCTTTAATGCGGCATTGTCCACAGTAAACAATGTAAACACTGAGTGGATCCAACAGTTTAAATACTGAGGAATCTGGCAAGATCAGGATTTGTCTTATAGGTCACACATTTCATGCTTCACTGTAAAAATAAGGCCTCAACTTGTTTTTCTTTATAGGAACAAATCCTGCCTAATAGTGCAAAACAGAAAAACGATTGTCCAGGCTACTCCTGCCAGTTTTGGAATATGGAGACACACTCTGCACACGACACTCCTTCTGTCTTCAATCCTTAAGACGCCTTACATCACAGTGGTCTTCGCTTCATCACAGGCGACAGATCTCCAACGTATCATTGTGACTTGTATCGATGTGTAGGCGGGCCCTCGTTGGGTCAGGGAGGAAAGCAGCACAGGATTTTGTTTCTTTACAGGGCACTCATTGGTCAACTCCCTTCTTACCTGAATACTCTCCAGTCAATAAACATTTCTAGCCATTCAAACAGATCTCAAAACTGGATCAATTCAAAAAATAACAAGGTTTAGGATTAAATGGGAAAGACTGCTTTGAGTGTTTCTGTACCCGTAATGTGGAATAACTTTCAAATGACAGCTAAGCTGCCCTCTCCTGTTTCATATCACGTTTCTAAAGATCTACTTAGGGAAGGAAATGCAACTGTTTTAATATGTGAAATCATTGAAATGGACATGGATTGCAGGTATGAACATGTGTTTGTTCTACATAAAAGCCTTTAATCCGCTTGTGAGGTTTCAGCCTGTGAATTCCGAAGAGCTCTACAGATGGAGAGTTTTAATGTCAATTTGTTTTATAGTTATTTTCAATTTTAGAATCACCAGGTCATCGATGTTTTTTGAGAAGAGGCGTCTCTGTGATTATTTCTGCTCCCTTCTAACCTGTAAGTAATAAAGACTGACGTGTTAATTAGAGACTTTGTGGGAATGGTTACAGCCTGCTTTGCTCTGTGGACTAAAGGTCAGACATTCAGCAGACAACATCTGAGTCTCTTTTTGGTCCTCTTGACTGAGTCAAATCATATCAGTAAAGGTGGAAATATAAAAACAGTTCTAGATGTTTTAGGGGAGGGGTTCTTGTTGGTATCAGGGGAAGACTTTGTCTCTCTATCTGTAAAGTATATATCCCACTGAAAAACTGCCTTTAAATGATACAAGCAAGCCCCCTCAACATGTGGAAACCAACATGTGTTGAATCAGAAAGTGTATTTCTGACATCTGCTGAAGGAGTCTCTTTCTATAGAGGAGAAAAAAGAGAAACTATCACGACCCTGAACCACAAGAAACCACTACAGAGTCCAAGAAGAAGGATTAGTTTAACTGAGTGACTGTCATGAAGAGAGTCCTTTTAAAGAGTGAGGAGGGTCCTTCTTTCTTTATAGTATGTTTTTGGATGAAGCTGTAAGAGCCCCAAACTGACCTGATTCAAAGTCATTGAACTGTGTTATGAAGGAAAGATTTGATACCTTAATCAAATCTGCTTGCTGTCATGAAGAGTTCAATCATTCTCTCGTGGAGGGGCGGTACTTCCAGGCTTCCATACTTCACATACTGGAGTGAAAACAACAACAGGTAACAGGACAGAAGAAGCTCAGAGACTACAAAGCTTAACGCAATCTTAATAGGAAGTTACGTTTATGATTACAGGTGACAAATTTAGACCGCCAAAAATATTCAACCCAACGTCATGACTGACACGCGACGTCACTCAACCAGATTCTTCCTCTCTGACATATCAACCAAACCAAAGAAGTACGGAGTATCAGGGACAGCCACGCCTTACACAGGAGATAAATAAACATTAGTCATACAGATTATTTACGTCTTTGTTCACAGCCTGATGTCATCTTATCTGCTCTGTGTGGATATATAAGCTGCTGTGTGTTCAGTGGAGGACATCAACGAGCACACAGCAAAGGATACAGAACAGGTGGAATCAGAGAGCATCCCGACTTCAGTCAGTGCAGAGAAGACGAGTCAACAGCCCACCAAACTGTGAGTATTTACATCAACAATATCTGTCCATTTCTAATCACATCTGTTTCAAATCACAAATGTTTTGTTCATTTTATAAATGTAAATACTTGATTTGAATCAAAGCCAGTTTCATTCATGGAAAAGTGAAGATGTCAAAAGTACCATGACAGAAAAACTTAATGACAGCAAGCATGAATTAGTGTCCTTTAAAAGATGACAACAGTTTTTATTTAAAGTGACTTTGTAAAGTCTCTGAAAGACAGAAATGATTCAAGAAGGAGAGTTATACAAACATATTCAATGTTTCAAAGTGATGAGGATTTTAATCTCCAGTTTACAGTTATTATTGTGAATGAATGAAATAAAGAACTTCATCTTGTCCAAATGTATAAAGTTTTATTTTGAAAGTCAATCTAACATAATGAATGCTTTTATTTTGTAGAAGAGCAAAGAACCTCCTCCACCATGATGATGAGAATCTGTGTCTTCTTTCTTCTGTTAGTTGGTGAGTTTCAAAGAGTTATTAAAAAATATGATGAAGAATGTTTCTTTCAAATGCAGAAAAGTTTAAATGTTAAATTGACTTTAAACTACAATGCCCAACAGCTTCAAGCAACGGACAGACAACAACTACAGCTGCTGCAACAACAACCACAGCTGCTGCAACAACAACCACAGCTGCTGCAACAACAACCACAGCTGCTGCAACAACAACCACAGCTGCCCCAACAACAACCACAGCTGCCCCAACAACAACCACAGCTGCTGCAACAACTACCACAGCTGCTGCAACAACAACCACAGCTGCCCCAACAACAACCACAGCTGCTCCAACAACAACCACAGCTGCTGCAACAACAACCACAGCTGCTGCAACAACAACCACAGCTGCCCCAACAACAACCACAGCTGCCCCAACAACAACCACAGCTGGTGCGACAACAACCACAGCTGCTGCAACAACAACCACAGCTGCTGCAACAACAACCACAGCTGCCCCAACAACAACCACAGCTGCTGCAACAACCACAGCTGCCCCAACAACAACCACAGCTGCTGCAACAACAACCACAGCTGCTGCAACAACAACCACAGCTGCTGCGACAACAACCACAGCTGCCCCAACAACAACCACAGCTGCTCCAACAACAACCACAGCTGCCCCAACAACAACCACAACTGCTCCAACAACAACCACAGCTGCTCCAACAACCACAGCTGCTCCAACAACAACCACAGCTGTTGCAACAACAACTACAGCTGCAGCAACAACAACCACAGCTGCCCCAACAATAACCACAGCTGCTCCAACAACAACCACAGCTGCCCCAACAACAACCACAGCTGCTCCAACAACAACCACAGCTGCCCCAACAACAACCACAGCTGCTCCAACAACAACCACAGCTGCTCCAACAACCACAGCTGCTCCAACAACAACCACAGCTGCTGCAACAACAACTACAGCTGCAGCAACAACAACCACAGCTGCCCCAACAACAACCACAGCTGCTCCAACAACAACCACAGCTGCCCCAACAACAACCACAGCTGCTCCAACAACTACAGCTGCCCCAACAACAACCACAGCTGCTCCAACAACAACCACAGCTGCCCCAACAACAACCACAGCTGCTCCAACAACCACAGCTGCTCCAACAACAACCACAGCTGCTCCAACAACAACCACAGCTGCTCCAACAACAACCACAGCTGCACCAACAACTACAGCTGCTCCAACAACAACCACAGCTGCACCAACAACTACAGCTGCCCCAACAACAACCACAGCTGCTCCAACAACTACAGCTGCCCCAACAACAACCACAGCTGCTGCAACAACAACCACAGCTGCCCCAACAACAACCACAGCTGTCCCAACAACAACCACAGCTGCTGCAACAACAACCACAGCTGTCCCAACAACAACCACAGCTGCTGCTCCAACAACCACAGCTGCCCCCACAACAACCACAGCTGCTGCAACAACAACCACAGCTGTCCCAACAACAACCACAGCTGCTGCTCCAACAACCACAGCTGCCCCAACAACAACCACAGCTGCTGCAACAACAACCACTGCTGCAACCAACAATGCTCAAGGTGCAACCACAACTGCATCAGGAGCAACTAACAATGTGGCCGTAGCAACCACAGCTTCAGCTGCAACCAACAATGCCCAAGGTGCAACCACAACATCATCAGGAGCAAACTTTATAGCGCAGGGAGCAATCACAACACCATCATCGGTGGCGGGTACTACAGCAGCAGCAACAACTGCTGCCTCCTCTGCAGTCATCAACAAAACCAGTTTCCTTTTAGTCATAGCAGCTCTTACAGCAATTCTTTGGAATTAAGAACTGGACTTGATCAAGAGACTCATTACCAAACAGTTGACTCCATAGAACGTCTTTCTTTTGACAAAGAGACAAAATGATTGAACCTAATTTATTCTTATTTATAATGTTAATACTTGTGATTTTGAATATGTTGTATCTCAGGTCTGTACAGAAAGGACATTACTTTTATGAGAGCAGATTCTGTGTCATGCACTAATTAGAACCACAGACAAACTTGTATTATTTATTTACCTATTTATTGTTTACATGTAAGAAAATCATACGTGCATCTTTACTACCTCCTGTTAACGAGACACACAGCCTTATGAGCCACAGAGAGTCATGAAACAAAGCAACATTGATGTCTTTACTATTGCATTACTCTGATATGAAGCTTCTGTATGGAAATACTGTGCTGCATACTGTGCTGAATGTTTAGTGCTCGACTGTTTGAAATGGATTATTTATTAAACATTAAAGCTCAAAGTTCAATGTATTATATTTCACTGTATTTTGTCTTTAATGCTGCAGCATTGTAATCATATTTGGTTCTTGCTGTAGTGTGGGGTGAAACACACGGACGTCAACATTATAAAACACAAAGAAATATATTTAGCAATCGTCACAGCCAACAATAAGAAACACAGACCCCTTAAATATAGGAAACTCATTGATCAACATAGAACATCTAGTGATTAAATATTGTTCTAAACTTGTGTTGTTATACACTTTACAGCTGCCTGGGCAGAGCTACTCAAACACCTATGATGTGACCTTTCATGGAAATATTTCAAAATAGTTTGAAGACATGATTGACTTCACGAGATGAGGCTTTTTTTAACTACATGGTAAAATCTCAGTAACTGTTGGTCATCATCCATCCATCCATCCTTCCATCCATTAAACCATCCATCCATCAGTCCATCCATCTTCTTCCACTTTTTCGGGGACAGGCTGTTGCAGCAGACTGAGTAAGTTGATCTACATCCTGGTGGTAGAGGTGATTTTAAGGCGGAGGAGGGTCGCAGCGATCGCACTGAAATGACAGACTGACTGACTTTTTGTGGGTCGTGGATGTGTGCCAGGTAAAAAAAGTGTCAAAAGATCTATGCTGCACTTTTTATTGTACAGAACATATGTATAGGATTGTTTTTTCATACTCAGTAGGTGGCGGTAATGCACCTCAACGTTGGTCGTCTGCCATTAAATGACAAAGGAAGAAGAAGTTGGAGTACAATGTTTGTTTTTTGCTCTCATCTTGCAAGGTGGAATGCAATATGACACTGAAAACGTGTTTTCTTAAGTTGAGGTCAAAAAAGGACACCAACAAGCTCAGTGTGTTGTGTGCAGTGAAGTGCTTGCACATGAAAGCATGAAGACATCAAATCAAAGTGCAGCGTCTAATGCAAAAAATAATCATTTAAACAAAAGGCAAACAAAAAGGAACTTTCTTAAAGTCCAACAGACAATACACGAGGAGAAAACCAACAGCCACGAGGATACTTCAGAACACGGGAGACAAGAACTCTGGTAGGTAGACGTGTTTTTGCCTATGGCTGTTTTTGAAACCGCGTACTACATACTACTATCTAAATCAGTATGCAGTATATACTGCATTCTGCGTACTGCGTTCAACAGTAGTATGTAGTATGACTGCCAGTCGTCAGTTATCTTGCAGTATGCTTGGCCCGGTTAAACCGGTTTCTGGTCCTGGAATGTGGAAGTAGACAACGGCCCGTCTGGAGGTAAACGCCGCTATGGTGTGGTGTAATAAGCTGACAAGTGATGTAAATTTTTGTACTTATTTTACATGGACAAAGCAATTACCTGTGAGATCAGGTCGAAGTAAATTCAGCGGTATGTGATTGTCATCAGGGGGCTGTAAATGTAACGGAGACAGATCTGATTCACCTGGCGAAGGTTACTTTCCATCACTCTTGTAATCCTGCTTTCATCAAACTGGGTGCCTTTTCATTCAACTTGTTAAAGGGGACATATCATGAAAATCCACTTTTACAGGGTTTTTGAACATATATTTGGGTAACCTGAGTGTCTATCGACCCACAAAATTGTAAATAAATCCAACCAGTCGTTTGTTTGTGGTCTGCATAAGTCTAACAACACAGAGAAAAGTGCTCCGTTTTAAATTTTCTCAGTTTGTGACATCACAAGTTGGATTCTGGTAAAAAAAAATACCCTCCCCTCCCCTGGTATCTCCACCCATGGACTCCACCCCCAGCCTACAGCAAAACTTTTGAAGAGGTCCGCAATTTTTGTTCTCGCTAACGAAGGAGTGATGTCTACCGGGAAAACTCAGGGGGGACTCATTGCATTTAAAGAGACACACACACCAAAACGGAGCGTTCTGAGAGAGCTGGTTTCTACAGGGTCACAAACCTCCTCTGGTGCTATATTCATGTTATATTTTGACCAAAGCACAGCACAGATGTTTCATTAAGATCACAGGGGACAGTTTGAAAAGGTGAAAAAGGGGTACAATCTGTCCTCTTTAAATGGTAGTATGATTGTGTGTTTTACTCCGACATTGATTATAGACCATAAAATAATGAATAAAACAGTCTACAATCATATCTTCTGTCATTTATAGATAATACCCTGGGTTGAAATATGATTGGCATGCTATTAAAATTGTGCTTTTCAGGCTTTCAGGTTTCATTTTTACTCAGCTGTGAATAATATGTAATAATGGAGCAAGCCAAGGACCCTGTAACTGCAGCTGCTTGTCCAGCTGTGGCTCATGCACTGTACAGTCGAAAAAGCAGGAAAATCTAAATATATGAACATGTCATATTTGTTATTAGTTCATGCCCATAATGTGGCAAGATATTCAGTCACCGCCACCGACGACTTCAAACAGCTGCGCTTTGGCATTTCGATCTCTGACCTGGCGCTTTGCATTATGGGAAACAGTACACGAGGTACACTGGTCTGATGCATAATGTACATTTTTCCTGAATCAGTATGACATCCGGGTATTTTTGGCATACTGCGAATCTCGCAGTTGTTCGCATACTACATACTGCATACTGCATTTTGGCCAAATCAGTACGTACTACTAGTATAGTATGAACAGCCAACGGCTGAATCTCGATTTCCTCCCTAAACCCTGAACCTGAGGACTAACAGACTTAACTGACGTCACCTGGAAGGTGATTGAGTGCAAGAGGTTGCAAGGGCTCGAAATGGTTTAATACCAATGGGACAGCACCTTGTGACTTATCTGTAACCATGACAGCACGATGTCATGTGGCATTAGGTTTTTTTATTTTACGTTTTTTTACTTTTCTCACTCACAGCCATGGCCCTTATAAAAAGTTCTTACTTAATATGTACATTTCTCCAGTGTGGGATAAATAAAGGTTGATCTTATCTTTTATAACGGGACTAATATGCTCTCTGTCTCTTTTGTTTTTGTTAATAGACTTGCAGTAGAGTTCTGAATTAGCTGTAGGCTACTTTCCAATTTTACTTTTTGGTAGACTGTAAACAGAGCTTGGTTTCACCTTCCTGAGGACACTGGTCGTAGTGGTGATACCCCCCTAAGTCTGCGAGAGATCCCTTACGCACTTGACGATTCAACAGTGGGACAGCCCTGAGCCCTCACAGACTTAGCGGGAACGCGCATCAAAGTCAGTGACTGTGTGAGGGTGGGAGGAAGTAAGACAAGAAACACTGGGGACAAGAACTACAAAATAAAACAGGAAACACTAAAGAAACCAAGGAATGTAACAGTAACAAAACACACAGGAATAAGAGAAACACAAGGATAAGAAATGACAAAATAAAACAGGAAACACTAAAGAGTAAACTAGGAAATAAAGTAATAAACGATACACACAAAGGAAACAAGCAACACGAAGGAAGAAAGAGACAAAATAAAACAGGAAAAGGAATTCTAAACACTGAAATAAACAAAGTACAAAACGTAACAAGAGCAAATGCTGACACTTATAAAGACAAACCTGTTGACTATACTTTCTGAAAGTTGCACAGTCGTGTTTTGTGATGTTGACGTATTGTGATGTTCGTCACTTCTCTCCAAACCGCAACGTTTTCAGGAATGTGGTTCAGGACAAATAGGAGGTGTCGATGGGTCCTGAGGCGGGACCAGTTGAGAACCCCGGCCTTAAACATGATCAAACACCTTCCTTTGCAGCTGTTACGTTTCTACCAGTACAGAATTTATTGAAATGTCTCTAAACTCTTTTATGAGTAACTTTTTTACACTTCATGGATCTATTTGTGCCCTTATTCTCTGAGAGCTCATTCTAACATGAACGTAACACAACACCAGAGGATCCACATCTGAGTATGAATCTTAAATATGACAAAGAAACACAAAAAGAAGAGTTATATCTTCACACTTTAATATTTTAATAAAATACATGGCTTAAAAAATGCATTTTCCTAATATAGACATCAGAGCAACCACCACAGTCTGCTGCACAGTGTTTCATCGTCATTGTGTAACGCAGTCATTAAGATAATATGGATCTTTAATTCATCACAAACGATGATGCTCATGTTGCACAGCTCCATCCTGTCTGTGGCTCCTGAAGATCAGTGTCAGAGTTAACAGGTTTGTAAAACAAGTTTGTCAGAATACTTAATCAGGACATAATATGAGAAATGTTATGGTATTATTTTGGCTGGTTGAAGACACCAGTCACAGTTGAAAACACATATAGTAAAATCACATGATTATTATTACACATTATAAATAAAATGAATAATTTACATCACATTCTTTGGTCTCATCGAGTGAATCATTACATCAAAATCTTTCTATCAAAGTTTGGGTTTGTTTAGTTCTTTATTTCAGTCCAGTTCTTAATTCCAAAGAATTGCTGTAAGAGCTGCTATGACTAAAAGGAAACTGGTTTTGTTGATGACTGCAGAGGAGGCAGCAGTTGTCACTGCTACTGTTGCACCTGCTGCTGAGGCAGCTGCTGTTGCTCCAGCCACATTGTTGATTGCTCCTGAAGCACCTGAGGTTGCATCTTGGGCGTTATTTGTTGCTCCAGCGGCTGTGGTTGTTGTTGGGGCAGCTGTGGTTGTTGTTGCAGCAGCTGTGGTTGTTGTTACAACAGCTGTGGTTGTTGTTGCTGCCACAGTGGTTGTTGTTGGGGCAGCTGTGGTTGTTGTTGGGGCAGCTGTGGTTGTTGCAGCAGCTGTGGTTGTTGTTGGAGCAGCTGTGATTGTTGTTGGGGAAGCTGTGGTTGTTGCAGCAGCTGTGGTTGTTGTTACAGCAGCTGTGGTTGTTGTTGGAGCAGCTATGATTGTTGTTGGGGCAGCTGTGGTTGTTGTAGGGGCAACTGTGGTTGTTGTAGGGGCAACTGTGGTTGTTGCTGCAGCAGCTGTGGTTGTTGGGGCAGCTGTGGTTGTTGCTGGAGCAGCTGTGGTTGTTGTAGGGGCAGCTGTGGTTGTTGTTGGGGCAGCTGTGGTTGTTGTTGGAGCAGCTGTGGTTGTTGTTGGGGCAGCTGTGGTTGTTGTTGGGGCAGCTGTGGTTGTTGTTGGGGCAGCTGTGGTTGTTGTTGCAGCAGCTGTGGTTGTTGTAGGGGCAACTGTGGTTGTTGCTGCAGCAGCTGTGGTTGTTGGGGCAGCTGTGGTTGTTGTTGGGGCAGCTGTGGTTGTTGCTGCAGCAGCTGTGGTTGTTGCTGGAGCAGCTGTGGTTGTTGTTGCAGCAGCTGTGGTTGTTGGGGCAGCTGTGGTTGTTGCTGGAGCAGCTGTGGTTGTTGTTGCAGCAGCTGTGGTTGTTGGGGCAGCTGTGGTTGTTGTTGCAGCAGCTGTGGTTGTTGCTGGAGCAGCTGTGGTTGTTGTTGCAGCAGCTGTGGTTGTTGGGGCAGCTGTGGTTGTTGTTGGGGCAGCTGTGGTTGTTGCAGCAGCTGTGGTTGTTGTAGGGGCAACTGTGGTTGTTGCTGCAGCAGCTGTGGTTGTTGGGGCAGCTGTGGTTGTTGTTGGGGCAGCTGTGGTTGTTGTTGGGGCAGCTGTGGTTGTTGCTGCAGCAGCTGTGGTTGTTGGGGCAGCTGTGGTTGTTGTTGGAGCAGCTGTGGTTGTTGTTGGGGCAGCTGTGGTTGTTGTTGCAGCAGCTGTGGTTGTTGTAGGGGCAACTGTGGTTGTTGCTGCAGCAGCTGTGGTTGTTGGGGCAGCTGTGGTTGTTGTTGGGGCAGCTGTGGTTGTTGTTGGGGCAGCTGTGGTTGTTGTTGTTGCAGCAGCTGTGGTTGTTGTTGCAGCAGCTGTGGTTGTTGTTGGGGCAGCTGTGGTTGTTGTTGTTGCAGCAGCTGTGGTTGTTGTTGCAGCAGCTGTGGTTGTTGTTGCAGCAGCTGTAGTTGTAGCAACTGTCGATGATTGTCCTTTGCTTAAAGCTGTTGTGCATCGGTGTGCATGGTCAGTACAACAGTTTAAAAAATGTCTCAAATTTGAAAATTCCTTCTTCAGCATATTTTCTTTAAAATGTGTTTTGAAACTCACCAACTAACAGAAGAAAGAAGACACAGATTCTCATCATCATGGTGGAGGAGGTTCTTTGCTCTTCTACAAAATAAAAGCATTAATTTCTGTTAGATTGACTTTCAAAATAACAACTTCAATGTTTTTAAAGTCTTTGAATAGTGTGAATATTCTGATGTGATGATGTCAAACATGATCATGCTTTCAGAATGACTGATTTGTATCACTTTGTTGTTTCTTGTCATAGTTTTTATCTCTGTGGTCCTATAAATATCTCCCCTGATTTGTACTGAAAATGTGTTTATTTAACAAATGATATTCTCCTTCAGAGGCACGAGATAGTTAAAGGTTTGCAATTTAACAACAGAATATGAATTTCTTAATAGAAATATGAAACGTTTTGCACAGAGAACACCGTTAACTTTAGCGTGAGTCAGTATTTAGATTTCAGGAGAAGAAAGATTGAAATGAAATTGGACAAATATTCGTCCTTTCAATGACTTACAGATTTGGTCGGCTGTTGACTCGTCTTCTCTGGACTGACTGAAGTGGTGATGCTCTCTGATTCCACCTGCTCTGGATCCTCTGCTGTTTGCTTGTTGATTGAATCCATTGAACAGCAGCTGATTAAATATCCTCACAGAGCAGGAAATATGACATCAGGTAGGGAACAAAGACGTAAATGATGTGATGAGTAATTTTTTTTCCTCAGTAAGGTGTGGCAAAAGCCTAACGGCGAATCATACTTTTTTCTAAAAATATGAATTGTGTAAAGAAACTGGTTGAGTGATGTTTTCTTTTTTCATCCTTAAACTGTAATCAAGTCATTAAAAGGTTTTAAAGCCTCAATCGAAAACAACAAAGAAGTGTAACTCTAACCAACTCACACAACCTTTATTCATCCTGGAGAGATCATTGAGGAGCGACCCTCGTTTACAAAGACATCGAGTCTTTACAGAATCATGAAAAGACAGAGTACAATCATTTGATAAACCAGAAGACAGACAAATACAAGACCACTCAAATCGACAAACTGGCGGATTTCTAAGAAAAAGTCTCAAAGTGACTAAAATAATGAAGCAAGCCCAAAAATAAATGCATAAATTAAAAGACACTTGTGTATAAAGGTTACAAACAGAGGTTGGGAGGTTTAAAATCAGGTTTCTAAAATGTCCAAAAGGTCAAAGTTCATTGCCCTCGAGGACATGTTGTTTCCAGACGCGCTGCTTGTCAACAAGCAAGGCAGGCAACAGGACAATCCGACTAAAGTGGTTAAAGTGTCCGCTGGCTAGGCTCTCCGATGTTCAGTGTTTGATTTGAAAAAGTTTAAAGACGTTAACAGAGTTTATGTCTGTTTTTCACTGTCCACCTGAGCTGACTGATATCAAGCAAACGTCTCACTGTTCAGCCCGCAGGCTGCACCCAATAGAACAAATTATCATCATCATTATCTTCATGAAAATGTTTCATTCATTTGGAGACAATGACATGGCGAGCTGGCCAGCTAGACTTGTTGTTAAACATACTGGCCTATAATATTTCCTGTTTGTCCATCGTACGCAATGTCAGAGAGTTTGAATCTTGCTAGCATAACATTAGCCTTCTGGCTAACAGCTGAGCCGAAGGGTTCAATCAGCAGAGAGGACTAGTTTATCTCCCGTTGCTAAGTCGTATCTATGGCCCGTCCTATTTACTGGAGTCGTGAATAAGGTTTTCATTGCATAAGAACCTCATCGGATTTTAAACGGGACATGTTATGAAAATCCTCTTTTACAGTGTTTTTGAACATATATCTGGGTAACCTGAGTTTCTATTGACCCACAAAATGTGAAATAAATCCATCCAGTCCTTTGTTTGTGGTCTGCATAAGTCTTACAACACAGAGAAAAATGATCACATTCTCTCAGTTTGTGACATCACAAGTTGGATTCTGGTAAATAAAAAAGTACCCTCCTCTCCCCTGGTATCTCCACCCATGGACTCCACCCCCAGCCTAGAGCAAAACTTTTGCACAGGTCCGCAATTTTTGTTCTCGCTAACGAAGGAGTGATGCCTACTGTGAAACTCAGGGGGGGCTCATTGCATTTAAAGAGACACACACCAAAACGGAGCGTTCTGAGAGAGCTGGTTTCTACAGGGTCACAAACCTCCTCTGGTGCTTGATTCATGTTATATTTTAAAGCACAGCACAGATGTTTCATTTAGACCACAGGGGACTGTTTGGAAAGGTGGAAAAGGGGGTGTTAGGTGGGGGTTGTTTCTGTATTATATGAACAATGAGAACATCGTGAAACAGACTGTGGATCATCTTAGATTTATTTAGCCGTGGTCAGACAACAGAACAACAGAATACAATCATTGACAATTGCTAACTGACAAAGTTTCAAACTTGCTTATATTCTGCTAGAAGGTACAGCCTACAAGTTCTTTACTATTTGGGTACATCTCTATAAGGCTAGAAAGCTGTAATACACGTATGTATTACAGCGTCACAAACCTAAAAGAAGAATGACTCTCAGATGGTTGACACAATTCAAAGATATATCCACAAAATTATCAAGATGGATGAATCCATGAAAATACGTACTAACACGTATGTCCTCTTTAAAGATTGTTCGGCTATTAGTCAAACCCTCAGGTGCTGCCAGGGAAACAAGTTTTACTTTATATTTTGATGACAAAACTGGTGGAATTATGGATGGATGATCTTGTAATTCCTTCCTTTGGCAAGTGCCCATGGTATAAGCGAGATAATGCCCGTCGAGGGGTCCATAATCAGGGATTAAGGCCTCCACGTCATCTATTAATTCCTGATAGTGGACGAGGTGTATGACATTATCCCTTACTTATCATTTGCTTGATTGAGAATGAATGTTTGAAGGAGGTCTATCTCAATCTTTAAGGAGGTATTCACTTAAAGATTGAGTCGGCATCATATACATCCCATCAGAAGTCATCAGCGATTTGGCTATTTGTTGATCTTTAGAAACACATTATTGCATGCAAAAGAAGCAAACAAATCTGCACTGAACTTGTCCCTCAACTACATCCATTCTGACGTCTAAAGTCAGTCAGACTGTAAACAATGGAAAACGTCATTTATATGGGAAGAGCTCAAAAGGTTGGCCATTGCTCAAAGAGGCTGCATGGTCATCAGACGATTGCTGATGGGTTCTGAGGTTGTGTGAACACAAAGGCAGACACAACAAATCCAGGTTGATGTAGTCTGAAATACTTGTGAGCCACACATTTTTTCAAATGGCAGGACTGATGCTGGAAGAACAAGACATTCTGCAGAATACTTCGGCAACAACTCAAGACAATTGTCTTAATATCCGTCTCAATTGCATCGATAGTGTCACGGTTAAAAACCTGCAAACAATTCCTTCATGTAGATCCTCAGACTGGGTGAGACAGATGTACAATATGTCATGTTAATGCACCAATCAGACTGCTCTCTATAACCTCTGCAGAATGCATCTATTCAAACGCTCAGGGAGTTTTAGAGCACTTGTCGAGCCGTTGCACAATATTTCTGATGCATGTCCCAACAAATTTCTGATGGCGATTGCCATACCACAATAACTGAAAAACAAACAGTGAACTTGTTCTTTAAGGTTTGTCAAGAATACCACAGAAGGGCCGGGATGAGTGAGAACCAGAGAGTAAACTTATCAGAGCATAGTTGGTAACAACAGGTTCACATAGTTTATCATAATCAGCTTTTAAATTCATTCAAGTGAGAAAAAACAATCTTCTTTTTGTTGTTCGGGGTTGCCTTCTCTTCTTAAAGAAGCAATATGTAACTCTGACACCTAGTGTTTAAAATGGGTACTGCAGTCCAAATTCTAAACATTGTAGAGAGTTGTCCCCCCCCCCCCCGAGCTGGACATAAATCCTGCGTGCAGATTGAGGGAGAGGCTCTGTGACTGCATCGTGAGAATCTCACACGGTCACACCTTAGAGTTTCACCGTCAGAGCAGAGCAGCGAGCTCTGCTGGGCTATTGCTGCTGTTGCTAAGCTACCAGAGTCTCTAACTCTGAAACTAACTTAGAGTCAACCGACAAGTTTTTGTGGGAGCTGAAACGTAACTATCACTAAATGGCACATCAGAACTAAAGGGATTAAAAATAGAGCCTTCTTAATGGAGGTTCTTTCATTAGTGTCTTAGGAGAGCTTGGTTTCTGTGACCTGGAGTCAGACTCTGTGTTTCAGAGTCTGAGTTTTAGAGATGCCTGAGGCAAAACTGTAAAAGCTTCACATTAAATATGACACTCGATATTGATCTCCTCCCATAGACTTTATATTACCCTCTTTTATCCTTCCTCGAAAAAACAAAGAACATCATGAGCCTGATCTTTGCGTTGTTCTCAGTCATCTTCACTTTTTGTCCCTTTTTGAAACAATGAAGGTTGAAGAGACGACATGATCAGCTCCTCGTGTCATATATGGAGACATGTGATTTGTTTAGTTGTATTTTGTTAATTTCAGAGAATTCATTTGCTGCTCTATTTTGTCTCTTCTCCATTCTTTGTGTGGCTTGTTTCCCTTGTGTGTATTTTTTATTACATCATTTCCTAGTTTAGTCTTTAGTGTTTCCCGTTTGTCATTTCTTTTCCTCTTGTTTCTCTATTTGTGAGTGTTTTGTTACCGTTACATTCCTCGGGTTTCTTTCGCGTTTCCTGATTCATTTTGTCCCCAGGGTTTCTGCATCCGAACTGCAAAGTGCCTCTACACTCTGACAGTAGACAGTCCCTTCTCTCCGTGTTAGGACCTACTGTTCAGTAGGCTGATATTTGTTCCTCCTTCGTCTGATTCATTCAGTGTGGAAGTGGCGTTAGCCCGCCTCATGTTATTGACACTGCAGCTCAGATGTGATCTGCACGATGGCTCAGTAAATAAAACCAAACTTCACATTGCATGGAAACAATTGAACAACTTCACATTTGAAAGGCCTGTTTTACATTTAATTTCTCACAGCATTGTGGGTGTTAAAATACAATTCATTTCCTGAAAGGATGCATCCAAACCATACTGCACAAAACGCAGAAGTTAGTAACTGAGGCTTTTTGGAAAGGGCCGCTGTCTTACGTCCTCCTTTTGTCTGGCTCTCCTCCATGTTGATTGCCCTGCTAGTCTTCACCTGTGTCTCTTCAGCCTCAGTGTTCCTTCTCCCTTGTTTTCAGTCTGTCACATGTCATACCCGGAAACGTCTTCCTACACGTGTTACGCTTCCTCGTGGACCCTAGTCTTCCCTGAGGATTATTGTTGGACTTTGTTTGGACCTGAGACGTAAGCCTTTGTTTTCCTTTTTTCTGAATAAATATTAGATTTTTGGTTTCTGCACATGGTTCCTCTTCTTTCTTTTTTCAACGAATGTGACACTCGTTTTCTTTTTGCAAAAACACCCCAGGGTTACTAAAACAGAAACTTTAATGGATTATTGCTGTAACTTTAATTACTGTGCTTCTGTATGATTGCACTTTCAAAGAAGTGACCAGTTAACTCTGCGCCCTTTATGCAAATCAGGGGAGTCGTCTTGTTATCGTAAGACTGGTCAATAATCGGGAATATGCACGGACTCATTTTGGAAGTGCACACCTTTCTCCGAGCGGAGCAGAGTGTGGATGTGAGACAGCAGGTGTAGCGTGAGAAACATGTAAACGTGTCAGGTTTTGTGACGATGCTCGCCATCCTCCAACATTCAGAGCCTGCTGTTGACTCTGAAATGAATCTGCTGCACAAACAGAGTGGAAAATTAATCAAGCTTTATTTATTTAATCATTAGTGTGTGATATGGGCCTGAGGGGACGGGGGGGGGGACCATTATAATCTGGCCTCTGTCCTGCTGTGCATATGCTGCAGGGCAAAGTTATTTCTGCAGCACATTTCAGAAACAAGGCGACTCAAAGTTCACACACGACATCAGCAGCGTCACGACAAATGTGCCCGGCTCCGTCGCTACCCGTCTGCCTTTTTTCGGCCGATTCGACATGTTGAATTGGCGTTAGCGGTCGGTGAGAAGAATCTCTCTGATTGGCTGTTAGGAGGTTTCATTTATCTCCAGCTCTCGACACAGGTTCAGGAAAGCCCCTTGAGCCTGCCGCTGTAGTATCCATGCTTTCACCCATTAGTACGGTTTCTGCTTATTTGTCGCCTCCGCCTCTTCTTTTCTTTTTCCACAAAAAGACCAAGAGCTGACAACGCCAGCGCCATTTTCAACCTTTTATCAGACATTATTCTCGATTAGTAGGCTACCTATAATACGAGAGGTGAGCAACAGCAGTATGAAAATGGTCTTCTCGTATCATAACAACGGACTACCACCGCCTGCTGGCCTGGGGAGTTATTTCCTCTCACGCTCGGCAGAACGTACGTGGTGGTTGGCCGTCGGCTGTAGTCTTTGTGGTGTGTTCAAGTGCAACTTTTTGGCCAAGACAAAAGGCGACTCTTTACAGTCTGCTTGGTGTCTCGGACACAGATCCACCTGCTGGTCCCGACGCAGCGACGGGCACATCATCACCATTAAGTGACAATAAGGCCATTCTGTTAATAAGATGTCTTGATTTTTACTTTTTATTGTCACCTTCTTGTCTTTACATATTCCTATCCAAAGAGGCTCTCAGTCCCTCTCTACTTTGTTCGCTGGCAGCTGATGTGGAAAACTTAAAATCAGTTTCAGCTACGTCACAGAGTTTTAAGAAAACACAAAAGTTTGTTTCCATAAATGATCTTTAAAAACAATGAGTTATTTCTTTAGATACCTGCAAGATAAAGCAAATCCTTTTTGTTTGTTATTTCAGCTGATGCACATGGACACACCTGTGACTACACACCCAGTGTGCACACATACTGGGAAGTTCTTCCAGATGACTATCTGCATCTGGTGTTTTCTTTATAGTGTCAAGAAGTCAAGATGTCAATCACAGTACTTTTCATCATCACTTCTTTGAATATATCAACAACATGATGCCGACTGGCATTTCTTTTTCTTTCTCTACCTGCCAGAAACTCAGAGCCAACAAACACATTTTTATTAAACTTGCTACAAAACTCATGAAGCAGGGTTTTTTTTTTTTTTCAAAATGAGCACATCTAAGAATACCTGGGTAAAGAACATGTGTGCACAATCATGAGAGAGAAGTCAGTGAGCCCTCAGGGGCCCCATGCTGGTCTGGGTACCCCAATCCCTTGCTTGTTGACAAGCAGCGCCTCTGTGTGGAATCTGGGCCAGGTACAAAATCCAAACCTACATTTGGTCAGCAGTCTTAAGGAGTCACTTCACCAAAGTGTGGGAAGGAAAGATATTCTTTGGTTTGTCTTTTTTGCAGACATGTTGGATGTAGTTTTCCAGGATGACAAATGGTTGATCATCCCCCTCCTTGTCTGCTGAGCCTCCTCTGAAGTGTCCCCACAATCTAATCACATTACACTCTGCTCTGAGATCAACTGTGCTCCCTGACCTGCAGAACTTCTTACACCAATAAAGCTGCACACGCTCGGCACATTTTCCACTTCATATAAGCAGCTCTTAACTCAGATCACTCAGGGTAAATACTTCCCATGTCTTAGCTTCCACTAACAACTGATGCATGAACATTTCTGCAGCTGTAGCTGCACAGATTGTTCTGTGGTCCTGCTGTAGTATCAGCAGGACCAGCCTTTTCTATGTGTTTTACCTCTGACTGCACCTGAAGGCATCGTCATTTTCATCCTCATGAGCAGAACAACCTGCCAACAGAGCTTGGTTTTGTTTATCGTCTGGTTACATAATAAAACGGTTGTTTAACTGAATTGAAAAGGGCGTGAAGATAAACCCTAACGACCTGGATTCCTAATCACGCTCTGAAGTCAAGTCTCAACTGGTCATTGAGCTGTGTTTAAAGTCAATTCTGCAGATTTCACTCTGCCCTCTAACTTCTGTTCACACCTTTCTATAGAAAATATGCCCCAATAGGTCGACTATGCCAGCGGCTAGTTACAACCCATTGATGTCTATAGTTTGGTGGCGACCTTTAGTGGATGTAGTGATTATGACAGGAGTAAAAGAAGTCAGGTGACATTGTCTAGAAAGCGAGAAAGTCAAAGCCTCGGCAGGTGCCCTGGCACCTCTCCAGCTACCAGAACAACTTCTGTCCCGCACCGGGACTTGAACCGGCGAGTTTATTTAACAAAGAAACATCGAGTCAATCAATGAAACTACAGCAAACAAGGTATAAGCAAACAGAGTGACACACTGTGTGTGTGTGTGTGTGTGTGTGTGTGTGTGTGTGTGTGTGTGTGTGTGTGTGTGTGTGTGTGTGTGTGTGTGTGTTTTGAGAGAGAGAGAGAGGAGACAAGATGGGGGAGAGAGACAATGCATCATGTGGTCACGTCCAGTGTTGTCACTAACGCGCTACAAATTAACGCGTTATTTTAATCTGATTACTTTCTTTCAGTAACGAGCAATCTAACGCGTTCATTTTTCCAAACCAGTAATCTGATTAAAGTTAGTTTCCTAAGTGGCTGTGTGTTACTATTTTGTTATTGCCTCATAATGTATGTAGAATGCAGAATTTTGTTGTCATTTTCGAAGAGAATGAGCGGAGCTGATACGTTTCACTTTATTCAATGTGTGTGCTTCCACTGGGTCCGCTGCGCTGCGTCTCAGCTCCGTCTGAGCTCCGGCAGTCCGGAGCCCTCCGGTGCTGATACGCAAGGCTTCTATTTTTGCCGGATGCCGGAGCACGACGCATCAATTCAGCACAGAAAATAACAAGCGGGACGGGAAGTCAGACACCGATACAACATTAAAACATCCGGTTTATTTTCAGAATAAAAGACTCCTTTTTAACGGTTCAGAAAAACGACTGTATGTGTGTTTGTTTATGTGTTTATAAGGTTAATATAGAGTTTAATACCATGTACATCGTATTATCTCGTCGGTAGTTAATCTTTAAAATACCGCGGGAATTCCTTTGTCTCTGCACCCCAGCTGACCGGCTGTGCTCTGCGTGCTGCGGACGGAGCACGCAGCCGGTGGGTATTGAAGGACGGGGGTGCACGGAGCCGTCACGCACCGGAGCGGACACGTAATGTACACGGATCTGGTGGAAATTCGGCGTTATGTTGAGGCAGCGAAGGGAGGAAATCGGTAAAAAGTAACTAATAAGTTACTTTTAAAGTAACTTAGTTACTTTGATGATAAAGTAATCAGTAAAGTAACTGGATTACTTTTTTGAGGAGTAATCAGTAATCGGATTACTTTTTCAAGTAATCTGTGACAACACTGGTCACGTCACATGGGGACAAGATGGTGGACAACAAAGGAAGCTGTGTGTCTTAGCTTGAGCTCTCTGAGCTGAATTCAGTAACTAACTTAAACACCAGAAGGCCAGAGGCCGGACTTTGATTCAACGGCGGGTACACTGGTCTCTCTGAGTGTAAGCTAGTACAGCAGTGATTAAACACAGGTAGGTGAACACGGCGGTTCAGCAACAAAAAGCTTACAGCAGATAATAAACAGAATGTGACGTTCAGTCAACAATAATGCACAATCATCAGTTGTTATGAAATAAACCTTCCTAAACTATTCTGGGCCCAGACTAAAGCCTCTGGTGGTCGTTACAAAGGTCAGGTCGGTCTTCACTCTGTTGAATGTTCAAATCAACAGATTCAGGTTTCTGTGGCGGATGAAGAGAGAGACGGCAGCAGGAGTCAGATTTGAGATAAGAGCAATGCTCTACTGTCTTTCTGGTGGCAGGAGCAGATCTTCCTCGGTGTATTCTTCTTCAGGTAACAGTGGCTGTCTGTAGCACTCCTGTCCAGCTGCTTTCACCAACGTTGACGAGAATAACAGGAAAGAATCTCTCAGTGCTCGAACCAGAGAGTTACTGATTGCACCAAAACTCTTCAAACAGGCCTGGGAAGTAGTCCAGGTTGAGATGTGTGTCCCCTCGGAAGATGGAAGCGTGAAGAAATAGAACAATGGGAGACGACTGCTTTTATCAACCCTACACTGAACACCTATGTGTTAGGTGTTGCAGAGCATGCTGGGAGTAAGAGTCATTTAAAGTACTCCTACTCAGGCTACACGCCGGACCTTTGTTTCAACACATGGAGATCCCAACAGAGTGTCTGGAATAGATATTTTCTCCGCCTCCAGCACGAGCATATATCTGGATGTCACATAAAGTCACAGGATTAACTAACTAAAAGAGAGCAAAGAGGACGATCTGTCAAAAGGAATCACGCATATCTTTAACCTTTATTTGACCTGATCTATGAATTCAAGTTCTTGGATCTTGCACTTTGTATTAAGTAACACGTAATTAGCAGAAACGTTTAACAATAATTCAAACTGAGACTTTGTTCACACGTAGTCAGGTATTGTTTAAACAGGTTTTCCAGACCACCTTTTGAAGGTCTCGTCAGAATCTGAAGCGTTTTTAACCCGGTCTTGTCTCGGTCTCAGACCGCCACTGATCGGCTATTTCTCCACGTGATCGCTGAGATTAGAAGGAAAACGCCTCTTTCTAAAAGAACAAATCACGTCAGTTCATTTGTAGTTTGATTTTTATCCCCCGGTGTTACGGTCTAAGTGAGTCACACGGCCCCTGCACACAAGATGAGGATTTTCATTGATTTTTGTAGCGTATTTAATCTACTAAAATATTAATATGACTTAATATAACCTCGAGTTTAGGGCACCACTCCCGGTTAACGGAAGAAATTAAACTTTATGTATTAGTTTATTAATAATCAATCTCATATCAGAGTTGTGAACTCTGGAGCAGCTTCAATCAGGGAAGACACGGAACATAGTTCTGAATTTTATGTTGAAATTTAATATAGAAATGGTAAACAATAAAGTAAATGACACGGGTATATGTAAGGAATGAAAGGTTATATCTCAGACTCTATAATTCAACTCGTATGGTGAAATGATGTTTGGTAACGAGATAAAACGCGGTATTGTTTGAATGATTTAACCAGCAAATGAATAAAAGAGAAAAGTGATTAACGAATCTTGGGATTAAATTTGGACTCGGATTCTGAAGGAGACACGACCAATCTGGATCTCAACACCCGCTCAGAGCAGACAGCTTTACTTTTTGACGTCTTCTGGAACTTTCCCCAAGTGGTCTAGCATCCGTACTCTCGGTCTCTTTGGGTCGACCAGCGCTCTCCACTAGCCAGAAGCTGCCGCAGTCAGCCGGGTAAAAGTCGGGTCTGTAGCTTAAAGGTGTTGAGCTCCGACGATGGCTGCCGGAGTTGGTTCGCGTCGTCTCCCAGCGGCTCCGAGTGGATCAAAACGAAAAATATTTTAAAAAGTCTTTTGATGCTTCAATTTCCTCTTAGATTAACCTGATGGCCATCTCGATTTATCTAAATTAGGAAATTGGCGTTCAAAAGTTGATGAGCCAAAACTTTGAATAAGAAAGAGTTAAAGAGGCCTCGCTTGAGCAAGAAAGAATTCAAGTTTTCAAAATGAGCCGTAAAGTTACAAGAAGAAGAAAGTTCTGCAGGAGTCGTTCCTACGGTGCGAAAGCTTAAAGATGATTAGAAGAAGTGAAGAAAAAAGACGTCAGTGAAGAAGTAGTGATGAGAACTCTTATCAGTTTCTCACAGGGGGGGGTCAAATGGTTAACTCCCCCCGTCACAGGGCATCGTTTTAATTACCGAGTTTACTCAATAAGATAACGAATAAGAACTAAAACATATATACGTCTCCATACATCCATTTATAAATTACTACCAGGTTCACGTTGATGTAGGTCACGTCATATATTTAGATATTTCTATCAGGTTGATGTGGAGATGTGAGTCACGTCACGTGGAGAGGATCAGTAAACTCCAGCCTGTATGTGAACAAACGTTATACAGTCGACATTCTT
>CM036550.1:1401201-1638701 GCA_020745685.1 Tautogolabrus adspersus | reverse complement strand
GAGAGAGAGAGAGAGAGAGAGAGAGAGAGAGAGTGGGGAAAGACATAATGGAAAGGAGCCACAGGTCGAATTCAAACTCCAACTTCCCCCTTAGAGGACTATAGCCCCCGTACATGGGGCACACAAACCTGTCAAATGGTAAATGGACTTGAGCTTGTATCGTTCTTTTCTCGTCTTCTAACTACTCAAAGCTTTCACACCACAGGTCACACCTACACATTCAATCACTGATGGTAGAGGCTGCCGTGTAAAGAGTCCATCAGAAGTAACTGATCCATTCATAGAAAACTAGGAACATAAAAACACTGGGGACAAGAACAACAAAAAAAACCAGGAAACATCACCGACCAAAAGAGAAGTCAAGAATATAACAACACAAACAAAGAGTGAGGAACACAAGGGAAGGAAAAGACGAAAATAAACACAGAAAACAACGATAAGCAACAAAAACAACCTAAACAAGATCAACTTAGTGGTTTAAGGCGACGCCCCGTGTATGGAGGCTTTAGTCCTCCAAGCGGATGGCCCGGGTTCGAATCTGACCTGTGGCTCCTTTCCTGCATGTCATTCCCCCCCCTCTCTCTCTCTCTCTCTCTCTCTCTCTCTCTCTCTCTCTCTCTCTCTCTCTCTCTCTCTCTCCCTGTACCGGGTGTCCTTGGGTCGGCCTTTTGTTCTTGTGCCTTGGAGGGTCCACCTCAGGGCCTGCCTGGAGGACACCGTATATAACCCAGACCCTGAAACGCTGCCGCCCTCTCTGAGCCTGGACTGAGGTGGAGTGGAAACCTGTCCTGAACATTGCACTCCATATACAGTACATCCTTATGTTGCTCTCCTCTATCAGTTTACACAGACAGCGTTAAATACACTTCCCTCTGATGCTGGTATGATTGCATTTTTCCCTGACACCACCTCTACTGCCTGGATCCCCCGGGCTTCACTTTAAAGCTCAGTAAAACTTTTCAGCCTCTACAGCTCCTTGGGTGTAGAATAATAATCTCCTGACCTCAGAAGCACTCTCCTGCTGCTTGTGTAAATATCTTTGATGGAAACATGTCGCAGCTTTGAATAATAATAATAATGACTTCCGTGGAATATGTTATGGATACATTTGGTATTTACAACCTGTTAGTTTCTCTTTTCACTTCCCCCGTGTTGCTTTATTTGCACACAGGTGAATCTTTTTAAAAGGTCAAACGGCAGGTGCTTGGATGGATACCAGAAGATCTTACATAAGTCATATGTAAGAGTTAGGGAGTTTTAAAGCTCTCTCTCTCTCTCTGCCTGATTTCTGACTCTATCCACTGTCCTCTCTAAAATAAAGGCATAAAGAGTTCAAAAATGATAAATGGTTTTGGTGAGTCCATCAGTGTTAACTCATCCATTCATACACATTCATACGCCGCTGCCGACGAAGCAGCAGGAGAGACTCAGGGTTAAGTGTCTTGCCCAATGACACATCAGACATGTGGCTGCAGAAGCTGGGGATCGAACCCCTGACATCTAGCTGAGAGACAACCGACTCTACCACTAAGCCACAGCCGCCCCAAAGACATCACATTGTGTTTTTATTTACATTTGACACCGTGTACCAACTTCTTAGGACTTGACTTTGTACACACACACACACACACACACACATACGTACATATATTTATTACAGTGAGGGGGTTCATTGTAGTTGTGATGCTGGTGTTATAAAGTCTCCCTGTGGTTTGAGTGAACAACCTATGGCGGCGCTCCTACCTGCAGGGGGGTGCAGCAAGTTACTTCAAAGTTCCAGATCCTCATCTTTGTATCTAAATATAGAACATTTTAAAACCACTTATTATGTACCTCTGCTTTCAGAGACCCGTCTCTGTGACGAGTTCTTAAGTGTGTTGTTTAGTCTCGCTTCGTTTGCATTAGGTTCAATCTGTAACACGCAAAAAGGTCAGACAATTACCCGGCAGGTAATGACAGCAGCATGATAAATTACCAATGTATTTAAGATTCTTTGAACACAACAAACCAAAGTGTACAAACGGAGCTGCTGATGACGGGTGGCAGCGTACTGTGACACCTGACTGCCCACATTCCTCCTCTTTTGGATGAGCTGGCGTGTCCTTAACGGCACCCCACACCCATTAGCAGCTCCTGTAGCAGTGTAAGAGATATTCAAGGCACATTTCTTTATAATTGTTAGTAATAAAAAACAAGTGACCAAATGCAAAGAACATCCAATCACATGCAGGTCCTTTGAGGAGCTCCAGCGCAGACTGACAACAGTCAATGTCACGTTAAAGTGTCTGTTTAGATGTAAGGGCGCCACACCCACCACTAACAGAGCATCTGTTTGTATAAAAATAAGAAGAATTGTGTGAGGTTGACTTTTGTAATGCCTTAAAAATCAGAACAGATCACCTTCTGAATCAGCCTCCAGATTAAAAATGGTTTTCTTTTGGGACTCTATAAAGTACAGAAAAGGAGCACACTCGACAGTAAACACTTTCAGGTGCACGACCGCAACAAGACTAGAAAGAGACAGAAAAGTCAGCACACAAATGTCCTTTAAGTTTCCTTTATCCGGGGAAGAACAGCAAAACAACAACGGAGGCGTTTTAGCACTAGGCCTTTGAAGCCATCGAGGATGTCTGATTAGATGTTGGTGCACGTTGTAGACTGCAGCACAGAAACGTGCCGGAGCTTGTCTCATGAAACCAGTTTAATGGAAACAATTAATGAGTCTCATTTGACGTTTGTTGCCGTGGGCGTCTCAGCTGAGTGACATAACACGACTAGTTAAAACAAAAAGCAGACATCCAGACAGATTCTTAAATACCGTTCAGGAATGTCAGGGATTCACTTTTCTTCTGAATGTTGACAAAAATGCTGAATTCAATCAGAACCCTTCATGGCCTCGCTCCAAGTGCCATCACAGAACTCTTATCTCCGTACAGTCCAGCCAGGCTCCTGAGAGCAGCAGACTTTGAAGCAACCCTCAATCACATTGAACACTTCAGAGAGAGGCTCTTCTTTGTAGCTGCACCGAGACTGTGGAACAACCTGCCATTAAATATACAACATCAGCAGATTCTTTTTACTGCTTTAAAAAAAATAGGAGAAGACTTTTAATCTCTTGACTTCTCTTGTAGTTGACCCTTACTGTACCTGATTTGCATCTTACGTGCATGCGTGCCTGTTCATGGCTTTTGCTGCATTTGCATGCAGACTGAGATCATTGAGGAACTTCCCCTGAACTATGGGTTTGTGCATTTATGTACACATATTTATAAGCATGTACACGTATTCTGTGTCAGTGTGTCAGAAGCCCAGGAGGCCTTGTCCCGTCAGCAGAGGCCGGACTCTCGAGTAGACGGAGCGAGGTGATCTGGCACTACTACCCCCCTATGTCCCTGACGCCCAGCCACCACCATCGGACTGAGTGTTCCCCACATCTACCAACGTCCTCATTCATGCACGGCCTGCTCCGACCTCCACCTCAGCAGCAAGGAAGTGTGGACAACAGGAACACGAGGAACACAAAGGAGAAATCCTTCCTGCATCTTATCCCATATTCTCTTTTGTAAAGTGTCTGGAGATAACACTTGTTATGAATTGGCGCTGTACAAATAAACATTGATTGATCGACACGTTCTATTCTGTCATGTGATAATCTTTTGATTGTTATTTTAATGCTTTCTGTAAGACAACCCATGTATGTTTAAAAAGCTCTCCTTGACTAAACGTTTATATTACCTACAGCTCCCATCTTCAGCCCCTGGTAACTGGAGGATAATGGATGGAAGGATGGATGGATCTTAATGATGTGCATTCTCACTCCTGTGTCAAATACCACTGCTTTGAAATGGGATGGTTTTCCTTTTGTTCAGATGCAAAAGAAAGCGTTGGTACCCTTTAGCCTCCGGAAGAACAATGGAGTCATTTATACTTGAGCTGCACAGTAGAGCCTGTACTGATGGCGTACAGTAAATCAGAAAAGCCTGCTACTCAACGAAGTGATGATATGAAGTAGGTTAATCTCATAATTGCTGAGCATAAGAGTAAAGGCACGACAATAAAACGTGGCTAAATTGCACATCAGTGTAAGAAGCAGGCAAAACTTACGAAGCTGTGTACGGCTTGGAGAGTGGGATAGAGGGAGATGCAGAGAGAAGGATAGACACTGCAGTGACAAGCATGTCTGTAAAAACAGTAACCTAATCGAGGGTCAACATGTCTGCTGTTTACGTCCCAGATTTAGTAGTTGCATCCAGCCTGATCCCTCTGGTGGACCCTCTCGAGGTAAGCTCCAGTTACACAGGAGTGAACAGACAAGTATGTAAACAATCACGTGCATGACGAAGCCTTTGGTGTATGAACGCGAGGTTAAAGAGCAAGAATATGTTCGGCCATTTCATAGCAGTAGTTGATTTCTTCCTTGTAAAGTAAAATCCATGGTCTCTAGATTAGTGTTGAATGTTTAAAAAAATCTTAAAGGGGACATATTATGAAAAATCCACTTTGACAGTGTTCTGCAGAAGTTTTACAACACAGAGAAAAATGCTCCGTTTCAAATTTGCTCTCCTTGTGATGTCACAGTGGGATTCTGGTGAAAAAAAATCCCCTCCCCTCCCCTGGTATCTCCACCCATGGACTCCACCCCCAGCCTAGAGCAAAACTTTTGAGCAGGTCCACCATTTTTATTCTCACTAGCGAAGGAGTGATGTCTACTGGGAAAACTCAGGGGGGGGCTTGTTGCATTTAAAGAGACACACACACCAAAACGGAGCGTTCTGAGAGAGCTGGTTTCTACAGGGTCACAAACCTCCTCTGCTGCTTGATTCATGTTATATTTTGACCAAAGCACAGCACAGATGTTTCATTTAGACCACAGGGGACTGTTTGAAAAGAGGGAAAAGGGGAGAATATGTCCTCTTTAAAGTGTCTGTATTTCTTTGTGAGTGTAAGCATAGCTGGCCTATAAAGCTGATTCTGACTCCGACTCTGATTCTGGCTTAGACATTCATCTTTTAGTGAAATGACTCTTGTGTGAATACCCCCGTGCTGCTTCAGATATAAAAGGAGCTCGTTTAACCTGTCACACCATAGTCACACCAGTAAAACCTTTATAACGGCCATAACTGATTATTTGAGTAATTACGTAGGCTGTGATGCAGGTTTTCATTAGCACACCACCCTTTTTTCAACCAATGGTATGTTCACAGAGCCTCCTTTAATTATAAGTCATTGTGTAGCTATTGTGTGCGACAATGAACACAGAGCAGGTGACTCACTTCCCTCCCTGTTAACACCCAGTGTCCACTCCTGAGGTACACCTGCTGAGTCTGCTTTGTGGTAAAACTTTGAATCCCAGGTCGTCAAATACCGCTCTGTCATGGCTTCACTATGACGCCTGATACAGAAGGTCAATGCAGATTCTGTTAAGGTACCCTTAATGTCTGCTTGAAGAACCTTAAAGTGTCAGTTTAAGGATACCCTGTAGTGTGGCCATCTTGTCAAATTGCTGTTTCATGGAGACCACATCGATCTTTCACAAAACCTTTGTACTATTTGCAAAGGACAAACACGTGCAGCACTCTTAATCAACATATTCAAGACTCTCCCTATAATCAAGCAGACTGTCACCCAGTGTTCTGTATGAGTTGGTTTCAATTGTTTCCATAATAAACAATCTAATAGAGCTCAATAAAGAAAGAGCAAGAACGAAGCAGCTGGGGGCTTGGATAAGGTGGGGAGTGCCATGAAACGCAGGATTACTTGGTCTGACATCTGGCGAGTTGAGCCCCAGTGCTTAAAATTCCTAATCCAAGCCATTTGTGACAAACTACCTCACCCGGCAAACCTGCTGTGGAGCCAGTCTGACACACCTTAACCCCTCTCTGCTCTGGTTAAGGGTTACTTGAGCACATCCTGAGCAGCTGCTCGAGGGCCCTTGAGGATGGCCACTACGGTTGGCGATTGAAGGCAGTTGCCAACAGAGCATCTCCTCAGCCAGAACCAACAAAGAACTCTACTGCCTCCCAAATGAAGCCGACTATATTCTGCAGGGCAGGAGTGCAGCCCCATCAACATCTCAGAGCTGCAGCAGGCCTACTCTCCACCTCACAGGACTGGCAGCTATTGTTCGAACTCTGCAAGCAACTCTAGTTTCAGGCACACATCTCAATAACAAGACCCCATTGAGGAGGCTTTTGAAAGAAGCATGGGGTGGCGGCAGTAGCTCAGTCTGTAGGGACTTGGGTTGGAAACTGGATGGTTGCTGGGGACATGATGTGAAGTCAGCCTCCATAAAGGAAACTACGATTCTAAAATGACTCTTTCTGCAGATGATACAATGATGTATTCAACACTCACGACAAAGGCAAACCTGCTGATATGGTTACAAGTTACATTTTAGAAGAAGGGTTTTTTAAATTCAGACTGAAAGCTTGAATGTGAACATGAAATTAAAAAAACATGTTTATAGTGTGTCTTTCAATGAACGAAGCCAATCGCTTTAAAAGAGGAATAACTTTTAATAAAATGTGCAGATCCTTTCCAAAGGCCTATCATTGATACAGCCCACAACTATGTTTTTTGCTCGTAGTTAAAATAGCATCATTTAACATATAACCTGATCAACAGCACTAGATGATGTGAAGCTACATGTCATGACTGTCGGCAAAGGTACCCCAGAAATCTATCCTGGAACCACTACTGTTCATATGGTGTATGTACAATATTACGCACAAGCTCCTTTATCTGGCAAGATCTTGATCAGTCTAAAGGTCATCAATTATTCCTTCTTTTTTTGTAAAACAAGATTGTGCGAGGTAGAATTTTCCTCTCCAAGACAACGACGAAAGTCTCTGCCGAATGTTGCTATATAGATCATCAAGGGGTTAAGACACAGATGCCAAGAACCAAAATAGTGTTTTGAAAAACATAATTGGTAAACTCTTTTCTTGATTGCTCTTGTCAACAATTATCTTGAGCTATCCAACCAGATCTAAAAACTGGGTCACTGTACCAACAACAAGAAATGTGTCGACCTTAAATGGGGGAAGGAAGGCGCCAGTGTTGAACTCATTGTGTGGAAATAAATTCAAACTGACGCTAAGCTGTCATCTCTGGTATCACAGGGCATATTTAAAATGCCAGAGGCTAATCATGCTAAATTAAACTAATTGTAACCGTTTGAAGTATGCATTTAAGTCCCTTAAAGGGCCGTAAAGGGTTTCACACGGGGACATTGGGATACCCACTGGGACCTGGCGGTTTTTCTTTCCATCTCCATAGAGACTCCGAATGGGTAAGCCCGGCGGTTAATGGTTGGCCTCTGATAGACTCTAGGGCCCATATGGGTAGATATGGCCCCCTAGCTGGGACAAGCCTCACTCACCTTCAGAATATTCCAGGCCAAAAATAAGGACTGTATTTCTTATAATGAGTTAGAAGAGCTACCAGTTGGAGCGCTGGTTTGACTCAGTTGGTAGAGCAGGCTGCCAAAAGAGGCTACAGTACTCATGTTGTCATCCCCCACTCTCTCGCCCCACATTTTCTGTCTCTCTGCCTGTCCTATGAAATAAGGGCAAAAAAGGTCCAAAAAGTGTCTGTTTTGATGTGTTCCCTGGGCGGTATGAGCCACCAAGAATGTTTACCATTGTATATTTAATGGTCATAGCTTGTTTTGTACATGGTTATTTGTTTTTGTATTTTCACTTGATGCATGGTGACCCTGGAAGAGGGGGAGCACCGTTACAAACTCTCTCCTGATTCAGCGGCTGCATGCATCAGAGTGCGTTTATGTCCCAAAGGCTGTCCCATTTTGAATGCTCCTCCACACGTGGCCGACAAATGCATCCCTCTATCCCCGACCAATGAAGGATCCATCCAGTGCATCCTTTCTGGCCCAGCATATCCCAATATTCATTGTGTGCCTATTTCAGCAAGGTGGTGGTTCAATATTAGCATTAAAGGTCCAATCAGTGAGATGTGTAGTGAGTGAGATGATAAAGTGACCTTACTCTATGATCAGACATTAAGGAAACATGCTATGTTGAAGTGCTGGCTTCTCTGACGACAATGCAGCAGCCAGTATGTCCTCCTTCTAACTTTAGATTCTGGTCCTGAATGGTCTGGATTTGTTTGGACCAGAGAAGGTAGGCGGTTTTAAGGCACCCCCACACGGCCGTTTTGGACGCCCCTCTGTTTGCCAGATATGAGAGCAGTTATCAGGTCAAACCAACAGGTGTTGCAGCGATGGAAGCGGGCAAGAGAACTGGTTCAGATAGAAGTGATTGTACCCGACCTAAAAAGCCTCTGCATGTTTCTAATAAGCTCCACGAGCAGAAACGTGCTGAAACTAGGATCAATATTGGAGATGCTTTTGAAAAATGGAGAGAGGTTAGAATGCAGAAAGGTTTACAGACCGATGCAGAGCTGGATAAACACTGAAGCTTCAGAGTCCACCACATGGTGACCTGCGTGAGCATCCACTCTAGAGAGGAGGGGGGGGGGAGACAGCTCTCTGTAATGTTTAGAATTTGGACTGCAGTACCCATTTTAAACACTAGGGGCCAGAGTTACATATCACTAAATGTTGAAGAGTTTGAAATGCTCCTGTCTCTAGAAAAGGAGTGTCACGCCTGCATGTAAGGCGTGGTGCTACAATGTTCAACAATGTCAAATGTGTAATTATGATCAATTATATAACAATATAGACTCTCATTGATGACAGTTTGCTTTTACGTTATATGATCAGTCAGAGCGGGAGTGGCTCTGCACATGTATACAATTTGTATTTAGATGTTCTTTCCAAGTACAGAAGGAGAACAAACAAACAAACAAACAACACAACAAACTGCGTGTTAATGCGATGAAAATCTCAACAATACATCAAAGAAATAATGTCCGATAATCCTTCCTTTGCTGTCTTTGTCAAGCTGTCGGGACTTTATCAGAATACACAAAAAGGATAAAGACATGTCCCCACGTACGGAAGCCCTGAAGGGACATACATCCAAAAATAGGATCTCAGTTGTCCTGTGTGCTGCATAATTATTTTGAGACAGACAAAGGACTAAAACACTTCTCAGTTTGAATGTAATAAGGAAATTGGAATATTTAATAAAACTATCATCAAATCAGTGTTTTTACTTAAACAAGCACGAACAGTCAGTGAGCTCGGAGGATATTTTACTTTCTGGGGCGCTATTGGCTACAAAAGTATGTAAGCCCCAAGCGGCCATTCATCAGTATATTTTATTTAACCATTTTAGTTTTTTTCTCAAGATCTCGACGTATGTATCTCGTTATCTCGGGATAAAAACGCAGGTTTTCCTGTGATAGCGGTTTATTTCAAGCGTTTTCTTGAGAAATCAGCTCGTTAAGTAACAAGATAAGTTCTACAACAATTCTCCAGATCATTCATCACTTTTATCCAAAGCGACGAACATCAAAGAGTAAGAACAACACAAGCGAAGATCTAGAGAGAAGGAGCCAACGTCAGGAAGTGCAAACAAACAGCTTTAAGTCTGATCAGAAACACAGGAGCTGACAGGAAGTGACCAGAGGAGCTGACAGGAAGTGACCAGAGCTGCTGACAGGAAGTGAACAGAGGTGTTGACAGGAAGTGACCAGAGGTGCTGACAGGAAGTGAACAGAGGTGTTGACAGGAAGTGACCAGAGGAGCTGACAGGAAGTGACCAGAGGTGCTGACAGGAAGTGACCAGAGGCAGAGCACTTCATACACAGCTGTTCTTGAGAGTTCTAATCAGCATCAAAACCATCCTAAATATCGTCATCATCCATATTATCATCGTGAAGGTCGTAGGTGTTCATAAAGAGCTGCGTCTTTAGCTTTTTCTTAATGCAAAGAGACTCTGCAGATCAAATGAAGTTTGGTATTTTGTTCCACCACCGGGGGGCGACCTAGGAGAAGAGTACAGCTAGAGACGAGATCTCAAGAAAACACCTCCTAAATGTGCTTCTGTTATCACGAGAAAATGGAGTTAAATAAAGAGTATTGATGCTTGTTGGTTTAAGGTCTTCATAAATAAACAGAATCAAGGAGAATATTTTTTTTAACACAAACTCAATCTCTTATCCTTACAGATTAAGAATCCTTTTTTTCTTACAACCTGCGTCCCGACAGGTTTCACGTCTGTACATGTGAACATTCAGGATCTTTCCCCCTTATCGTTCTGTGTTGTTGGGACTGGTGTCTTTTGGCGTCCTAAAGGCCGGTTTGTTTCTAGACCACTGCTCTAAACCAGTGATGACCCAAAAGATGTTCTGATCCCAGCACCTGTTCCTACTGTCTGTTCCAAAAGTCAGAGCTGAACTGGGGAGAAAGGCGTTGAAGTTTTCTGCTCCCTTTACTTAATAGGAATCACAAAAAAAGAGCTGAAACTTAACGAGCTGCTCTCGTTGGACGCTTTTAAGAGGATGTTAAATGACTTGGAGGCAGACACATCTGGCTTTATGTGTTCTCCCTCATGTGTTTGTGGATGTTTTGACAAACATTTGCTGTTCACATTTGTTATGTGTGTCTTTTAATGTCTTATGATGTATTTTTGTATTTGTATATGTGACAGCTGTGTTGTCTGTAACTCTGTTAATCGTGCTGCTGCCTGTCTCGGCCAGGACTCTCTTGAAAAAGAGATTTTTAATCTCAATGAGTTTCTTTTCTGGCTAAATTAAAAAGTTAAAAATAATAATTGTCTTTGTATGTCAAGGTGCCCTTTGGTATGCACGCTCAGTTGATAACCATCTGTGGAATCTCACATACAGTTCCAGAGCAGCTGCCAAACCCAGCCCACAAATTTGCATATATCTTATCATGAGTTTTACCTGGGACACGTTGATCAGTTTGGCCAGCCAAACACAACGCTGACATACAGAGACAGACAACCAGTCACACTCACATTCAAATACGGACAATTTAGAGTCACCAGTTAACCTAACCAGCATGTCTTTGGACTGTGAGAGGAAGCCGGAGTACCCGGAGAGAACCCACACATGCACGGGGAGAACATGCAAACTCCACTCAGAGAGGCTCCTGTCAGACGAGGATTCAAACCAGGAACCTCCTCGCTGTGAGGGGACAGGACTAACCACTGCACCACCGTGCAGCCTAAGTCGAGGTCCCAAATGTGGGATAGAAAAAGTAAATCCAAAGAGCGCACTCACCAACAGTAACTCATACACAAACACTTTATGGAAAGGATTTCAGGACAGCACAGCATAATCTTAAATATCCACTTTTTTTCATTGCGCCAGACGTTTCGGGTAAAGCCCTCCTTCAGTGGCTTCAGGCAAACAAAGTCAGACTCAAAACGCCTAAAAGAAAAAGTGGATATTTAAGACTTTGGTGTGCTGTCCTGAAATACTTTCAGAAAGAAGAAGTAAACGTTGACTCATCTTTAGCCCCCACCATTCTAGATTTCCAAATCCTTGTCGTTTTTGTACCAAAACTGAAACAAATACCCCGTTTACTGTTTCAAACGTTTTAGAAATGCAGTAAATTGACCTTTCAACAGACGCCTTAGTCAGAACTTGCCAACCTGGGGATAACAAAAATGTGGATAATGGAAAGGGAAAAAGTGCCAATGTCAGAGAAAGATGTAAAGGCATCCATTGTTGAAGCAGACTTTCTGGAACAATTTCACCGACTACCAAGCGGCATGAAGAGTGAGAGGCTTGAAGAGGTCAAAAAGCTCCAGCAACACTTTGACCAACAAATGAGACCGCCGAGTTTCGGCTTGTGGCCTCCGTCAGGGTCATGGCCGTGAAACGCGTCGGTCTAATTTGTTAATAAAGTTGATCTTCATATTACAAGTGTTGCTGGAGCTTTTTGACCCCTAGGCATCCATTGTTAACACATGTCGATAACACAATGCAGGGAACTGGACGGCCCTGGTGTAAATCCTTCTTTTTGAGACTTATAATGGACAGTTGTTGTAGTTGGGTTTTGTAACTGAGGTGTGGATGAAACCTTTTGGTGTTGGACGGGTGTGGTTTGGTGAGCTGCTTTGTGTTAAGCAGAATAGGTTTGTACGAATCATTTTACAAATATGTAAATATCCATAGTGACGCCTAGAGCATCAGACATACGTGCCACCTAAGTGAAGGAACAATAAATGTCTTGGTTATCGGTCCCAATCTAAAAACAACTTCACAATATGTGACTCAACAAGATTCAGACTCTAACGAACGAAGCATCCAATTAGTTTCCCTTTACAGAGAGGACACACCTTACTGGGTGTGGGAGAGCAGGTCTATCATTAAAATTAATTTTATGATTTGACGTAATTCAAATATATATTAAGGAGGGTTCAGCAGGCTGAGACACACAGAGCAGAGAAACAGTCAAGAAGGAGACATTAACCTTGAGAGACAACAGCAGACACACAGAGCAGAGAAACAGTCAAGAAGGAGACATTAACCTTGAGAGACAACAGCAGACACACTTCGCTTCATCATCCAGGTACGAGCCTTTCTTACCGTCTGCAGCTTTCAACTTTGTCTGATTGTTTTTATTCTGACTTTGAATCTCGTTTTCAAACTGAGTTGACTTTTGAAATCAATGCAGAGATTATTTTAACTTTGCTTTCTGTGCAGGACAAACTAAATTTGTACTTTTCTTTATCCATAAAAACAACATGTTTTAAGTAAAGCATCTTTTTTTAAGCATTTGCTTTGCACATTTTTGTTTTTTTCTTTGATAAACTTTATCAAAAATTTGAGCATAGCTTCAATTTAATGTTTTTCATTTTTACTTTGGTTTTGTGACTTCCCATTTCTCAGTATTTTCTTGTTACACGCCTACAACAAAAGCAATCCCTTCTCTTTTAACGATGGATGAAGGCTGTTAGGATTGAATCCACCTTTATTTGAATCTAGTGGACTCATTGTGGAATCGCCTGATTTGAAACTACGCAAGATATTCAAAAACATATAATAATAATAATAATAAGCGAAACACAGAAACCAGAGCATCAATGTGTTTGTTACCATGATTACTGTACCGTTATGCAGGAGAATTGTGTTGGCTGTTTTGTGAAGTGATCAGAGAACAAAGACGTTTTCCCAGATGTGATGTGTGTGCACATTTCTTGCTGCTTGCTGTTTGGATGTGCTGTCATCCTTTTGTTTGGTTAATTTGATCTCTGACTGTTTGCTCATCGGTTTGTCCTCTCAGCTTCTTTTTTTTTTACTTTTAATTTTGGGGCATTTCTTGCACCTTGTTAACACTTGAAATCTTTAAAGGCAGGGTTGGTAATTTTCAAAAACTATATGATTTTGAAAGTAGCATTCTCTCCGTGCTCCGTCTTCACCCACCCCCTCCCCTCTGTGCTCCCTGAAAAGCCGCGCCCCTCACTAACATGCACTAGCGCCATTGGTCCAGAAGTGGATTTCAGCTCATGCTTTGAGTGTGGGCTTGTGCATGCATGGGGTAGAGAAGGAGCAGGGAGACAGGGAGGCGTGATTGGTTCATAAAACTCGAACCTGGCCGGCTCAAAAGGCTTCTTGTTCGGTTTTCCCTCCTTTGGCTTCTCAGCTCGTGTGTGTGCTGGGCTTCGTTTAGCTGTGTTCCCTGAATGTCAGTTACTTTGTGTTCTAATTTAGTCTGCAAAAAAAAAAAAAGTTTGAATATTAAAACAGTCACTTCACAAGAGTTGATATTTCCACTTAAAGTCAGAATAGGCCGATCTATTTGTAGTTGCAGAGCCGGCCCTAACCCACTTGGTGCCCTAGGCAAGATTTTCAGCTGGTGCCCCTTGTATTGCAACCAATTCTACCACCAATCACAATAGTCATACACAGATTTTCTTTATTTAAACCGGATATTTTTGGTACGGTCAGTGTCACTCACTTCTGATAACTCGTCTGCCCCCCCAACTGTTTTTCATTTGTATTTATAGCCTTGATTTCTGTGTTACCTTCTTCTCTGTCTTGTTGCTGCAACGCCCGAATTTCCCCCTCTGGGGATCAATAAAGTAATATCTTATCTTATCTTATAACCACCTCTTTTTCACTTTTTACAGAACATCATCAGACATCTTTTCGGAGTAGGTGGAGGAGATCAAAAAGAAGTCAGGATGATCATCAAGACTTTTATAGTCACCCTCATTGTTGCTGGTTAGTATTAAAAGTAATATATACAATGAGAACAAGTCATGGAGACATTTATGACTGAATTCTGACCAAACACTTTAATACCAACAGCATCTTACAGCCAGCCAGCTGAGGGACTCCTGCGAGCCAAGTGTCCTGGATACACTACTATGGCTCCAACAACAGCCATAACTGCCCCTACAAACATCCCGGCAACAAATAACCCAATAACAGCGATAGCTGCCCAAACAGGAGCCATAGATTCGGCAACCACTGCCAATTTAACCACAGGACCATCACCTGCAGAAACTTCAGCAAGAGCAACAGCAGCAGCAACAGCCGCAGCAGCAGCAATTGCAGCATCTTCAGCAACAACAGCCGCAACAGTAGCAGCAGCCTCCACTGGACCCGCAGCTGAAGCAGCAGCAGCTGCCGCAGAGGCTGCCTCAAAAGCTGCAGAAGAAGCAGCATTGGCTTCCGTAGCAGTCCTAAATGGAACTCTGTCACCAAATGAAGCAGCACAACTTGCCAAAAAAGCTGTGGAAGCAGCCAAAGAAGCGGCAGTAGCAGCGCAACAAGCAGCTGAAACTGCACCAGCATCTACAGCAGACCTAGCAAACACATTGGCAGAGCTACTATCAAATGCAACACTTGCAGCAGACAAAGTAGCAGAAGCAGCAGTCAAGGCTGCACAAGCAACAACAGAAGAAACTGCAGACGAAGCTGCAATGGACACAGCACATGCAACAAAAGATGCAGACAAAGCCCTAAAAGAAATACAAGCTTTCTTTGCAGCAGCTTCAGAACCAACCACTGCAACAAACATGCCAGAAGAATTGCAAGAATCTATCAAAGCAGCAGCAACAGTCACAGAATTGGTTGCAGAGGCAGCAACTAAAGCTAACGAGGCAGCAGAGGCCACATTAGCTGCTGCAGATTCACTACCTGAAGAAACAGCTGAACATGAAACCAACGCACTTCAAACTGCGGAGGAAGCCGTTGAAGCAGCTATGAAGGCTGCAGATGCAATAAAAGCTGCCTTTTCTGCAACAACAACAACAGATCCTACAGTGTCTACCACCGCAAAAACCACAGGACCATCACCTGCAGAAACTTCAGCAAGAGCAACAGCAGCAGCAACAGCCGCAGCAGCAGCAATTGCAGCATCTTCAGCAACAACAGCCGCAACAGTAGCAGCAGCCACCACTGGACCCGCAGCTGAAGCAGCAGCAGCTGCCGCAGAGGCTGCCTCAAAAGCTGCAGAAGAAGCAGCATTGGCTTCCGTAGCAGTCCTAAATGGAACTCTGTCACCAAATGAAGCAGCACAACTTGCCAAAAAAGCTGTGGAAGCAGCCAAAGAAGCGGCAGTAGCAGCGCAACAAGCAGCTGAAACTGCACCAGCATCTACAGCAGACCTAGCAAACACATTGGCAGAGCTACTATCAAATGCAACACTTGCAGCAGACAAAGTAGCAGAAGCAGCAGTCAAGGCTGCACAAGCAACAACAGAAGAAACTGCAGACGAAGCTGCAATGGACACAGCACATGCAACAAAAGATGCAGACAAAGCCCTAAAAGAAATACAAGCTTTCTTTGCAGCTGCTTCAGAACCAACCGCTGCAACAAACATGCCAGAAGAATTGCAAGAATCTATCAAAGCAGCAGCAACAGTCACAGAATTGGCTGCAGAGGCAGCAACTAAAGCTAACGAGGCAGCAGAGGCCACATTAGCTGCTGCAGATTCACTACCTGAAGAAACAGCTGAACATAAAACCAAAGCACTTCAAACTGCGGAGGAAGCAGTGGAAGCAGCTATGAAGGCTGCAGATGCAATAAAAGCTGCCTTTTCTGCAACAACAACAACAGATCCTACAGTGTCTACCACCGCAAAAACCACAGGACCATCACCTGCAGAAACTTCAGCAAGAGCAACAGCAGCAGCAACAGCCGCAGCAGCAGCAATTGCAGCATCTTCAGCAACAACAGCCGCAACAGTAGCAGCAGCCTCCACTGGACCCGCAGCTGAAGCAGCAGCAGCTGCCGCAGAGGCTGCCTCAAAAGCTGCAGAAGAAGCAGCATTGGCTTCCGTAGCAGTCCTAAATGGAACTCTGTCACCAAATGAAGCAGCACAACTTGCCAAAAAAGCTGTGGAAGCAGCCAAAGAAGCGGCAGTAGCAGCACAACAAGCAGCTGAAACTGCACCAGCATCTACAGCAGACCTAGCAAACACATTGGCAGAGCTACTATCAAATGCAACACTTGCAGCAGACAAAGTAGCAGAAGCAGCAGTCAAGGCTGCACAAGCAACAACAGAAGAAACTGCAGACGAAGCTGCAATGGACACAGCACATGCAACAAAAGATGCAGACAAAGCCCTAAAAGAAATACAAGCTTTCTTTGCAGCAGCTTCAGAACCAACCGCTGCAACAAACATGCCAGAAGAATTGCAAGAATCTATCAAAGCAGCAGCAACAGTCACAGAATTGGCTGCAGAGGCAGCAACTAAAGCTAACGAGGCAGCAGAGGCCACATTAGCTGCTGCAGATTCACTACCTGAAGAAACAGCTGAACATGAAACCAAAGCACTTCAAACTGCGGAGGAAGCCGTGGAAGCAGCTATGAAGGCTGCAGATGCAATAAAAGCTGCCTTTTCTGCAACAACAACAACAGATCCTACAGTGTCTACCACCGCAAAAACCACAGGACCATCACCTGCAGAAACTTCAGCAAGAGCAACAGCAGCAGCAACAGCCGCAGCAGCAGCAATTGCAGCATCTTCAGCAACAACAGCCGCAACAGTAGCAGCAGCCTCCACTGGACCCGCAGCTGAAACAGCAGCAGCTGCCGCAGAGGCTGCCTCAAAAGCTGCAGAAGAAGCAGCATTGGCTTCCGTAGCAGTCCTAAATGGAACTCTGTCACCAAATGAAGCAGCACAACTTGCCAAAAAAGCTGTGGAAGCAGCCAAAGCAGCGGCAGTAGCAGCACAACAAGCAGCTGAAACTGCACCAGCATCTACAGCAGACCTAGCAAACACATTGGCAGAGCTACTATCAAATGCAACACTTGCAGCAGACAAAGTAGCAGAAGCAGCAGTCAAGGCTGCACAAGCAACAACAGAAGAAACTGCAGACGAAGCTGCAATCGACACAGCACATGCAACAAAAGATGCAGACAAAGCCCTAAAAGAAATACAAGCTTTCTTTGCAGCAGCTTCAGAACCAACAGCTGCAACAAACATGCCAGAAGAATTGCAAGATTCTATCAAAGCAGCAGCAACAGTCACAGAATTGGCTGCAGAGGCAGCAACTAAAGCTAACGAGGTAGCAGAGGCCACGAAAGAAAAAGATACCCAAGCTCTTTCCACAAACAAAGCAGTAGAAGCAGTGATTGCAGCAAAGGTCGCAGCTGAAGCCTCAAAAGCTGCATTTTCATCGGCAGGAAGCCCCCCCAAAACATTGTCTCCAAAAGCAGCAGCTACCCTGACAGCAGCAGCAGCTTCTTCAGCAGCTGCAGCAGCTTCTACAGCAGCAGCAGCAGCAGCCGCAACATCAGTAGCTGCTGGCGCAACAACATCTCCAGAAGCAGAAAAGGCTATACTGGCTGCAAAGGAAGCCGCCAGAGCTGCTATATTAGTGGCTGCAGGAAAAGAACCAGCAGCAGTGGCAGCAAAAGCTGCAACAAAAGCTGCTAAAGCCGCCAGAGCAGCAGCTGAAGCAGCAGCACAAGAAGAAAAAACAGCACCTGAATCTACAGCAGCAGCAATTGCAGGACTACCAAGTGCAGCATTAATGGCAGCAGAGGCAGCTGAAAAAGCAGCAGCAGCAGCAGAAATGGCAGCCTTGGGTAAACCGACAGCAATTATCGAGGCTGCAGAAGCAGCAGAATTAGTGGCCAACACTTCAATTAATGCAGCAGAAATATTAGAAACTAAAATATCCTCTGCCAGTGACCCAGAAGCAGCAAAAAGGCTCTTGTCAATGTCAGCAGCAAAAGCAGTGGCAGAAATGTCAGAGGCAACCGCACAAATGGTATCAGCAGCAATTGGAACGGAGACAACAGAGGATATTGCAGAAATCATGGAAACAGCAGCAGAAGCAGCAGGAAAAGCAGCAGAAGCAGCAGCAACAGCTGCAGAAAATGCACTACCAAATACAAACATCAGCCCATCGACAATGCTGCCAACTAATGAAGTGCCAACAATATCACCACCAGTCACAGAAGAACAAACTGCGCTTGTGACAACATCCACTGCAGCAGCAGCAGCAGCAACAGCAGTAGCAGCTTCAACAGCAGCAGCCGCCGGAGCACCCGTGTCTGAAGCAATGAAAAAGGCAGTAGAAGCTGCAGAAGTAGCAGCCAAAGCTTCTGCATTATTAGCTGCAGGAGAGACAACAGTAACATTAGCAGCAAAAGCTGCCACAGATGCAGCAGATGCAGCAGAAGAAGTTGCTCTAGAGGCATTGCAAGCAGTACAAAGTGCACCAGCATCTACAGCAGATGTAGCAGAACAAATAGCAGAAGCATCTTCAAAAGCAGCTAAGGCAGCAAGAGAAGCAGCAAGAGCTGCTACCATGGCAGCTTTAAATAAAGTAACGCCAGAAGCACTTACAGCAACTTCACAAGCTGCAAGAAGGGTTGCAAGAGTAGCAGAAGAAGCAAAAGAAGCGTTATCAGCAGTGACAGATGAAATAGCAAAAGAACTACCAGAGGAAACACAAGCAGCAGTTTCCATAGCAGTAACAGTGGCAGATATGGCAGAAGCGACAGCAATTACAGCAGAAACATCAGCAAACATTGCATCAACAAACAACTCAAAAATAATGACGTCAACAGCAAAGGCTGCAGGAAGAGCTGCAGAGGCTGCAGCTGGAGCAGCAGGAGCTTTATTGTCAATAGCTTCTACAGGATCAGCAGTAGATGCGACAGCAAGACCAACTACCGCAGCAAGACCAAGTACAGCAGGGTCAACTGCTTTCGGTGCACAAGGAGAAACAACAGCGTGGGCTGCTTCAAAAGCTACAGCAGCCAAAGCACAGGAAACAGCTATAGTTGGAACGACAGCAGCAGCTGCAGCAGCAGCCGCCGCAGCTGCAACAGCTGCAAATGCTGCTGGAGCAAAGGAAGCAGCAAAAATTGCTGCGGACGCTTCCTCATCAGCAGCAACAGCTGCTGCATTACTGGCAGCGGGACAAGTACCAAAGGAATTTGCTGTAAATGCAGCAAGAAAAGCAGCAGAGGCAGCAGAGGCAGCATCACAAGCAGCAATACAAGCCGCAATAGAAACAAGACCAGAAACAGCAGCATTGCAAGCAGCAAAAGTAGCAGCATCAGCTTCAAAATCAGCAAACGCAGCAAAAATAGCAGCAGAAGCTGCAACAAATGCAGCATCTGCTAAAGCAGACCCACAAGTGATGATAGCAGCTGCAGATGCTGCAAAAACAGTGGCCATGGAAACAAAAGATGCATTGGTAAAATTACAGGAAGTGTTATCAGCCGCTCCAGGGCCGACGGCTGAGGAGCGTGTGACAATACAAGAGGCACAAACTGTGGCAAAGATGGCTGAAGCAGCAGCACTGGCATCAGAGGCAGCGGCAGAAACAGCAGCAGGTGCAATGTCAGCAACAACAGCAGAAGATGCAGCAGAAATGGTAGCAACAATGGCAGTATCAGCAAACGCAGCAGCAGCAGCCGCCTCAGCAGCAGCATCGGGTGCAGAATCAGCAGTCTCAAGAGGAGACCAGGCCAACACAGCAACAGGAGCATCAGCAGGATCTGGAGCTGGTGCAGGAGCTGGAGTCGGAGCAGATAATGGAACAGGTGCTGGAGCAGGTGCTGGAGCAGGCATTGGCACTGGCACTGGCACTGGCACTGGCACTAATTCAACAATAGCAGCAGGAGCAGGAACAACAGGGAATGCAGTGAACAACAAAATCAGCATAATTTCTGTCACAGTGGCTGTCCTAGCTGCTGCACTCCTTTAAAGACCAGCACATTTTTATTTGTGTTTCACGATTGATGGACTCTTTTTGAACGTTAAATGCAGAGATGTTTTTATTTATTTCCCTAAATCAAACTTATACTGTGTATTTTTTTAACTACGTATGCAAATCTAATATTTTACCTTTCAAAAGTCATAGGAAGTTACTAACTTTACAGTGATCAGACTAACATGACTACCTTTATTAATCATTAACAGTTGCAAACATAGATGATGTTGAATCTTTGAAAGAGGTGTAAGTTATTCTATTTATTGTCCTATTTATTGTGTACATGTGTAAATTCCATTGTTCATTGCTTGAATGACATAAAGCGATTTTAGGATTAATTTCAGGTCAAATGATTGAACATGTCCTGTGTGTGTGTGAGTGCGTGTGTGTGTGTGAGAGAGTGTGTGAGCGTGCAAATGATTTCTCCAATCAGTTTGATTATTATATGAAGATCTATCTGTAGCAAGGAACTTTGTGATTGTATGAAGTGATTCAAATGATTCATGCTATTGTCATTTAAATTGTTTTTAATTCATGATTCTGCAACCAAAAACAACAACAACTGCACTTATTCATTTGTTTGTGAGAACTGATGTTCACCTCTTAATTAATCAATAAATGAAAGCAAACTGTATTTGGCCTCAGTCTGTTTTATGCAGCCCTCAGTAAGCGACGTCGCTCTGACGTTACACAGGAAGTGAAGAATCGTTCACGGTGTATGCTACAGAGATTACAGATGCACTTTAGCAACTATAAAACTACAAATATAGATACATAGATTTACTTTATTGATCCCAAACTGGGAAATTGTGGTGTTACAGCAGCAGGTTATCAGAGCAAATACAAAGTAAATAAGCACTAAAAATGTTAATAGAAATAATAAGAAGAAGAAATATATGAATCCAGGATTTAACTTAACATTACTTCTAAAGTCTAAAATATTAAAAATGAAATACACAAATGTGTCAAGCATGTCTACAGTAACTGAAGGTAAACTGTGCTGCAGGTAAGACATGTGCAGTGTGGCACAGAGAGCTGAGAGCTGGTCAATCACTGATACATATGTTAAAGTGTAAGAGAGTACACATGTAGACAAATGTGCAGCTTTTGGAGTTAAAAAAAAGGGAAATTCAAGAAGAATTTTACATCTTGTTTTTTCCCACTTTAGGTTGGAAATAAATAGTTCAACATGTTTTGGGGATTTTTGGTAAAAAAATGAAGTCACATTAAACAACAAATCTTATTTTCAATTGAAAGCCGGCTTTATTGGCAACATGGAGACCACCTTTAAAATGTCAAAAAACAGTGTGAAGATATACCCCAAAATAAAAGCAATAAACAAATAACAGACGACTCAGTATGAAGGTCACAGAGGCGTGCAGGATTACAGCGTAACAATCCGGTCTGAGCTAGGAGGTGTGAAGCCTTGACATAAAAACAGTTTGTGTTGAACTTGTAACTTTAAAGTTGTTATATGCTCTTGAATACAGATTCAAGTATATTTACAGCTCTGTGTCTGTGTGTCTGTACAGTAAGTGTGCAGAGTTCATTAGTGCAGACGATGGTGCACTGATACCAGACTGGTCATGCCCATTCAGTCTTGGGGGGCTGGAGCCCTCTAATTATTATTTCTAATGTAATATGTAGTAACAATAAATAATATGTCAAGTCAGACGTATTCTTCTTTCTACTAAATGGAGTTAAATAAAGAGTATTGATGCTTGTTGGTTTAAGGTCTTCATAAATAAACAGAATCAAGGAGAATATTTTTTTTAACACAAACTCAATCTCTTATCCTTACAGATTAAGAATCCTTTTTTTCTAACAACCTGCGTCCCGACAGGTTTCACGTCTGTACATGTGAACATTCAGGATCTTTCCCCCTTATCGTTCTGTGTTGTTGGGACTGGTGTCTTTTGGCGTCCTAAAGGCCGGTTTGTTTCTAGACCACTGCTCTAAACCAGTGATGACCCAAAAGATGTTCTGATCCCAGCACCTGTTCCTACTGTCTGTTCCAAAAGTCAGAGCTGAACTGGGGAGAAAGGCGTTGAAGTTTTCTGCTCCCTTTACTTAATAGGAATCACAAAAAAAGAGCTGAAACTTAACGAGCTGCTCTCGTTGGACGCTTTTAAGAGGATGTTAAATGACTTGGAGGCAGACACATCTGGCTTTATGTGTTCTCCCTCATGTGTTTGTGGATGTTTTGACAAACATTTGCTGTTCACATTTGTTATGTGTGTCTTTTAATGTCTTATGATGTATTTTTGTATTTGTATATGTGACAGCTGTGTTGTCTGTAACTCTGTTAATCGTGCTGCTGCCTGTCTCGGCCAGGACTCTCTTGAAAAAGAGATTTTTAATCTCAATGAGTTTCTTTTCTGGCTAAATTAAAAAGTTAAAAATAATAATTGTCTTTGTATGTCAAGGTGCCCTTTGGTATGTACGCTCAGTTGATAACCATCTGTGGAATCTCACATACAGTTCCAGAGCAGCTGCCAAACCCAGCCCACAAATTTGCATATATCTTATCATGAGTTTTACCTGGGACACGTTGATCAGTTTGGCCAGCCAAACACAACGCTGACATACAGAGACAGACAACCAGTCACACTCACATTCAAATACGGACAATTTAGAGTCACCAGTGAACCTAAAAAGCATGTCTTTGGACTGTGAGAGGAAGCCGGAGTACCCGGAGAGAACCCACACATGCACGGGGAGAACATGCAAACTCCACTCAGAGAGGCTCCTGTCAGACGAGGATTCAAACCAGGAACCTCCTCGCTGTGAGGGGACAGGACTAACCACTGCACCACCGTGCAGCCTAAGTCGAGGTCCCAAATGTGGGATAGAAAAAGTAAATCCAAAGAGCGCACTCACCAACAGTAACTCATACACAAACACTTTATGGAAAGGATTTCAGGACAGCACAGCATAATCTTAAATATCCACTTTTTTTCATTGCGCCAGACGTTTCGGGTAAAGCCCTCCTTCAGTGGCTTCAGGCAAACAAAGTCAGACTCAAAACGCCTAAAAGAAAAAGTGGATATTTAAGATTTTGGTGTGCTGTCCTGAAATACTTTCAGAAAGAAGAAGTAAACGTTGACTCATCTTTAGCCCCCACCATTCTAGATTTCCAAATCCTTGTCGTTTTTGTACCAAAACTGAAACAAATACCCCGTTTACTGTTTCAAACGTTTTAGAAATGCAGTAAATTGACCTTTCAACAGACGCCTTAGTCAGAACTTGCCAACCTGGGGATAACAAAAATGTGGATAATGGAAAGGGAAAAAGTGCCAATGTCAGAGAAAGATGTAAAGGCATCCATTGTTGAAGCAGACTTTCTGGAACAATTTCACCGACTACCAAGCGGCATGAAGAGTGAGAGGCTTGAAGAGGTCAAAAAGCTCCAGCAACACTTTGACCAACAAATTAGACCGCCGAGTTTCGGCTTGTGGCCTCCGTCAGGGTCATGGCCGTGAAACGCGTCGGTCTAATTTGTTAATAAAGTTGATCTTCATACTACAAGTGTTGCTGGAGCTTTTTGACCCCTAGGCATCCATTGTTAACACATGTCGATAACACAATGCAGGGAACTGGACGGCCCTGGTGTAAATCCTTCTTTTTGAGACTTATAATGGACAGTTGTTGTAGTTGGGTTGTGTAACTGAGGTGTGGATGAAACCTTTTGGTGTTGGACGGGTGTGGTTTGGTGAGCTGCTTTGTGTTAAGCAGAATAGGTTTGTACGAATCATTTTACAAATATGTAAATATCCATAGTGACGCCTAGAGCATCAGACATACGTGCCACCTAAGTGAAGGAACAATAAATGTCTTGGTTATCGGTCCCAATCTAAAAACAACTTCACAATATGTGACTCAACAAGATTCAGACTCTAACGAACGAAGCATCCAATTAGTTTCCCTTTACAGAGAGGACACACCTTACTGGGTGTGGGAGAGCAGGTCTATCATTAAAATTAATTTTATGATTTGACGTAATTCAAATATATATTAAGGAGGGTTCAGCAGGCTGAGACACACAGAGCAGAGAAACAGTCAAGAAGGAGACATTAACCTTGAGAGACAACAGCAGACACACAGAGCAGAGAAACAGTCAAGAAGGAGACATTAACCTTGAGAGACAACAGCAGACACACTTCGCTTCATCATCCAGGTACGAGCCTTTCTTACCGTCTGCAGCTTTCAACTTTATCTGATTGTTTTTATTCTGACTTTGAATCTCGTTTTCAAACTGAGTTGACTTTTGAAATCAATGCAGAGATTATTTTAACTTTGCTTTCTGTGCAGGACAAACTAAATGTGTACTTTTCTTTATCCATAAAAACAACATGTTTTAAGTAAAGCATCTTTTTTTAAGCATTTGCTTTGCACATTTTTGTTTTTTTCTTTGATAAACTTTATCAAAAATTTGAGCATAGCTTCAATTTAATGTTTTTCATTTTTACTTTGGTTTTGTGACTTCCCATTTCTCAGTATTTTCTTGTTACACGCCTACAACAAAAGCAATCCCTTCTCTTTTAACGATGGATGAAGGCTGTTAGGATTGAATCCACCTTTATTTGAATCTAGTGGACTCATTGTGGAATCGCCTGATTTGAAACTACGCAAGATATTCAAAAACATATAATAATAATAATAATAATAATAATAAGCGAAACACAGAAACCAGAGCATCAATGTGTTTGTTACCATGATTACTGTACCGTTATGCAGGAGAATTGTGTTGGCTGTTTTGTGAAGTGATCAGAGAACAAAGACGTTTTCCCAGATGTGATGTGTGTGCACATTTCTTGCTGCTTGCTGTTTGGATGTGCTGTCATCCTTTTGTTTGGTTAATTTGATCTCTGACTGTTTGCTCATCGGTTTGTCCTCTCAGCTTCTTTTTTTTTTACTTTTAATTTTGGGGCATTTCTTGCACCTTGTTAACACTTGAAATCTTTAAAGGCAGGGTTGGTAATTTTCAAAAACTATATGATTTTGAAAGTAGCATTCTCTCCGTGCTCCGTCTTCACCCACCCCCTCCCCTCTGTGCTCCCTGAAAAGCCGCGCCCCTCACTAACATGCACTAGCGCCATTGGTCCAGAAGTGGATTTCAGCTCATGCTTTGAGTGTGGGCTTGTGCATGCATGGGGTAGAGAAGGAGCAGGGTTTTCCCTCCTTTGGCTTCTCAGCTCGTGTGTGTGCTGGGCTTCGTTTAGCTGTGTTCCCTGAATGTCAGTTACTTTGTGTTCTAATTTAGTCTGCAAAAAAAAAAAAAGTTTGAATATTAAAACAGTCACTTCACAAGAGTTGATATTTCCACTTAAAGTCAGAATAGGCCGATCTATTTGTAGTTGCAGAGCCGGCCCTAACCCACTTGGTGCCCTAGGCAAGATTTTCAGCTGGTGCCCCTTGTATTGCAACCAATTCTACCACCAATCACAATAGTCATACACAGATTTTCTTTATTTAAACCGGATATTTTTGGTACGGTCAGTGTCACTCACTTCTGATAACTCGTCTGCCCCCCCAACTGTTTTTCATTTGTATTTATAGCCTTGATTTCTGTGTTACCTTCTTCTCTGTCTTGTTGCTGCAACGCCCGAATTTCCCCCTCTGGGGATCAATAAAGTAATATCTTATCTTATCTTATAACCACCTCTTTTTCACTTTTTACAGAACATCATCAGACATCTTTTCGGAGTAGGTGGAGGAGATCAAAAAGAAGTCAGGATGATCATCAAGACTTTTATAGTCACCCTCATTGTTGCTGGTTAGTATTAAAAGTAATATTTATACAATGAGAACAAGTCATGGAGACATTTATGACTGAATTCTGACCAAACACTTTAATACCAACAGCATCTTACAGCCAGCCAGCTGAGGGACTCCTGCGAGCCAAGTGTCCTGGATACACTACTATGGCTCCAACAACAGCCATAACTGCCCCTACAAACATCCCGGCAACAAATAACCCAATAACAGCGATAGCTGCCCAAACAGGAGCCATAGATTCGGCAACCACTGCCAATTTAACCACAGGACCATCACCTGCAGAAACTTCAGCAAGAGCAACAGCAGCAGCAACAGCCGCAGCAGCAGCAATTGCAGCATCTTCAGCAACAACAGCCGCAACAGTAGCAGCAGCCTCCACTGGACCCGCAGCTGAAGCAGCAGCAGCTGCCGCAGAGGCTGCCTCAAAAGCTGCAGAAGAAGCAGCATTGGCTTCCGTAGCAGTCCTAAATGGAACTCTGTCACCAAATGAAGCAGCACAACTTGCCAAAGAAGCTGTGGAAGCAGCCAAAGCAGCGGCAGTAGCAGCACAACAAGCAGCTGAAACTGCACCAGCATCTACAGCAGACCTAGCAAACACATTGGCAGAGCTACTATCAAATGCAACACTTGCAGCAGACAAAGTAGCAGAAGCAGCAGTCAAGGCTGCACAAGCAACAACAGAAGAAACTGCAGACGAAGCTGCAATGGACACAGCACATGCAACAAAAGATGCAGACAAAGCCCTAAAAGAAATACAAGCTTTCTTTGCAGCAGCTTCAGAACCAACCGCTGCAACAAACATGCCAGAAGAATTGCAAGAATCTATCAAAGCAGCAGCAACAGTCACAGAATTGGCTGCAGAGGCAGCAACTAAAGCTAACGAGGCAGCAGAGGCCACATTAGCTGCTGCAGATTCACTACCTGAAGAAACAGCTGAACATAAAACCAAAGCACTTCAAACTGCGGAGGAAGCAGTGGAAGCAGCTATGAAGGCTGCAGATGCAATAAAAGCTGCCTTTTCTGCAACAACAACAACAGATCCTACAGTGTCTACCACCGCAAAAACCACAGGACCATCACCTGCAGAAACTTCAGCAAGAGCAACAGCAGCAGCAACAGCCGCAGCAGCAGCAATTGCAGCATCTTCAGCAACAACAGCCGCAACAGTAGCAGAAGCCACCACTGGACCCGCAGCCGAAGCAGCAGCAGCTGCCGCAGAGGCTGCCTCAAAAGCTGCAGAAGAAGCAGCATTGGCTTCCGTAGCAGTCCTAAATGGAACTCTGTCACCAAATGAAGCAGCACAACTTGCCAAAAAAGCTGTGGAAGCAGCCAAAGAAGCGGCAGTAGCAGCGCAACAAGCAGCTGAAACTGCACCAGCATCTACAGCAGACCTAGCAAACACATTGGCAGAGCTACTATCAAATGCAACACTTGCAGCAGACAAAGTAGCAGAAGCAGCAGTCAAGGCTGCACAAGCAACAACAGAAGAAACTGCAGACGAAGCTGCAATGGACACAGCACATGCAACAAAAGATGCAGACAAAGCCCTAAAAGAAATACAAGCTTTCTTTGCAGCAGCTTCAGAACCAACCGCTGCAACAAACATGCCAGAAGAATTGCAAGAATCTATCAAAGCAGCAGCAACAGTCACAGAATTGGCTGCAGAGGCAGCAACTAAAGCTAACGAGGCAGCAGAGGCCACATTAGCTGCTGCAGATTCACTACCTGAAGAAACAGCTGAACATAAAACCAAAGCACTTCAAACTGCGGAGGAAGCAGTGGAAGCAGCTATGAAGGCTGCAGATGCAATAAAAGCTGCCTTTTCTGCAACAACAACAACAGATCCTACAGTGTCTACCACCGCAAAAACCACAGGACCATCACCTGCAGAAACTTCAGCAAGAGCAACAGCAGCAGCAACAGCCGCAGCAGCAGCAATTGCAGCATCTTCAGCAACAACAGCCGCAACAGTAGCAGCAGCCTCCACTGGACCCGCAGCTGAAGCAGCAGCAGCTGCCGCAGAGGCTGCCTCAAAAGCTGCAGAAGAAGCAGCATTGGCTTCCGTAGCAGTCCTAAATGGAACTCTGTCACCAATTGAAGCAGCACAACTTGCCAAAGAAGCTGTGGAAGCAGCCAAAGCAGCGGCAGTAGCAGCACAACAAGCAGCTGAAACTGCACCAGCATCTACAGCAGACCTAGCAAACACATTGGCAGAGCTACTATCAAATGCAACACTTGCAGCAGACAAAGTTGCAGAAGCAGCAGTCAAGGCTGCACAAGCAACAACAGAAGAAACTGCAGACGAAGCTGCAATGGACACAGCACATGCAACAAAAGATGCAGACAAAGCCCTAAAAGAAATACAAGCTTTCTTTGCAGCAGCTTCAGAACCAACCGCTGCAACAAACATGCCAGAAGAATTGCAAGAATCTATCAAAGCAGCAGCAACAGTCACAGAATTGGCTGCAGAGGCAGCAACTAAAGCTAACGAGGCAGCAGAGGCCACATTAGCTGCTGCAGATTCACTACCTGAAGAAACAGCTGAACATAAAACCAAAGCACTTCAAACTGCGGAGGAAGCCGTGGAAGCAGCTATGAAGGCTGCAGATGCAATAAAAGCTGCCTTTTCTGCAACAACAACAACAGATCCTACAGTATCTACCATCGCAAAAACCACAGGACCATCACCTGCAGAAACTTCAGCAAGAGCAACAGCAGCAGCAACAGCCGCAGCAGCAGCAATTGCAGCATCTTCAGCAACAACAGCCGCAACAGTAGCAGCAGCCTCCACTGGACCCGCAGCTGAAACAGCAGCAGCTGCCGCAGAGGCTGCCTCAAAAGCTGCAGAAGAAGCAGCATTGGCTTCCGTAGCAGTCCTAAATGGAACTCTGTCACCAAATGAAGCAGCACAACTTGCCAAAAAAGCTGTGGAAGCAGCCAAAGCAGCGGCAGTAGCAGCACAACAAGCAGCTGAAACTGCACCAGCATCTACAGCAGACCTAGCAAACACATTGGCAGAGCTACTATCAAATGCAACACTTGCAGCAGACAAAGTTGCAGAAGCAGCAGTCAAGGCTGCACAAGCAACAACAGAAGAAACTGCAGACGAAGCTGCAATCGACACAGCACATGCAACAAAAGATGCAGACAAAGCCCTAAAAGAAATACAAGCTTTCTTTGCAGCAGCTTCAGAACCAACAGCTGCAACAAACATGCCAGAAGAATTGCAAGATTCTATCAAAGCAGCAGCAACAGTCACAGAATTGGCTGCAGAGGCAGCAACTAAAGCTAACGAGGTAGCAGAGGCCACGAAAGAAAAAGATACCCAAGCTCTTTCCACAAACAAAGCAGTAGAAGCAGTGATTGCAGCAAAGGTCGCAGCTGAAGCCTCAAAAGCTGCATTTTCATCGGCAGGAAGCCCCCCCAAAACATTGTCTCCAAAAGCAGCAGCTACCCTGACAGCAGCAGCAGCTTCTTCAGCAGCTGCAGCAGCTTCTACAGCAGCAGCAGCAGCAGCCGCAACATCAGTAGCTGCTGGCGCAACAACATCTCCAGAAGCAGAAAAGGCTATACTGGCTGCAAAGGAAGCCGCCAGAGCTGCTATATTAGTGGCTGCAGGAAAAGAACCAGCAGCAGTGGCAGCAAAAGCTGCAACAAAAGCTGCTAAAGCCGCCAGAGCAGCAGCTGAAGCAGCAGCACAAGAAGAAAAAACAGCACCTGAATCTACAGCAGCAGCAATTGCAGGACTACCAAGTGCAGCATTAATGGCAGCAGAGGCAGCTGAAAAAGCAGCAGCAGCAGCAGAAATGGCAGCCTTGGGTAAACCGACAGCAATTATCGAGGCTGCAGAAGCAGCAGAATTAGTGGCCAACACTTCAATTAATGCAGCAGAAATATTAGAAACTAAAATATCCTCTGCCAGTGACCCAGAAGCAGCAAAAAGGCTCTTGTCAATGTCAGCAGCAAAAGCAGTGGCAGAAATGTCAGAGGCAACCGCACAAATGGTATCAGCAGCAATTGGAACGGAGACAACAGAGGATATTGCAGAAATCATGGAAACAGCAGCAGAAGCAGCAGGAAAAGCAGCAGAAGCAGCAGCAACAGCTGCAGAAAATGCACTACCAAATACAAACATCAGCCCATCGAAAATGCTGCCAACAAATGAAGTGCCAACAATATCACCACCAGTCACAGAAGAACAAACTGCGCTTGTGACAACATCCACTGCAGCAGCAGCAGCAGCAACAGCAGTAGCAGCTTCAACAGCAGCAGCCGCCGGAGCACCCGTGTCTGAAGCAATGAAAAAGGCAGTAGAAGCTGCAGAAGTAGCAGCCAAAGCTTCTGCATTATTAGCTGCAGGAGAGACAACAGTAACATTAGCAGCAAAAGCTGCCACAGATGCAGCAGATGCAGCAGAAGAAGTTGCTCTAGAGGCATTGCAAGCAGTACAAAGTGCACCAGCATCTACAGCAGATGTAGCAGAACAAATAGCAGAAGCATCTTCAAAAGCAGCTAAGGCAGCAAGAGAAGCAGCAAGAGCTGCTACCATGGCAGCTTTAAATAAAGTAACGCCAGAAGCACTTACAGCAACTTCACAAGCTGCAAGAAGGGTTGCAAGAGTAGCAGAAGAAGCAAAAGAAGCGTTATCAGCAGTGACAGATGAAATAGCAAAAGAACTACCAGAGGAAACACAAGCAGCAGTTTCCATAGCAGTAACAGTGGCAGATATGGCAGAAGCGACAGCAATTACAGCAGAAACATCAGCAAACATTGCATCAACAAACAACTCAAAAATAATGACGTCAACAGCAAAGGCTGCAGGAAGAGCTGCAGAGGCTGCAGCTGGAGCAGCAGGAGCTTTATTGTCAATAGCTTCTACAGGATCAGCAGTAGATGCGACAGCAAGACCAACTACCGCAGCAAGACCAAGTACAGCAGGGTCAACTGCTTTCGGTGCACAAGGAGAAACAACAGCGTGGGCTGCTTCAAAAGCTACAGCAGCCAAAGCACAGGAAACAGCTATAGTTGGAACGACAGCAGCAGCTGCAGCAGCAGCCGCCGCAGCTGCAACAGCTGCAAATGCTGCTGGAGCAAAGGAAGCAGCAAAAATTGCTGCGGACGCTTCCTCATCAGCAGCAACAGCTGCTGCATTACTGGCAGCGGGACAAGTACCAAAGGAATTTGCTGTAAATGCAGCAAGAAAAGCAGCAGAGGCAGCAGAGGCAGCATCACAAGCAGCAATACAAGCCGCAATAGAAACAAGACCAGAAACAGCAGCATTGCAAGCAGCAAAAGTAGCAGCATCAGCTTCAAAATCAGCAAACGCAGCAAAAATAGCAGCAGAAGCTGCAACAAATGCAGCATCTGCTAAAGCAGACCCACAAGTGATGATAGCAGCTGCAGATGCTGCAAAAACAGTGGCCATGGAAACAAAAGATGCATTGGTAAAATTACAGGAAGTGTTATCAGCCGCTCCAGGGCCGACGGCTGAGGAGCGTGTGACAATACAAGAGGCACAAACTGTGGCAAAGATGGCTGAAGCAGCAGCACTGGCATCAGAGGCAGCGGCAGAAACAGCAGCAGGTGCAATGTCAGCAACAACAGCAGAAGATGCAGCAGAAATGGTAGCAACAATGGCAGTATCAGCAAACGCAGCAGCAGCAGCCGCCTCAGCAGCAGCATCGGGTGCAGAATCAGCAGTCTCAAGAGGAGACCAGGCCAACACAGCAACAGGAGCATCAGCAGGATCTGGAGCTGGTGCAGGAGCTGGAGTCGGAGCAGATAATGGAACAGGTGCTGGAGCAGGTGCTGGAGCAGGCATTGGCACTGGCACTGGCACTGGCACTGGCACTGGCACTGGCACTGGCACTAATTCAACAATAGCAGCAGGAGCAGGAACAACAGGGAATGCAGTGAACAACAAAATCAGCATAATTTCTGTCACAGTGGCTGTCCTAGCTGCTGCACTCCTTTAAAGACCAGCACATTTTTATTTGTGTTTCACGATTGATGGACTCTTTTTGAACGTTAAATGCAGAGATGTTTTTATTTATTTCCCTAAATCAAACTTATACTGTGTATTTTTTTAACTACGTATGCAAATCTAATATTTTACCTTTCAAAAGTCATAGGAAGTTACTAACTTTACAGTGATCAGACTAACATGACTACCTTTATTAATCATTAACAGTTGCAAACATAGATGATGTTGAATCTTTGAAAGAGGTGTAAGTTATTCTATTTATTGTCCTATTTATTGTGTACATGTGTAAATTCCATTGTTCATTGCTTGAATGACATAAAGCGATTTTAGGATTAATTTCAGGTCAAATGATTGAACATGTCCTGTGTGTGTGTGAGTGCGTGTGTGTGTGAGAGAGTGTGTGAGCGTGCAAATGATTTCTCCAATCAGTTTGATTATTATATGAAGATCTATCTGTAGCAAGGAACTTTGTGATTGTATGAAGTGATTCAAATGATTCATGCTATTGTCATTTAAATTGTTTTTAATTCATGATTCTGCAACCAAAAACAACAACAACTGCACTTATTCATTTGTTTGTGAGAACTGATGTTCACCTCTTAATTAATCAATAAATGAAAGCAAACTGTATTTGGCCTCAGTCTGTTTTATGCAGCCCTCAGTAAGCGACGTCGCTCTGACGTTACACAGGAAGTGAAGAATCGTTCACGGTGTATGCTACAGAGATTACAGATGCACTTTAGCAACTATAAAACTACAAATATAGATACATAGATTTACTTTATTGATCCCAAACTGGGAAATTGTGGTGTTACAGCAGCAGGTTATCAGAGCAAATACAAAGTAAATAAGCACTAAAAATGTTAATAGAAATAATAAGAAGAAGAAATATATGAATCCAGGATTTAACTTAACATTACTTCTAAAGTCTAAAATATTAAAAATGAAATACACAAATGTGTCAAGCATGTCTACAGTAACTGAAGGTAAACTGTGCTGCAGGTAAGACATGTGCAGTGTGGCACAGAGAGCTGAGAGCTGGTCAATCACTGATACATATGTTAAAGTGTAAGAGAGTACACATGTAGACAAATGTGCAGCTTTTGGAGTTAAAAAAAAAGGGAAATTCAAGAAGAATTTTACATCTTGTTTTTTCCCACTTTAGGTTGGAAATAAATAGTTCAACATGTTTTGGGGATTTTTGGTAAAAAAATGAAGTCACATTAAACAACAAATCTTATTTTCAATTGAAAGCCGGCTTTATTGGCAACATGGAGACCACCTTTAAAATGTCAAAAAACAGTGTGAAGATATACCCCAAAATAAAAGCAATAAACAAATAACAGACGACTCAGTATGACGGTCACAGAGGCGTGCAGGATTACAGCGTAACAATCCGGTCTGAGCTAGGAGGTGTGAAGCCTCGACATAAAAACAGTTTGTGTTGAACTTGTAACTTTAAAGTTGTTATATGCTCTTGAATACAGATTCAAGTATATTTACAGCTCTGTGTCTGTGTGTCTGTACAGTAAGTGTGCAGAGTTCATTAGTGCAGACGATGGTGCACTGATACCAGACTGGTCATGCCCATTCAGTCTTGGGGGGCTGGAGCCCTCTAATTATTATTTCTAATGTAATATGTAGTAACAATAAATAATATGTCAAGTCAGACGTATTCTTCTTTCTACTAAATGGAGTTAAATAAAGAGTATTGATGCTTGTTGGTTTAAGGTCTTCATAAATAAACAGAATCAAGGAGAATATTTTTTTTAACACAAACTCAATCTCTTATCCTTACAGATTAAGAATCCTTTTTTTCTAACAACCTGCGTCCCGACAGGTTTCACGTCTGTACATGTGAACATTCAGGATCTTTCCCCCTTATCGTTCTGTGTTGTTGGGACTGGTGTCTTTTGGCGTCCTAAAGGCCGGTTTGTTTCTAGACCACTGCTCTAAACCAGTGATGACCCAAAAGATGTTCTGATCCCAGCACCTGTTCCTACTGTCTGTTCCAAAAGTCAGAGCTGAACTGGGGAGAAAGGCGTTGAAGTTTTCTGCTCCCTTTACTTAATAGGAATCACAAAAAAAGAGCTGAAACTTAACGAGCTGCTCTCGTTGGACGCTTTTAAGAGGATGTTAAATGACTTGGAGGCAGACACATCTGGCTTTATGTGTTCTCCCTCATGTGTTTGTGGATGTTTTGACAAACATTTGCTGTTCACATTTGTTATGTGTGTCTTTTAATGTCTTATGATGTATTTTTGTATTTGTATATGTGACAGCTGTGTTGTCTGTAACTCTGTTAATCGTGCTGCTGCCTGTCTCGGCCAGGACTCTCTTGAAAAAGAGATTTTTAATCTCAATGAGTTTCTTTTCTGGCTAAATTAAAAAGTTAAAAATAATAATTGTCTTTGTATGTCAAGGTGCCCTTTGGTATGCACGCTCAGTTGATAACCATCTGTGGAATCTCACATACAGTTCCAGAGCAGCTGCCAAACCCAGCCCACAAATTTGCATATATCTTATCATGAGTTTTACCTGGGACACGTTGATCAGTTTGGCCAGCCAAACACAACGCTGACATACAGAGACAGACAACCAGTCACACTCACATTCAAATACGGACAATTTAGAGTCACCAGTGAACCTAAAAAGCATGTCTTTGGACTGTGAGAGGAAGCCGGAGTACCCGGAGAGAACCCACACATGCACGGGGAGAACATGCAAACTCCACTCAGAGAGGCTCCTGTCAGACGAGGATTCAAACCAGGAACCTCCTCGCTGTGAGGGGACAGGACTAACCACTGCACCACCGTGCAGCCTAAGTCGAGGTCCCAAATGTGGGATAGAAAAAGTAAATCCAAAGAGCGCACTCACCAACAGTAACTCATACACAAACACTTTATGGAAAGGATTTCAGGACAGCACAGCATAATCTTAAATATCCACTTTTTTTCATTGCGCCAGACGTTTCGGGTAAAGCCCTCCTTCAGTGGCTTCAGGCAAACAAAGTCAGACTCAAAACGCCTAAAAGAAAAAGTGGATATTTAAGATTTTGGTGTGCTGTCCTGAAATACTTTCAGAAAGAAGAAGTAAACGTTGACTCATCTTTAGCCCCCACCATTCTAGATTTCCAAATCCTTGTCGTTTTTGTACCAAAACTGAAACAAATACCCCGTTTACTGTTTCAAACGTTTTAGAAATGCAGTAAATTGACCTTTCAACAGACGCCTTAGTCAGAACTTGCCAACCTGGGGATAACAAAAATGTGGATAATGGAAAGGGAAAAAGTGCCAATGTCAGAGAAAGATGTAAAGGCATCCATTGTTGAAGCAGACTTTCTGGAACAATTTCACCGACTACCAAGCGGCATGAAGAGTGAGAGGCTTGAAGAGGTCAAAAAGCTCCAGCAACACTTTGACCAACAAATTAGACCGCCGAGTTTCGGCTTGTGGCCTCCGTCAGGGTCATGGCCGTGAAACGCGTCGGTCTAATTTGTTAATAAAGTTGATCTTCATACTACAAGTGTTGCTGGAGCTTTTTGACCCCTAGGCATCCATTGTTAACACATGTAGATAACACAATGCAGGGAACTGGACGGCCCTGGTGTAAATCCTTCTTTTTGAGACTTATAATGGACAGTTGTTGTAGTTGGGTTGTGTAACTGAGGTGTGGATGAAACCTTTTGGTGTTGGACGGGTGTGGTTTGGTGAGCTGCTTTGTGTTAAGCAGAATAGGTTTGTACGAATCATTTTACAAATATGTAAATATCCATAGTGACGCCTAGAGCATCAGACATACGTGCCACCTAAGTGAAGGAACAATAAATGTCTTGATTATCGGTCCCAATCTAAAAAAAACTTCACAATATGTGACTCAACAAGATTCAGACTCTAACGAACGAAGCATCCAATTAGTTTCCCTTTACAGAGAGGACACACCTTACTGGGTGTGGGAGAGCAGGTCTATCATTAAAATTAATTTTATGATTTGACGTAATTCAAATATATATTAAGGAGGGTTCAGCAGGCTGAGACACACAGAGCAGAGAAACAGTCAAGAAGGAGACATTAACCTTGAGAGACAACAGCAGACACACAGAGCAGAGAAACAGTCAAGAAGGAGACATTAACCTTGAGAGACAACAGCAGACACACTTCGCTTCATCATCCAGGTACGAGCCTTTCTTACCGTCTGCAGCTTTCAACTTTATCTGATTGTTTTTATTCTGACTTTGAATCTCGTTTTCAAACTGAGTTGACTTTTGAAATCAATGCAGAGATTATTTTAACTTTGCTTTCTGTGCAGGACAAACTAAATTTGTACTTTTCTTTATCCATAAAAACAACATGTTTTAAGTAAAGCATCTTTTTTTAAGCATTTGCTTTGCACATTTTTGTTTTTTTCTTTGATAAACTTTATCAAAAATTTGAGCATAGCTTCAATTTAATGTTTTTCATTTTTACTTTGGTTTTGTGACTTCCCATTTCTCAGTATTTTCTTGTTACACGCCTACAACAAAAGCAATCCCTTCTCTTTTAACGATGGATGAAGGCTGTTAGGATTGAATCCACCTTTATTTGAATCTAGTGGACTCATTGTGGAATCGCCTGATTTGAAACTACGCAAGATATTCAAAAACATATAATAATAATAATAATAAGCGAAACACAGAAACCAGAGCATCAATGTGTTTGTTACCATGATTACTGTACCGTTATGCAGGAGAATTGTGTTGGCTGTTTTGTGAAGTGATCAGAGAACAAAGACGTTTTCCCAGATGTGATGTGTGTGCACATTTCTTGCTGCTTGCTGTTTGGATGTGCTGTCATCCTTTTGTTTGGTTAATTTGATCTTTGACTGTTTGCTCATCGGTTTGTCCTCTCAGCTTCTTTTTTTCTTACTTTTAATTTTGGGGCATTTCTTGCACCTTGTTAACACTTGAAATCTTTAAAGGCAGGGTTGGTAATTTTCAAAAACTATATGATTTTGAAAGTAGCATTCTCTCCGTGCTCCGTCTTCACCCACCCCCTCCCCTCTGTGCTCCCTGAAAAGCCGCGCCCCTCACTAACATGCACTAGCGCCATTGGTCCAGAAGTGGATTTCAGCTCATGCTTTGAGTGTGGGCTTGTGCATGCATGGGGTAGAGAAGGAGCAGGGAGACAGGGAGGCGTGATTGGTTCATAAAACTCGAACCTGGCCGGCTCAAAAGGCTTCTTGTTCGGTTTTCCCTCCTTTGGCTTCTCAGCTCGTGTGTGTGCTGGGCTTCGTTTAGCTGTGTTCCCTGAATGTCAGTTACTTTGTGTTCTAATTTAGTCTGCAAAAAAAAAAAAAAGTTTGAATATTAAAACAGTCACTTCACAAGAGTTGATATTTCCACTTAAAGTCAGAATAGGCCGATCTATTTGTAGTTGCAGAGCCGGCCCTAACCCACTTGGTGCCCTAGGCAAGATTTTCAGCTGGTGCCCCTTGTATTGCAACCAATTCTACCACCAATCACAATAGTCATACACAGATTTTCTTTATTTAAACCGGATATTTTTGGTACGGTCAGTGTCACTCACTTCTGATAACTCGTCTGCCCCCCCAACTGTTTTTCATTTGTATTTATAGCCTTGATTTCTGTGTTACCTTCTTCTCTGTCTTGTTGCTGCAACGCCCGAATTTCCCCCTCTGGGGATCAATAAAGTAATATCTTATCTTATCTTATAACCACCTCTTTTTCACTTTTTACAGAACATCATCAGACATCTTTTCGGAGTAGGTGGAGGAGATCAAAAAGAAGTCAGGATGATCATCAAGACTTTTATAGTCACCCTCATTGTTGCTGGTTAGTATTAAAAGTAATATTTATACAATGAGAACAAGTCATGGAGACATTTATGACTGAATTCTGACCAAACACTTTAATACCAACAGCATCTTACAGCCAGCCAGCTGAGGGACTCCTGCGAGCCAAGTGTCCTGGATACACTACTATGGCTCCAACAACAGCCATAACTGCCCCTACAAACATCCCGGCAACAAATAACCCAATAACAGCGATAGCTGCCCAAACAGGAGCCATAGATTCGGCAACCACTGCCAATTTAACCACAGGACCATCACCTGCAGAAACTTCAGCAAGAGCAACAGCAGCAGCAACAGCCGCAGCAGCAGCAATTGCAGCATCTTCAGCAACAACAGCCGCAACAGTAGCAGCAGCCTCCACTGGACCCGCAGCTGAAGCAGCAGCAGCTGCCGCAGAGGCTGCCTCAAAAGCTGCAGAAGAAGCAGCATTGGCTTCCGTAGCAGTCCTAAATGGAACTCTGTCACCAATTGAAGCAGCACAACTTGCCAAAGAAGCTGTGGAAGCAGCCAAAGCAGCGGCAGTAGCAGCACAACAAGCAGCTGAAACTGCACCAGCATCTACAGCAGACCTAGCAAACACATTGGCAGAGCTACTATCAAATGCAACACTTGCAGCAGACAAAGTTGCAGAAGCAGCAGTCAAGGCTGCACAAGCAACAACAGAAGAAACTGCAGACGAAGCTGCAATGGACACAGCACATGCAACAAAAGATGCAGACAAAGCCCTAAAAGAAATACAAGCTTTCTTTGCAGCAGCTTCAGAACCAACCGCTGCAACAAACATGCCAGAAGAATTGCAAGAATCTATCAAAGCAGCAGCAACAGTCACAGAATTGGCTGCAGAGGCAGCAACTAAAGCTAACGAGGCAGCAGAGGCCACATTAGCTGCTGCAGATTCACTACCTGAAGAAACAGCTGAACATAAAACCAAAGCACTTCAAACTGCGGAGGAAGCAGTGGAAGCAGCTATGAAGGCTGCAGATGCAATAAAAGCTGCCTTTTCTGCAACAACAACAACAGATCCTACAGTGTCTACCACCGCAAAAACCACAGGACCATCACCTGCAGAAACTTCAGCAAGAGCAACAGCAGCAGCAACAGCCGCAGCAGCAGCAATTGCAGCATCTTCAGCAACAACAGCCGCAACAGTAGCAGAAGCCACCACTGGACCCGCAGCCGAAGCAGCAGCAGCTGCCGCAGAGGCTGCCTCAAAAGCTGCAGAAGAAGCAGCATTGGCTTCCGTAGCAGTCCTAAATGGAACTCTGTCACCAAATGAAGCAGCACAACTTGCCAAAAAAGCTGTGGAAGCAGCCAAAGAAGCGGCAGTAGCAGCGCAACAAGCAGCTGAAACTGCACCAGCATCTACAGCAGACCTAGCAAACACATTGGCAGAGCTACTATCAAATGCAACACTTGCAGCAGACAAAGTTGCAGAAGCAGCAGTCAAGGCTGCACAAGCAACAACAGAAGAAACTGCAGACGAAGCTGCAATGGACACAGCACATGCAACAAAAGATGCAGACAAAGCCCTAAAAGAAATACAAGCTTTCTTTGCAGCAGCTTCAGAACCAACCGCTGCAACAAACATGCCAGAAGAATTGCAAGAATCTATCAAAGCAGCAGCAACAGTCACAGAATTGGCTGCAGAGGCAGCAACTAAAGCTAACGAGGCAGCAGAGGCCACATTAGCTGCTGCAGATTCACTACCTGAAGAAACAGCTGAACATAAAACCAAAGCACTTCAAACTGCGGAGGAAGCAGTGGAAGCAGCTATGAAGGCTGCAGATGCAATAAAAGCTGCCTTTTCTGCAACAACAACAACAGATCCTACAGTGTCTACCACCGCAAAAACCACAGGACCATCACCTGCAGAAACTTCAGCAAGAGCAACAGCAGCAGCAACAGCCGCAGCAGCAGCAATTGCAGCATCTTCAGCAACAACAGCCGCAACAGTAGCAGCAGCCTCCACTGGACCCGCAGCTGAAGCAGCAGCAGCTGCCGCAGAGGCTGCCTCAAAAGCTGCAGAAGAAGCAGCATTGGCTTCCGTAGCAGTCCTAAATGGAACTCTGTCACCAATTGAAGCAGCACAACTTGCCAAAGAAGCTGTGGAAGCAGCCAAAGCAGCGGCAGTAGCAGCACAACAAGCAGCTGAAACTGCACCAGCATCTACAGCAGACCTAGCAAACACATTGGCAGAGCTACTATCAAATGCAACACTTGCAGCAGACAAAGTTGCAGAAGCAGCAGTCAAGGCTGCACAAGCAACAACAGAAGAAACTGCAGACGAAGCTGCAATGGACACAGCACATGCAACAAAAGATGCAGACAAAGCCCTAAAAGAAATACAAGCTTTCTTTGCAGCAGCTTCAGAACCAACAGCTGCAACAAACATGCCAGAAGAATTGCAAGAATCTATCAAAGCAGCAGCAACAGTCACAGAATTGGCTGCAGAGGCAGCAACTAAAGCTAACGAGGCAGCAGAGGCCACATTAGCTGCTGCAGATTCACTACCTGAAGAAACAGCTGAACATAAAACCAAAGCACTTCAAACTGCGGAGGAAGCCGTGGAAGCAGCTATGAAGGCTGCAGATGCAATAAAAGCTGCCTTTTCTGCAACAACAACAACAGATCCTACAGTATCTACCACCGCAAAAACCACAGGACCATCACCTGCAGAAACTTCAGCAAGAGCAACAGCAGCAGCAACAGCCGCAGCAGCAGCAATTGCAGCATCTTCAGCAACAACAGCCGCAACAGTAGCAGCAGCCTCCACTGGACCCGCAGCTGAAACAGCAGCAGCTGCCGCAGAGGCTGCCTCAAAAGCTGCAGAAGAAGCAGCATTGGCTTCCGTAGCAGTCCTAAATGGAACTCTGTCACCAAATGAAGCAGCACAACTTGCCAAAAAAGCTGTGGAAGCAGCCAAAGCAGCGGCAGTAGCAGCACAACAAGCAGCTGAAACTGCACCAGCATCTACAGCAGACCTAGCAAACACATTGGCAGAGCTACTATCAAATGCAACACTTGCAGCAGACAAAGTTGCAGAAGCAGCAGTCAAGGCTGCACAAGCAACAACAGAAGAAACTGCAGACGAAGCTGCAATCGACACAGCACATGCAACAAAAGATGCAGACAAAGCCCTAAAAGAAATACAAGCTTTCTTTGCAGCAGCTTCAGAACCAACAGCTGCAACAAACATGCCAGAAGAATTGCAAGATTCTATCAAAGCAGCAGCAACAGTCACAGAATTGGCTGCAGAGGCAGCAACTAAAGCTAACGAGGTAGCAGAGGCCACGAAAGAAAAAGATACCCAAGCTCTTTCCACAAACAAAGCAGTAGAAGCAGTGATTGCAGCAAAGGTCGCAGCTGAAGCCTCAAAAGCTGCATTTTCATCGGCAGGAAGCCCCCCCAAAACATTGTCTCCAAAAGCAGCAGCTACCCTGACAGCAGCAGCAGCTTCTTCAGCAGCTGCAGCAGCTTCTACAGCAGCAGCAGCAGCAGCCGCAACATCAGTAGCTGCTGGCGCAACAACATCTCCAGAAGCAGAAAAGGCTATACTGGCTGCAAAGGAAGCCGCCAGAGCTGCTATATTAGTGGCTGCAGGAAAAGAACCAGCAGCAGTGGCAGCAAAAGCTGCAACAAAAGCTGCTAAAGCCGCCAGAGCAGCAGCTGAAGCAGCAGCACAAGAAGAAAAAACAGCACCTGAATCTACAGCAGCAGCAATTGCAGGACTACCAAGTGCAGCATTAATGGCAGCAGAGGCAGCTGAAAAAGCAGCAGCAGCAGCAGAAATGGCAGCCTTGGGTAAACCGACAGCAATTATCGAGGCTGCAGAAGCAGCAGAATTAGTGGCCAACACTTCAATTAATGCAGCAGAAATATTAGAAACTAAAATATCCTCTGCCAGTGACCCAGAAGCAGCAAAAAGGCTCTTGTCAATGTCAGCAGCAAAAGCAGTGGCAGAAATGTCAGAGGCAACCGCACAAATGGTATCAGCAGCAATTGGAACGGAGACAACAGAGGATATTGCAGAAATCATGGAAACAGCAGCAGAAGCAGCAGGAAAAGCAGCAGAAGCAGCAGCAACAGCTGCAGAAAATGCACTACCAAATACAAACATCAGCCCATCGACAATGCTGCCAACTAATGAAGTGCCAACAATATCACCACCAGTCACAGAAGAACAAACTGCGCTTGTGACAACATCCACTGCAGCAGCAGCAGCAGCAACAGCAGTAGCAGCTTCAACAGCAGCAGCCGCCGGAGCACCCGTGTCTGAAGCAATGAAAAAGGCAGTAGAAGCTGCAGAAGTAGCAGCCAAAGCTTCTGCATTATTAGCTGCAGGAGAGACAACAGTAACATTAGCAGCAAAAGCTGCCACAGATGCAGCAGATGCAGCAGAAGAAGTTGCTCTAGAGGCATTGCAAGCAGTACAAAGTGCACCAGCATCTACAGCAGATGTAGCAGAACAAATAGCAGAAGCATCTTCAAAAGCAGCTAAGGCAGCAAGAGAAGCAGCAAGAGCTGCTACCATGGCAGCTTTAAATAAAGTAACGCCAGAAGCACTTACAGCAACTTCACAAGCTGCAAGAAGGGTTGCAAGAGTAGCAGAAGAAGCAAAAGAAGCGTTATCAGCAGTGACAGATGAAATAGCAAAAGAACTACCAGAGGAAACACAAGCAGCAGTTTCCATAGCAGTAACAGTGGCAGATATGGCAGAAGCGACAGCAATTACAGCAGAAACATCAGCAAACATTGCATCAACAAACAACTCAAAAATAATGACGTCAACAGCAAAGGCTGCAGGAAGAGCTGCAGAGGCTGCAGCTGGAGCAGCAGGAGCTTTATTGTCAATAGCTTCTACAGGATCAGCAGTAGATGCGACAGCAAGACCAACTACCGCAGCAAGACCAAGTACAGCAGGGTCAACTGCTTTCGGTGCACAAGGAGAAACAACAGCGTGGGCTGCTTCAAAAGCTACAGCAGCCAAAGCACAGGAAACAGCTATAGTTGGAACGACAGCAGCAGCTGCAGCAGCAGCCGCCGCAGCTGCAACAGCTGCAAATGCTGCTGGAGCAAAGGAAGCAGCAAAAATTGCTGCGGACGCTTCCTCATCAGCAGCAACAGCTGCTGCATTACTGGCAGCGGGACAAGTACCAAAGGAATTTGCTGTAAATGCAGCAAGAAAAGCAGCAGAGGCAGCAGAGGCAGCATCACAAGCAGCAATACAAGCCGCAATAGAAACAAGACCAGAAACAGCAGCATTGCAAGCAGCAAAAGTAGCAGCATCAGCTTCAAAATCAGCAAACGCAGCAAAAATAGCAGCAGAAGCTGCAACAAATGCAGCATCTGCTAAAGCAGACCCACAAGTGATGATAGCAGCTGCAGATGCTGCAAAAACAGTGGCCATGGAAACAAAAGATGCATTGGTAAAATTACAGGAAGTGTTATCAGCCGCTCCAGGGCCGACGGCTGAGGAGCGTGTGACAATACAAGAGGCACAAACTGTGGCAAAGATGGCTGAAGCAGCAGCACTGGCATCAGAGGCAGCGGCAGAAACAGCAGCAGGTGCAATGTCAGCAACAACAGCAGAAGATGCAGCAGAAATGGTAGCAACAATGGCAGTATCAGCAAACGCAGCAGCAGCAGCCGCCTCAGCAGCAGCATCGGGTGCAGAATCAGCAGTCTCAAGAGGAGACCAGGCCAACACAGCAACAGGAGCATCAGCAGGATCTGGAGCTGGTGCAGGAGCTGGAGTCGGAGCAGATAATGGAACAGGTGCTGGAGCAGGTGCTGGAGCAGGCATTGGCACTGGCACTGGCACTGGCACTGGCACTGGCACTAATTCAACAATAGCAGCAGGAGCAGGAACAACAGGGAATGCAGTGAACAACAAAATCAGCATAATTTCTGTCACAGTGGCTGTCCTAGCTGCTGCACTCCTTTAAAGACCAGCACATTTTTATTTGTGTTTCACGATTGATGGACTCTTTTTGAACGTTAAATGCAGAGATGTTTTTATTTATTTCCCTAAATCAAACTTATACTGTGTATTTTTTTAACTACGTATGCAAATCTAATATTTTACCTTTCAAAAGTCATAGGAAGTTACTTACTTTACAGTGATCAGACTAACATGACTACCTTTATTAATCATTAACAGTTGCAAACATAGATGATGTTGAATCTTTGAAAGAGGTGTAAGTTATTCTATTTATTGTCCTATTTATTGTGTACATGTGTAAATTCCATTGTTCATTGCTTGAATGACATAAAGCGATTTTAGGATTAATTTCAGGTCAAATGATTGAACATGTCCTGTGTGAGTGCGTGTGTGTGTGAGAGAGTGTGAGCGTGCAAATGATTTCTCCAATCAGTTTGATTATTATATGAAGATCTATCTGTAGCAAGGAACTTTGTGATTGTATGAAGTGATTCAAATGATTCATGCTATTGTCATTTAAATTGTTTTTAATTCATGATTCTGCAACCAAAAAAAACAACAACTGCACTTATTCATTTGTTTGTGAGAACTGATGTTCACCTCTTAATTAATCAATAAATGAAAGCAAACTGTATTTGGCCTCAGTCTGTTTTATGCAGCCCTCAGTAAGCGACGTCGCTCTGACGTTACACAGGAAGTGAAGAATCGTTCACGGTGTATGCTACAGAGATTACAGATGCACTTTAGCAACTATAAAACTACAAATATAGATACATAGATTTACTTTATTGATCCCAAACTGGGAAATTGTGGTGTTACAGCAGCAGGTTATCAGAGCAAATACAAAGTAAATAAGCACTAAAAATGTTAATAGAAATAATAAGAAGAAGAAATATATGAATCCAGGATTTAACTTAACATTACTTCTAAAGTCTAAAATATTAAAAATGAAATACACAAATGTGTCAAGCATGTCTACAGTAACTGAAGGTAAACTGTGCTGCAGGTAAGACATGTGCAGTGTGGCACAGAGAGCTGGTCAATCACTGATACATATGTTAAAGTGTAAGAGAGTACACATGTAGACAAATGTGCAGCTTTTGGAGTTAAAAAAAAGGGAAATTCAAGAAGAATTTTACATCTTGTTTTTTCCCACTTTAGGTTGGAAATAAATAGTTCAACATGTTTTGGGGATTTTTGGTAAAAAAATGAAGTCACATTAAACAACAAATCTTATTTTCAATTGAAAGCCGGCTTTATTGGCAACATGGAGACCACCTTTAAAATGTCAAAAAACAGTGTGAAGATATACCCCAAAATAAAAGCAATAAACAAATAACAGACGACTCAGTATGAAGGTCACAGAGGCGTGCAGGATTACAGCGTAACAATCCGGTCTGAGCTAGGAGGTGTGAAGCCTCGACATAAAAACAGTTTGTGTTGAACTTGTAACTTTAAAGTTGTTATATGCTCTTGAATACAGATTCAAGTATATTTACAGCTCTGTGTCTGTGTGTCTGTACAGTAAGTGTGCAGAGTTCATTAGTGCAGACGATGGTGCACTGATACCAGACTGGTCATGCCCATTCAGTCTTGGGGGGCTGGAGCCCTCTAATTATTATTTCTAATGTAATATGTAGTAACAATAAATAATATGTCAAGTCAGACGTATTCTTCTTTCTACTGTAAGAAATCAGTTCACAACAGACACACAGATGTAAAGAGGAAACTTGTGAAACGAGTTAAACATCTTTTTGCACCTGCTAAAGGTGTTAATTATCCTTCACTGGTGGGGCCTCTACCTCGCTAGCAGAGTTAGCTATGACTTGTTATAGCCATAAAATCATTATAATATATCGCTGCGATACACAGATGCTCAGACTGTATTGTTCATGGTGGTGCTGATAGCCTCTCACATGACTTGCTGCAGTGTTTGCACATTGATGAAGCTCACCCAGCAGGTATTCAAGTTTTTGGTTATTGTTCATTGAGTTAAATCCTTTCTGTGTGTTGGTGATGAGTGGGAAGTACGTGTCTCTGATGTCCTGATACAGCGGACAGGTGGTGAAAAAGTGGAGCTCTGTTTCCACCTCCTGTTGGGTGCAGTGGGTGCAGACTCTGTCCTCTTTGTGGAGCCAGGTCTGTCTGTGGCGAGGCCGTGCTCACTGAGTCTGTACATGGTCAAACATTACCTCAGTGTGGATCAGTGCTCAGGTATTCTGCCACTGTGTCATCTCTAATTAGGGGCCAGGTAACATTCTAATTAGGTCTGTTTTCTGGTTGATTCTTCCCAATGTGTTATAGTATTCTTTTTGTTGTTTAATAATTTGGTTTATTCTGATTGGTTTTCTTTCTATCTGGTTTTATTATTCTGGTTATTCTGGGTTTTTTTCTATCTATCTATCTATCTATCTATCTATCTATCTATCTATCTATCTATCTATCTATCTATCTATCTATCTATCTATCTATCTATCTATCTATCTATCTATCTATCTATCTATCTATCTATCTATCTATCTATCTATCTATCTATCTATCTATCTATCTATCTATCTATCTAAAACGGGTCTTCTGTTGTAATACACTGGGCGGCCACTTGGTGTCACTACCGTCGAAAAAGGGGTGAAGAAGCGTCCGCTGAGCAGCCGCCGACAGCGCCAGTTGTTCCGGGAGAGCAGAAGAAGAATGATGGACCAATGCTAATGTTAGCTAGCAGGTGGGGCTCGAAAAAAATGTTGCGCTCTGGATCTTTTTGTCTCCGATTTCGTCTTCCAGTGAGTCACAGCTGAAGCTAAAAACACACGTCCGACAGCGACACGACCCAGGCAGAGCACTAACTCGGTGGTGTGTTGCTATAGTGATTAGTTTAGTTGTTTTGGTGGGCTGCGTGTGTGTTTGTGTGTTTGTGTGTGAGGGGGTCGGTGGTGTCTCCTCCGCTCAGCTGTCCGTCACTTACACGTCAGGTGAGTTTAAACGTTGATCTCCTGCTTTTATTCCCCTCTTCTTTAAAGTCTTTTTACATTTGGCTCTTGACTTGTGAACACAAAGATGAAAAAACAACTTTGTGAACTTCTTCTTCCGTTAAAACCGTGATTATTATGAGTCACTGTGGGGTCCGTGGAAGAAGTTAAAGGGGACATATGATGAACAATCCACTTCTACAGTGTTTTTGAACATTTATTTGGGTAACCTGAGCGTCTACAGACCCACAACATGTGAAATAAACTCATCCAGTCCTTGGATGCTCCCTTTCAAATTTGCTCTCCTTGTGATGTCACAGTGGGATTCTGGTAAACTCCCCCCTCCCTCCCCTGGTATCTCCACCCATGGACTCCACCCCCAGCCTAGAGCAAAACTTTTGCGCAGGTCCTCCATTTTTATTCTCGCTAGCCAAGGAGTGATGTCTACTGTGAAACTCAGGGGGGGCTCATTGCATTTAAAGAGACACACACACCAAAACGGAGCGTTCTGAGAGAGCTGGTTTCTACAGGGTCACAAACCTCCTCTGGTGCTTGATTCATGTTATATTTTGACCAAAGCACAGCACAGATGTTTCATTTAGACCACAGGGGACTGTTTGAAAAGGTGGAGAAGAGGGAGAATATGTCCTCTTTAAGACATTAGAGGTAAGGCAGCTTAGTTTGATTTGTCATGGCTGCATTTCAGCAGGTTGGACCTCCAGCAGTGATGTTGTGCAGGGAGGAGGATACCCGCTTATTGTTCAGTCTCCATGGGGAAGACCAGGGGAGGGAATCACCAGCGGACCCACGATACGATATCATCACGATACTAGAGTCACGATACGATATTATGGCGATAAAAAAAAAAAAAAAATGCGATATGAATGTTGCGGTACAATACGTTAGAGCTGGGTATTGTCCACAACCTCAAAAGTCAATTCTATTTCAATTCTTTGGGTCACGATTTGATATTGATCGATTTAATAATACATACAGAAGACAGGAATACCCAGATAACTCATCACAGTACCTTCTGATATTTGTTAAATAATGATGTGTGCTTTGTTTGTAGAGGTTTAGAACAAACTGTGCATTATTCTTTAATAAACAAAGAATCAAACATTCAAGTACAGTATGCTCTAAAGTGCACTGAGCTGAATTTGCACCAAAATTGTAATTAACATAACAGTGCTGTAATGGCATGGAAAAAAACTAAATGTAAATACACAATGGTGCCTGGCCTGAAGTCACAGCGCCCCCAGTGGAGATGGGCGTCATTACAACCAATAAGAATGGATCTCAGGATTTCCCTGAATCGATACTGAATTGGGAAAATAATAATTGCTATGCATTGATGAATCAATATTTTTAACCAGCCCTACAATATTTGTCATATATTATTGTTGTCGTCGAGACCAGACTAACCGAGACCAGAGTGCTCCGAGACCAAACAAGACCGAGACATTCAGGGATTGAGACCAGGTCAAGACCAAGGTCGACATACTCTTATCATGGGGTGTATTTTAATTTTAGGTTGTGCTTCTGCTCTCTCTCTTTGGCTGCGTCTTATCGCTCCGCACGAGTCGAAAATGAAATTTTTTTAAACGGGAGTTTTGTGAAGTTGCACGGAGCTGCCGGTGAGGTCCTCGTGAGGTCCGCTTTCTCTCTCTCTCGCTGTCTCACGCGCACGGTTATTTTATGAATAAAATAAATAAAGGTCTGAGGTATACTTGGGCGGCCCTTAGGTATCGTCTCTGTGTGAGAAACACTATGTATACCTTTTTTACAATTGCGATATGACAAAGTGGCGGCCGCACTCTGACCTCTCGAGTGACACCTCGTTTGGCCAATTAGGACATTTCCATTCTCTGCTTTAAGCCTATGAGAGCCTGAGTTGAAAGGAGGTGAATGACTCTGTACTGATGTATCTATTCTCAGCCAATTGCACGCAACTGTGCCGACGTTTCTTGTAGCCAATGAAAATCTGAACAGGTGCATATGCTGCTTAAATCAGGCACTCGGGGGGGATTTCAAACAGTTGATTAATTGTTGTTATGAGTTATTTTTTTGGGATTATTTTCAGTGGCCGATTTTAACCACATTTGCTCTCTCTTCCTGTCTCAGCTCAGCGACGACTGTGGGAACCAGCAGGCATGGCAGCTCCAGTGAACATCCAGGCTCCCAGTAAGACGTGGGAGCTGAGTCTGTACGAGCTTCACAGGAGCCCTCAGGTAAACACTTATGTGTGTGTTTGTGTGAGTGTGTCTCTCAAAGTGACACGCTTTAAATGTATGGTGTGAGGGGAAGATATGGAACACAGAAATTAGTGTAGTACTCGAAATCGGTCTTGGTCTAAAGACCGCTTTTTAAAGGTTTTTGCTCGGTCTTCTCTCGGAGTCAGACTGGGCGGACTCCAGATTTTAAATCAAGACCAACACTGATAGACTATTTTTCCACGTCATTACTGTGATTAGAAGGAAAACGCCTCTTTCTTAAAGAACAAATAACTTCAATTCATTCTTAATTAGATTTGTTATCCCTCGTTACGGCCGTCCCGGTGTTACGGTCTAAGTGAGTGACACGCCCCCTGCACACGAGATGATGATTTTTCATTGGTATGGTCTTGGTCTTGTCTCGGTCTGGATCCCTAAATGTCTTGGTCTTGATCTTGGTCTAAGAGCACTCTGGTCTCGGATATGTCTTGGTCTCAGTTAGTGTGGTCTTGACTACAACACTAATAGAAATATATTTGACCCCCTGATCTTGTCAAACCGACCAGTTTCCACTCCTACAATCAGCCAAAAGAAGGACAAACTGTACCTTTGCTGATGCTTCATTTCTCTCTTCAGAGTCACCAGGCCTCCTACGTAAAACTTTGATCTTAACTTAGAAAGGTCGGGTTGCTGGTCAGCCGCTGTCCAGAGCTGAAGTCAATGCCGCCCATAAGGGGGGTTAAAGGGGAAAGCTTTCTGGGGTCCAGTCTCAAGGGGGGGCCCACAGAGTTTAGCAAAAAAAACATACATCCTAATAAGCAACAATGAGCACATTTTATTTTACCCCTAAATACTCACCATGACCTCTTAAAGCAACAAAACACACATTTGATTTATTGTTGCTTCAGTCGCCTGTTTCAGAATGTAAACCTCCGTTCTTAAAATGATGTGAATTTTAATGTAAAGTTATCGACGTAAGCCGGCTAAGAGGGAGCTAATGTTAGCCAGGAGGCTAGCGCTGACAGTACTGATCGAATGTGCACATGTTGATTTAAATCATATCCTGGGAGGGCTGTAGTCACTGTTTTGGATGGGAAGAAACGGTTTAAAGGTCGCAAGTTGCATATAATGACAAAAAGAATTCTTTTGCCTATAAAGAGGGCAACGTTATGAAGCTGTAGAAAAGGGATCCTTTCTGGGAAGTATTCAGACACTTAGAATAACTACCTGAGCCTGTCAGGGACAAAAACAACCACCTTTAGTTGTACTGGTTTGTTTCCGATACCACAAAGATGAAGTTGCAACCACTGCAGCCTGTTTCACGTCTGCTGACAGAAACAGTCTGTTGATATTATTTGAAAACGTTTCGACCCAACACTGAAACGAATATGGCCCAGGTTTAAAATGACTAAACTTGGCTTTTAATGAACGTGGAGTTCAAAATTGAAAACATGCTGCAGCACATTTTTTAGCAGCAGCTTCTGCAGACACTTGATGTCCCATGTTGAGATCATTAAACTTAATGTTTATGTTTGTTGAGGAGGCCATTGTGGATGGGACGGAGGTGGCCGTGTCTCCTCGTGCTCTGCACAGCGAGCTCATGTGCCCCATCTGTCTGGACATGCTGAAGAACACCATGACGACCAAAGAGTGTCTGCACCGCTTCTGCTCCGACTGCATCGTGACCGCGCTGCGATCAGGGTGAGCGCACACACAGCTTCCTCACTTTTTTAAACCGTAGCTCACAGTAAACATGACATCATACCTGCTCCTCCTCCCCTCACTCTCAGGAACAAAGAGTGTCCCACCTGCAGGAAGAAGCTGGTCTCCAGGCGTTCGCTGCGCAGGGACTCAAACTTTGACGCCCTGATCTCAAAGATATATCCGAGCAGGGATGAGTATGAGGCCCACCAGCTCCGGGTCCTGGAGCGACTCAACAGACTCCACAACAAGGATGCGCTGAGCTCCAGCATCGAGGAGGGGCTCCGACAGCAGGCCCGCTACAGGTCTGAGAGGTGGGGAGCCGACGGAGGGTCACGTTTTTGTTGTGATTTCATGGTTACAGCAGGAGATAGAAATCTTAAGCCTATTTTAAGTGAGGTGAAGGATGTTTGTCACCATCACAGATTATTTTATAAGTTATGAATATATGAGATATCTGCCAAGCAGACTGTTACGTGATTACCGCCTCTCTGCAGGAACCACCGGGTCAAGAAGCCGACTCAGGAGAGCGACAACACCACCTTCAGCGGGGGGGAGGACAACGGTGACTCCCGCTCTCACCTGTCCCACGACTCCGCCCCCTCACACATCCCTCACTCCCGTGGTCAGACCACCTCAGAGGCCGGACCGAGCAGAAAACGCCCCCGAGCGTCAGACGACGGCTCCGGGCCAGAGGCGGACAGCTGCAGCCCCAACCCCCCGCTGAGACGCCTCAAGGAGGGGCCAGCCTCGGAGATCGAGCTGGTGTTCAGGCCACACCCACAACTGGTCCACGCCCAGGACTACAACCAGACCAGGTCAGACTGGACCGGATGCCCCTATTTTTAAAGTGTCTATTCCGTTTATTCAGGTCAAAAGAGAGTGTCAGGATTTCGCAAGTTAATTTTCCTGTTGTATCCTTTAAGATTCCTGAATATTCATCTCATAATCTTCCTCTGCAGGTTTGTGAAGACGACAGCCAACGCCACAGTGGACCATCTGTCTAAATACCTCGCTCTGCGTATCGCTCTGGAGGACGGACAGAGCAGCAAAGAGAGGGAGGACAGAGGGAGAGAAGAGGAAGGAGGAGAGGGAGGAGAGGGTTCAACTCTGAACCACGTCAGTGAGAAACAGTACACTATCTACATCATGACGAGAGGAGGACAGTTCTCTGTGAGTAACCCAAACCAGGCGCACTTTTCACAAGGCTTCAAAATGTCAACTGGACAGGAAGTACAACCCTTAAAGGGATACTTCACCCGTTGAAACATGAATCTGTAGTGACATTGGGTCATATATGTAGTAGAAATGTGAAATAAATGTTGAAGTTGGTGCCTTCTTGACCGAGAAAAGGCAGAAAGTGTCTTTTTGCCTTATGTAGATTAGAGACAACAACTCCCAGAATGCACAGCACCGCAGGACACTCCCGCTGAAGGAGAGGTGCATTCACGTGGTATCGGAAAAATGAGATTCCGAGTTGTAAAATGCAAATGAAACACCTGCTCAAGTCGGTTTTGTGTTTTGTTAACATACTTTTTATTCATGCATGTATTGCACATCAACTTTTTGCTCAAATATAAATTTTGACAATAAGATTTCTCTAAGAAACTTGGACCACCCGAGCAGCACCTGAATGCAGCATTACTCGCGGACATTACCTAGAATAATACAGCAGTTTCCTCAACTGATTCAGAGATTTCTTTCAGAGGGAAATGGCATCTTGGAAATTCCTGGCAGAAAACAGACTCTATGTCTGTGTCCATAGACAAACAGTCACAGCACCGACAACACAAGTCTGCCCCGGCTCCTTCTTCCTTGTCACAGCCGCGGACCTAGCATGCTAGGCTAGCTAGCCTGCCTGTCGGCACCAGCAGCCAGCTCGCCGCTACATTGCGGCTCGTAGAAAGAGCCACGAACATCCAATTCGAGCACAAAACCTTTAAAATCCCCTCCATCCATATCAGTTTGAAGTTGAAACATACTTTTTTCGCCATTCTTGTCCTTCAGCTTTAGCCATAGAGACACCCAGCTTGAGCCGGCTCAGGCTCCCTGTCTCACAGCAGCTGTCTGTCTGCAGAAGGCACCTGGCAGCAATATTGCGGGCGGCTCGTAGAAAGAGCCACGAACATCCGTTTCGAGCACAAAACCTTCAAAATCCCCTTCATTCATATCAGTTTGAAGTTGACTTTCCGCCATTGTCGGTTTTACTCAGCTTTCTCCACAGAGCCTGTTAGCACAGCTTCCAACTAAGCAATATGGCGGATGTTAAGTTTCGTTTTTGGGAGTGAGGTCCCGCCCACTGATCTGTGATTGGTCTGTAGCTTCAGTGGTTGAAAACATGAGGAACTAGCAATGTAGTTTATCCCTGCTAACCACAACAGACGCCAGTGATGCAATATGACGATTTTTGCATCACTGGAGGCTGTTTGTCAGAAAAGAAATTACAGATATTTCTCATCTTAGGGGGAAATGAGGGCTGGATGCAAGACCATTCAATAAAAACACAAGTTTACTACTGATACAAAGCTTAATGCAAATGGGTGAAGTATCCCTTTAACACTTACATTCATTCAGCACTTATGGTGAACCCTTTATACGCTGATGAACCTTTAATGCTTCAGCGTTTTTATTCTCTGCTGACTCTCAACAGGAACGTGATCATTGTCATTCACACATGGCCTTTTTATGAAGTTCAGCACAGAAACAGGAAGTGGTTAGGGATCCCAAAGTGACGTCAAACAGCTCAAAGGAACGGTAACAAAAGTCACTGTGTGATGTCATCAGGTGGATATGACTTTGGACTCGTCAGCTGAGCTGTCTGAGAGTTTGTTAAAGTGAAATGAGACATTCAAAGATGCAGCAGTGTCCTTCTTTTACATCACTGAGACTACAGGGAGACACTGAGGACCACTATCTACGGTGAGCCTGAAGGGACAAAATAGGAGGAGATTAATCAGCATAAAAAAAACAGGAAGCGCAAGAGAGCCTGGCACAGCAGGAGCTCCACATACACACACACAGCGCTGCACTCCCCCGCTGGCTCCGCCTTTTCCGTCTCTCCTCTGTTACTACCTGCAAAGGCGGCACAGACGGGGATCACTTCTTCCCCCCCCTCGTTACGCCTCCACAACATTCAGATTGAGCCTTCAAACAGCAGTGTGAATAAAACTTCTGTTACGTTCGACTCACCCTCCTCCCCCTCTTTCTCTCCTCAGACGCTGAACGGCTCTCTGACTCTGGAGCTGGTCAACGAGAAATACTGGAAGGTGAGGAAACCGCTGGAGCTTTACTACGCTCCCACCAAGGACCAACAACAACAACCACCACCACAACAACAAACCCCACAGCAGAAGTCTCCTCCTCCTCCCCCTCCTCCTCCTCCTCCTCCTCCACAGAGGGAGGGGTGAGGAAGAGCAGCGTGATGTACTCGCTCTGATTTAACCACCTGAAGTAAAGTTTCCACGTTTCACTGTTTAACTATCTTTGTGTCCCCTCGAAGAACTGAAGATGGTCTCACCAGGTTTCACATGCTTTTTTAACGTGTGTTATCAAGGCGGATCAAACAACATCAGCTGTTGAACCAAAGCAGCTGCTGACGGATCAGCTGTTTCTAAACAGTTTAAATAGTTTATTACCGTAAAATCCGGAGTATAAGACGCACTATTAATACCTTTTTAATCTAAAAACATAGCTGTGTGGCCAATATACCCGTATAAAATGCTTTTCTCCGTCATCATGGTGCATGTAAAGAAAACGGTGGCATATTGTTCAGTAAATAAAGCTCGTGGAGTTCTGGACTGATTGAAAGACGCCTCAATTAAAATCAACGAGTGACCAGTAGAGGTGGGCAGCGAGACTCGCAGGCTGTCGGTACTTCAGAACTTTTCACTGTGGGCTGAGAGCTCGACTACCGTACTGTAGCTAGTAGGAGTGCAAAAACAGACGGTAGTAAAAGAGCGACACAGCTGCACACAAACTGGACAGTGTAGAATTTGCTGAGCGCAGTGGAAATCGTCATGCAGGAAGACAGAGACCCCCAAACACAGACTGAGTCTGTTTCATATTAGGCACGATTGTCTCGTACCGAACACGATTGCTCCCCCCTCCCCCGCTGGTCTGCGTTCACATTAGTTACATCGTTCTGTGCCCGAGTGCACTTACGTATGTACACAGTCCGATACAGCAGGTGGCAGTATGCACATAGTTTGTTTGCAAATCCGTCAAAAAGAAGAAGTAACCATGGCAACCACTCCTGGGCTGAGTCCATCCTGCTAACTGTGGATGTTTTTGTTATTTCTGAGACACCAACAACGACCCTCTTCCTTCTTCCACGTCTACCGTGCAGCTCAGAGGACGAAACGGCCCGTGCTGTGAAGATACGACGTTTTTGCAACGACAGCAGCCGTTTAGAAATGACTAAATACAGCGGTCCACTTCCTTGTTTGAGCACGGTTGTGTTCACATCTCCAGGTCCCGGATCCAGGTCCCTAATGTGAAACCACCCTTGTAAACTGGTGCGATTTATATTCTGGATTTTACGGTAATTTAAAAATCTCCTAAAACACAACAGAGAATCTGCATCTAGAAACACTTCTGTAAGCCGTCCTGTTTTCAGATATCTCCTTTTTGTGTTTATCGCTTTTAAGACTTCAGAGTTAGTTTTTTTATTTCCATCAACGTGAGAGAGAAAACATCGATCAGAACACTCGAAGTGGTCGCAAAAAAATCGTTCTTTCAGTAGTTTGATCTTCAGGTTTGAATTGACCTATTTATGGAAAGTTTTGTATAATTTAATTTCTAAGCTCTGAACGGGAGCTCTTTGTCGCTCTCTCGAAGAAATTACAAGATTACGTTGTTGCCGTGGAAACGCTCAGCATTACAAATAATTGTTGCTTAATTACTCTTATCGCGCTGCAAAGGTTTGAACTGCTTTAAATAAGACACTTAAGTGACATACTGCAACATCTATGTTTAAGAATAAGGCTTCAATCGTTTCATCATCAAGGGCTGAGGAGGGGGGGGGCTTTCCCAGCATGCACTGGGTGTGGACAGGGTGATTGTTCACATTTAAGCAGCAATATTAAACTTGTGATGGGACTCCCATCATGCAGCTTCATTATTAACTTAGTTTAGTGTGGTTACATTCATGTTTTTCAAAGTTGTGGACATTTTTTGTTTGAATTTTTCCACTTTGTGACGTCGTTGTAAAAGAACTCCCTTCAGCTCCTGATTCTTCTTTAAAGGTCACATCTTCTCCTCCTCTTCAGTGTAAATAAGTCTCAGAGCTCCTTAAACATGTGTGTGAAGTGTCTTGTTCTAAATCCACTCTGATCCTGTATTTGATCATGCCTATAAACCCCTCTATTTCAGCCCTGCTCAGAACAGGCTGTTTCTGTGTCTGTAGCTTTAAATGTAAATGAGCTGTGTCTGACCACGCCCCTCTCTGGAAGGGCTTGGGTGTACTTGGGCTTTCTCGCTCCATGCCCTATTGTTTACGGTGAGAAGGCAGACTCAGAGGGCAGAACAAACACCTAGCTGTGGGAGTGTCACCCACCTGGGGGAGGGGTTACTGCCCTTCGTGATGTCATGAAGGGAAAATCTCCAAACAGCCTGTTTGAGCACACATTTTCTGAAAAGTGGAGCAGGCAAAAGACGGAGAGGATGGACTTTTCTCATCATTGGGGGTTTGTAGACAGACTAGAGACACATATTTGAGGAACATGGAGAAGAGGATTTTACAGAATATGAGACCTTAAAAGGGCAATTACTGATTGTTTTAACGTTGGCTCATTTTGTATTAAGGTTTTTCATAAGACGGTTGTGCAGGAGAGGAATGAATAATTAAAAATAGCAGGCTAACTCCTGCCAATGTGTTCATGCAGTTGGACGGTGTGCATGAGTTTGAAATGATCAAATTTCCGGGGCCTAGGCCTCCTATATTGGTTGCCATGGTATCCAAACAGGTCTGGCTATCGTCTGATTTTTACTAGAATCACATCACAGCTTAAAGTTTTGATAAGGTGTCAGCACTAATTCGTACATATTTCAAGTTTTAATTATTCCTCTGTGATGTCTGCAACACAATCCTGTGAGGAACGAGATGAAAGTTTGTGTTCGTCTCCGTCTGACGTCACAGAAAGGAGTCCTACAAAGATGGAGACGTGTGTAAAAAGAGCTGATGTTTTAAAAACAGCAAATTCTCCTCCAACAAGCTCGCATGGACATTTCTTTCCCTTCCACCATCTTTAAAAAGCCATAAACCTTCAGCCGCCCTCCCTCTGTCTTTATGCACTTTATATCTCCTGCAGCCATAAACGTTTCCGGCCTTACCTCAGTTTATAATGTTTGTACGTGAAGAATAATGCAATGTGTCTTTTAGCCTCTGTAATATTCAAGTCTTCATTCCTCTTTCAGTGATGCAGCACAATAAACCAAGAACAACCTGAGGCTCTGACGTGTCGATTCATTCACATAACTTTAAATGAGATGATAGTGACCTCACTGTGTGATCAGACATGAAGGAAACGTGCAGCAGCCAGTATGTCCTCTTTAGTTTACATTCTGGATTTGTATGATCTCCGTGCTCTAATGAACCTGCTGCATTCTGTTTCCTGTTCTCCAGTATGTTCTTCTCCACTCTTTAGTTCAGATCGTGATTCTGTTCAACTACACGTAGCATTGATAGAAAGACAGATTCTCATTATGGCGTTACATCATGCCTTACCTCAGGTCACAGCCAGGTCAGGAGAATAACCGGAGCAATCCTCCTGAAATGATCTAGATATGTTCAGGAGTGCAGACGTAAAAGACGGCTCCACATGCCCTTTATGTACTGGTTGTAGCGTTTAGAACACAAGCCATAACTTTAGGGATCACTGCTGTTCTTTATCTCCAGTCTACAAAGAGTCTGTCTTCTGTCCCAGCTCTCACGAGGATACATCACTTTAGTTATGTCCCAGAAAAGTGCACAAATCTCTGCAGTCATGGGTTTATCATGTTTCAGTGTAGGAGAGCGCCTTTCACCCCAAATGAAAGTGTTAGTGTGAAACAGAACACCAGGACAGACGGCTTTTTGACAACTGTGGCGTTTTATTGAAACAAAGGGAAGCAGCAGGGAGTTTACTTCTTCTTGGACACACCGACGGTGCGACCACGACGGCCGGTGGTCTTGGTGTGCTGACCGCGTACACGCAGACTGTAAGGAAAGACGAGAACAAAGTTACAATCAGACAGAAAAAAAATGGGTAAGCCTCCCAAAGCCATGTTTACAGGTATGAAACTAAATCCAGCAGATGCCAGTTTTAGTCCCAATCGCATCGATCAAATTGAGTGCCTTCAATGTTCTGCTTTTAAGAGACTAAAACCGGCTACTTCAACTTTCTCAGGCTGCGGTCACACAGACTCGCGCTCCTGCAGCTCAGAGACGTCACATTTCTTTATGGATACAAGAAAAATGTCTACACTAGCTTTTATCATTAAGTGAGGAGTTTCATTCCCCAACAAAAGGCTCCAGTTGTCCTCCTGTGTTTCATGTCGTGTATTGTAAGATGCTTTGAATTTCTGTTCATTAAGTTTGAGCTAAGAAAAGCAGCAGCTGAGTCAGACGTTTGAGACTCTGCAAGCTGCAACCTAAATGTTTTAAAGAGTAGCCAACTTAAGCCACTTCTAATAATGCTGAACCATTTTGAGAGGGAATACAGCAAACTGAGCAGCGTAGAACTTCTCTGTCCTAGCTCATTTAACTGCTGGTTTATGTTTACTGTTGCATCTGCTTGAATTCATGTGAATGCAGTCACCACTCAGGTGTCTTTAGTTTCCAGAACAGTCCCTCTCTGCATCAACTCTCCTTCAATGAGCCCAAACTAAAGTTCTCTTTGATCTTTGAGACGTGAAGTCAGAGCTTGGAGCTCACTGATCGAGCTTCGATTATGCATCTCTCTTCTGCAGCATGTTTCAGCAGTTATATTTGTTTTGGACTTTTGCATGTTCCTCTTATTTGCTGCCGAGCATTGGCCTCGTCAGCCACCGTAAATAACAGATCATATTGGATCTGGATCCCTTACCCCCAGAAGTGCCTGAGACCCCGGTGAGCCCTGATCTTCTTCAGCCTCTCCAGATCTTCTCTCAGCTTGTTATCCAGACCGTTAGCGAGGACCTGAAACCACAAAGACGTTTGTCATTTCAATAATCAACGAACAAACACGAGAAAGGGTTAAATGTCACGGTAAAAATCTTAGAGAATAAAACGCGAAGGCAGGAAGCAAATGTTGAACATCTTTATCCTGAGCATCATTAGTTAGTAGAGCTGTGCATTGAAAGGCGTCGTTAAACTAAACCCTACGAAGCATTTCGATGCTGTAATTTGTCACTCATCATTCGATGTCCTGAAACAGTCTTAGAGCAGACGATTCTCCTGCTAGATCTACAGAGACGCTGTGATGAAGCAGCTGGAGAGGAACACCTGACATGGAGACTAAACTCACGCTCTACATGTTTTTACTTTAAACTGTCTGGTTGACGAGGGTCGTGTAATCAAAAGCTCTTAGTAGTGACGGACCGTTTGTGGGGACATTTCGTCAACCACTCTGTCCAGACGCTGAACTGAACAATCATCAGAAATCTGTTTAGAGTTTGACAAAGAAACATCGAGGTGCTACTTCTTCTCACAGTGACCAGACAGCGTAGCGCCGTCACAGCTTAATCGACCTTATTGAAAGCAGACGACTGCACATACATTAAGTCTGTTCATCTTTCCTGCAGTAGATTATATAAACGCTGTCGACCCGGCCTGAATCCACATTCCTGTAGCGTCTTAGGAAGGTGCTGCTTTATATCAACACACTGCTGCGTTAATGTAACCACGAGCACCACAACAAAGCCAATAAGATGATCCACATATCACTGAATGGATCCGTATACATGTCAGTACGACCGTATACATGTCAGTACGACATGTGACCGAGAGGTCAACTCTGCCAAAATCAGCAGTGAGAGGGCGTGTGAGCAAGAACCTGAAGGGTTGACAACCAGGAAAGTTTTAGTGTTCAGAAGAATGTACCGTGTCGTAACACTTCGGCTTGCCAAAATGTTCTTGGATAGTTTCCGAAAAATTTGCATAAAGACTTCGACACCATTATGTCACTCCGGCATTCACAGAGCCTATGCTGAGTTGTGCACAGATTCCTCGCCTGTGTGCAGGCAAGTGGAATGCAAGTGAAGTTTTACCTAACCTGTTGGTTAAATAAAGAACGAGAGTCCGATTGCCAAATTAGTGCGGTTTGTTTGAGCGGCTGTGAAAGTAGGTCTGTCAATCAAAACCTGGCAAGGACCAAACAACCGTACAGACGCCGCTTGAAAAAGAAAATATAAAAAGTGGTGAGCAGAGCCGACATCAATCCGTGTAGTCTTCTGTACATTAAGAAACTGTGAAGCGTCTTTGGAGCAGCCACAGCCAATCAGGAGGCAGCTAGTCTTTGTTTACTTCAGGGAGTTTTAACACAAAAAATTCTGACCAATCAGAGCACTTTCCTCGCTCTTCACACATCGTTGTCCTCTTGTAAATGTCCCCGCGTGAACACAGACCAAACTTGAGGTTATTATGCAACAAACTGGTCATTCCTTCAGACCAGAGCAAACGATCTACAGGTGTGAAAACGCCTTTAGCTGAGAGTGTCGAAAATGTCTGCCTAGAGGGAAGCCCACCATGAACACAGCACAGATGAACTTTGACATGCGGTCGCCTACCTGGCTGTATTTGCCGTCCTTGACGTCCTTCTGCCTGTTGAGGAACCAGTCAGGGATTTTGTACTGACGAGGATTCTGCATGATGGTCACCACACGCTCGACCTGACAAACACAAACAGATCATTATTAACAGAGTGAATGACGTTGATTGTGACAGAAACTGTCATGAAGAAAAGATTCATCGTCTTCCTCCGTCTAACTGTATTTATGTGGCAGCTCAGAGACTCTTTCTCCAGCTGTTTGACTTTAATGTTTACTCAAACTTTAACTTATTGGAGCTTTGATGTCAGAAACATCTGCAGAGAGCAGGTCCTCCTTACCTCCTCATCAGTCAGCTCTCCTGCCCTCTTGCTGAGGTCGATGTCGGCCTTCCTCAGGACAACATGTGCGTAACGTCTGCCAACACCCTGAGACGAGACACAAGGGAACAATAGTGTTTAACACCCAAATCATCTATTTTTCCAGAAGTGCAGAGAACAAAGCTGAAGGTGCAGGTTATAAAATCACTCTGGGCGCTGAATATTTTAAAAAAAGAACCTCACCTTGATGGCAGTGATGGCGAAGGCGATCTTCCTTCTACCATCGATATTCGTGTTGAGAACACGAAGAATGTGCTGGAACTTCTCGGGGATGACCAGAGACTGAAAACACAGAACACACACGTTAACAGGAGGACAGGAACGCCAAAAACTAACGCCTTCCACACACTAGAGGACTTTCAAAAGCCTCACGTCTGACACACAATGTGTCAGCAACTCACCAAAACACTGCAAAGATTTAAGATATTAAATAAAAGACTACAACTAGATTGCTTAATTAATTATTTCCCATCATGCACCTGGTGGAAAGTCACGAAAACAAGAAACCGAAGAGGAGGAGAAACGTGTGGAATCGTGAAGAGATTAAGAACGCCTCTTTGACGTGTTCTCCTCTTTCTACCACGATCACAATCCCCAAAGTTTCTCCTCTTCCACGGTCCAGGAGAAGCGCACGTTCCTTCACCTCCCCGCCTTGTTTACTAGTTTGCAGCTTCCTGTTTGGTGCAGGCGAAACCGCTCCTACTTGCTGTTGTCAACGGTCACATCATTGAACACGATCCGCATAGAACCAAACTAAAGACCTGACATAAAAATAATCATGTTTGACTTTATCATATCGCCAAGATGAGAAAAAGGCTGCCTTAGAAGAGCAGGTCGTGCTTTATGACCACCTAGCTAATGAGATCACAGGTGTGCGCCCGACTTTAGCTAGGCTCTTGTGATTTGATTCAGACTTTGAATATGTGTCTTTGACTTTAAAAGTGCAATAAGGGTTTGGTGTAAGGCCAGCATACCAAGAGTTTGAGATGCGGGCTCAGTACTGAAGACAATCTATTGATTTACAGCAACATAGTGGAACTGGTCGCCGTGGCGGTGCTGAATCCTAAACAAATACTGGTAAGTATTAACTCTTTTACACATAAATGCATGTATAATTCTGCAAAGTAATACTGTATAACCCCTTAATGCATCACTTCTGCCCTGACATCTATCTTTAAAGGAAGTGTGTATATGCTGCACATGCTCAGTGCATTATATTTCTGCACATAGTCAGTCATCAGTAGTTACAGTGTGCAAACAGTAAGAAGTCTGAACTTTAGATCACATATTATGCTCTCTGTACTTTATTTTTGGCTCCAACTAGCAACACTACAGAAGCTAATGCTACTCTGAACCCCAACTTTTATCACCCCAATACCCTACAAACCTCCAGATACACACAGTCCCCTCAGTCTCTAACCTTATCAGCTTAAAATAGACAGAATCCCTCTCAAGTAGATTCGTTTAAACTCATTCATCCACAATGTGATGATCCCACCATGCTAACACCTGGGAGCTAGCTAGCCCTCACAGCTAGCCGCCTAGAATTACAGGAGTTTTAAACCTGTCGTGAGCCGGTAACGCTTTGCTGCCTGGTTACATTTCTAATTTAAACCTTGAATAAAACCCGAATAATAGAATATTTAGGGGGTAAAGGGCAAAAGAGCTCGTTAGCTGCGGTGAGTCGGTACACATCAGCTCAGCGTTGGCAGTATCCTGAGCTAATACTTCAATTTCTGCGACTAATATGCCAACAATTCAACATTAATCCGCTCGCATTAGTTTCGATAATACACATTACGGATTTAAAAGTGATAAAAGAGTGAAATTCACGCTGGATGATCGCGGATTTGAAACTATTCCAGCTTGATAAAAATTGTACTCACCATCTTGGAAGTGGGTTCCGTGCGAAGAGGAAGCGGCTCAGTTCTCGCGAGAGCTTGAAGGCTTGAAGGCGTCAGGGAACAGGAAGACGGTCCATCGCTTTAATCTGTCCGACGAGAACATTAAATTAACGTCAAGTAAATGTTATTGTGTTAATTTAGGCGAAAGTAATTAGAATAAAACTCAATGTTCATAATTGTTTATCACAGTTTATGTATCACTGTTGGGATATATGTTCGTTGAAACGACGCAAAATGACGTTGTAATAATTTCCGGTGAAAGAGGCGGAAGTGTACATTTGTAGTTTTTCAGACGTTAGCATGATGGCGGAGGAAGCTTCTTCATCGGTTGGAGCTGCTCTCGATGTAAACACAGCTGGGAAACAGACAGACATCGCCATGGCGTATCTACAAGACGAGGTGACGGCTTTTACCTTCTTTTTGGATGCTTAAATTAAACATTTGATTAATTAATTCACGTAAACCAGTCGATGAATCAATGAACTGCAACGATAAAAGAAGCGTACTAGATAATAACGTTACAGTTTTAGATAGAAAGCTAGGTGGATAAACATGAACAGACAGTAATGACGCTTTTTGTAAAGCTGTGTTCTTTTAATAAGCTGTCAAAAAAGCAGCTTTAAACCTTGTTGTAGCTGTTAGCATCCGGTCACAGCACAGGTGAGTTCTATGACGTCAGTGCAGCGTCACTGGTTCTTGAAACGATCAGGTGTTTTTCTGATTAACAGAAGATTCATCTCAACAATTTTATTAATTGGTACTAGGGATGTAACGATTCACTAAACTCACGATTCTGGGTTCACGATTTATTTTACTAAATGAGACTGTAGACAAATGATGAGTGACACAGATTCCTTTAGGAGCTGCTAACCCGCTTGTCAGTGTGGTTTGGACTTTTAATGTTTTTATTCTCTCAACAAGGGGAGGTGATTGGAGCTTCTCATTGTGGTGTCGATTAAATGCTGCATCATGTTGGTTGTGCTATTTGTGTAGTTCTCTGTCTTCTTGTAATATTGTCACACAGTTGTTGTCTGTTCTCTTCTCACCTCTTTCATTTTCTGAAGCCAAAATGTTTCCACACCTCCGATTTAAAAGATGGTGGTCCGTCCTCAATCTTGCTCTGCAGCTACCAGCCGCCTCTGCTCTGCAGCTGCTGACGCTCACCATATTATTGAGATTCATTTTTCAGAGTACCGATGTGAACCTTGACACCTTTGAGTCGATTTATCACGATTCATCTATACATCCCTAATTGGTAGTCGATGAATGTTTGTGTGACAGGCATCAATAGAAGACAGGCCTTCTTTTATTTTCCATTTAGAACGTGTGCACAGCAAAGATGGGACAGATACAGTCAGTGGTGTTGAAGGGATGCCTACTCTGTCTCTGATTGGCTAGTATGCACTGAGTAAATATGCCAGAGGAGTCCACTACACCGTCATGTATCATACAATAGTACATTAACGACAGAAAGAACAACACAAACTCCCTTTTCTTTTTTTAAGACAGACCCCTCACCTTTGTCGAATAAGATGTCTGAAGTGACAATCTATTTGTTTTACTTCTTGTCTTTTTGTCTAGAAGACTGATGGAGACATGGCTAACCTCAACCTGGGTGAACTGGACCTGACCACTGACGAGTTTATCCTGGATGAAGTGGACAGTAAGCTGTGCATATATAACCTTAGAATCTCTCTCTACATGAGGTTAAGATTCAGAGCCTTGATTGAAGCCTCTTCTGGGATTATAAACGGATTATAAGCGGACCAAAATACTGTGTTGACTTGGACAGAAACGTTTTAATTCCCAAAATGCGTCATTGAAGTAATAACGTATTTTCTAAGCTTTGATAAGCATTTATCAAAGTCATGTCCAATCTCCAGAACATCTCCTACATTAGAAAACTTGATGGAAACCCTCAGCATCCAGAGCAGTTTCAGTTTGAAGATGAATTTGTTTTGAATGCTGCTTCTCTTTGTTCCCTGCAGTTCACATCCAGGCCAATCTGGAGGATGATCTCGTGAAGGAGGCGTTAAAAACGGTGAGAACATCGGGACATTAAAGTTCAGGATCTAACACGGAGGTCTGGGAGAGCAATGAAAGCTGATGGTGCGCTCTCGGATGTCTCAGCCAGGAATGACGTCACAGCCGAGTTAACCGCGTTTCAGTAACGAGTTGGCAACATGGACGCCTTCAGGAGTACCTTTGTTGTGTTCACTAATACCAGACGATAACAACACAACAACGTGATAGTTTGAGGGTGAAAGCAACATGACAACACGTCCTCAGAGAGAGATTTCACGATACTATCGGTGTGATCGATTTAATTACACAAAAAGAAGACTAAGGCCTGGCACACACTAAACCATTTTTAAAATCTTAAATGGTTTAGTAAATGTGAGATCATGACAGATTATCAGTTCAGTTCTTATGTATAGTGTGTCGTGTGCAACGAGATGGCCGACTCAGCACGCCACACACTATCAGATTCATTCACCAACAATCAGAGTCTCGACTATCAAAACTTGTAATCTTGCGAGGTCAAACACGACTTAGGAGTAAACAAACATGAAGGTCGAGCTAAATGTGGCTAGCTGTTAGCTCCCTGTGGTTTGTTTAACTGACACGTTGTATAAACACTCGTGTTGTTGCCACAAATCAACCAGTTGGTTCTGAATTTGTGACGTCCATCTAACTTTACGCTTTGTGTTTGCTGTCGTCGCCATGGTAATGTTTGTTGTGCTTCCTGCTTCAGTCAGCTTGCTTCTCTATTGGCTGTCCTCGGGGTTCTCTCCACACAACGGGATTTCTGATCATAAATATTGAACACATTAAATATTTACGATTTGTAATCGGGGCGACACCGATCATCTTCAAAGTAGCTCAGGAGGTTAAAATCACTCACACCACAGGAACATCTGACAGGATCACCTTTGGATCCATCAGATAATCGGGCCTTTGATGGCTTTGGTCGGATGGGGCGAATTGGGCCCAAAACCGGCCCGATTCTCTTGAAGTGTGATCCCCGCTTAAGCTGCTAATAAACACTTAACTGTACAGCTTAAATTTGACTGTTTGCTTGAGCAGACATGTTGGATTTTAACTCAGGCTACTGAAGTTCCTTCCAGTTTCCAAGTCAGAATTCAGACTTAAGGGGGCGTTCTTGGTGACGCATCAGGCCAGCAACTCAGAATCTGACTTCAGAGATCAAATGGAACGCACCATGATCGCTCTCATTGCTCTCCCAGTGTGATTATTTGAGAGAGAAACAGTCGTGATGACGGTGGTTCTGTTTCAGGGCGTGGACCTCCGTCAGTACTCCAAACAGGTGGAGTCGGAGCTGCAGAGGATCGAACAGGCCTCCATCAAAGACTGTATCCTCTCACATCAAGGTTACACTTTAATAACTGTCATGTTGTTGTAAGAAGAGGTCAGACAAAACACGAAAAGTCATTCAACTTTAAAAAGAAAAAGAAAAACACACGAACGGGTTCAGTGACTTTGTGACCCAGAACAGGAACATTCGAGTGTACAGCGTAAACCATTTATTACCTGCACAAAGTAACCCTCTTGTTATTTGTGATCTGATGTGAAGGATGGTGAACAGAATCTACCTTTAAAGTCTTCAAATGTGAGTCCAGAAGCCTGCAGAGAGTTTGTAAACTATTTCTCAGCTGATCACCAACATTCAGAGGAAGATATCCGATTCTCCTTCTTGTCCCACAAGAGGACATTTGTTTCCCATTATTGTTTATTTCAAAAAGAGAAAACTAGGACGCCGGTAGCCTAGCGTTTAGTGCACGCGCCCCATGTACAGAGACTGCAGTCTTCCAAGCGGGCCGTCCAGGTTTGATTCTGGCTCCTTTCCTGCACGTCATTCCCCTCTCTCTCTGTTCCTGGTTTCTGACTCCACCACCGTCCTGTCTCTACAATATAGACATAAAAAAGAGAAAACGAGTGCATGCACATCCACGCAAAATGCATCCAGGTACAGGTGAACTACAAGAAATGTACTCACTGTAGAAGAAAGAGAAAGATTCACACACTGATCAGCTCTCAATGAGCAACTTCAGAAAGAGGGGTAACTCAGGCCTGTTCCAGAGAGGGAGGTCACTTTAGCTCTGAGTCTGTTACTATGGTAACTGAGTCTGTGAACCTAACCTGGTCAGGAGCAGGTTTTCTTCACTGAACCGCGAGTTTCTCTCCGTCTCCTCTTTCAGAGCAAGAAACGCCGTTTCATTTCCTCATTGTTTCATTGAGTCCGTATCACGGCGTGTTAGTGAAGATTGAGCGTGTGAATAAAGATCCAGCTTGTCTTCATATTGTATGTGAGGGAGGCTGTAGAGTATAAATGAAGTATTTAGTGGAACATGTGTTTTAGTGGAGGAGCCTGGAGATGAAGGGGCTGCATTACTCCTCAGGGAATAAGAGTCTACATTTACGTCAGGAGATGTTCATTTCATTAGGACTAATGAAGAAAGCTGAGAGGACATTTAGCCTGTGTGTGTGAACACAGCTTTATGTTGGGGACAAAGATAGAGCACATTCAAATAGACACTGAATGAAGTTCACTTTGTTTCATATGTTCAATATGATTCAAACACCACCATGAGCCCACTTTGTTCTGACAGTTCATTTAGTTTGAAAGTCACTTTTCTTCTGCTGGATTGCATCTTAATGAAAATACATTTGAGCTTTAATACCATTCCAGCAGTTTGGACCTGTGATATTATAATTCTGATGAAATATGAAATGAATAGACTTCATGACGTGCTGACGCCAGCAGCTGTTTCCTCCTCCTTCTCTCTCTCCTTTGAGCTGCAGCACTGTTTCTTTGTCTTCTTATTCAAACCTGTTCATATTCTCCGTCTGTCCTCATGAAGATGGAGGTTATATTTAGAGAGGGTTAAAGTACCACCATCTCTTTTTGTCTCCTGTTGCCATGGTGAATCGTAGTATCAGGGCTCCATTAATGTTGGCTTTTTCTCCTCATGGTGCACGCGCTGAACACCGAGTGAACTTACTCAGAGTTGATTTAACAAACTCAAATCAGCTGATCTGGAACCAGAAACTCAGAGTTTCCCACCTGAGGGTAAATCAGCTCAGAGCTCAGAGTTACACTGACAGTTTGTTCAACCGTCTTTTTGAAACGGGCCCCTGGAGTGTGCTGGAAGGTCAAGAGGTGGACAGTGACAGAAAGGACTGGTTCTCACGACAGGGAAAACATAAGGCTGGGTCAGCTCACCTACGCGCCGGTCTGCAGCAGTGGCCTTAATCTCACTGGACAGCGTTGTAGGGAGCGACAAGCCCAGGCTTCGTCTATGAGTTCAGTTTTTAGTTGTAATTGGATCTCAAAAAAAGATACAGGACTGGTTTCAAAAAAGTTCATGGGTGTGGGCCGGCTGTCCAGCTTCCCCTGAGTTTCTATTATTCCATGATTTATTTTGAGAAAACCAAAAATCCTCACACCGAAGACATGATGATGTTATTGTTTTTGTTCTTGTTCTTGTTGTTGTTGTTTTCCTGACTGTTCCCCTGTCAGACATCAAGGAGAGTCAGAACATCGCTCTGCTGCACAACCAGATCACCGCCTGTGACTCCATCCTGGAGGTAAGACGAGACGCCTTCATCCTGATCCCACAATGCACTGCAGGATTATGGATCTTCTGTCTGTGTTTTCCTCATCCTTCTGTAAACTAAATCCTGGAGATAAGACATGTCCAGAGAACAGCGTCAATGTTTTTTAATGTGAGCTGTCTCCCCCCCCCCCCCGCTCTCCTCTAGAGTTGATGTTCACGCAGGTCACCATGTGGTGGACTCTGAAGCTTCAGTGTTTATCCAGCTCTGCATCAGTCTGTAAACCTTTCTGCGTTCTAACCTCTCTCCATTTTTCAAAAGCATCTCCAATATTGATCCTAGTTTGAGCACGTTTCTGCTCGTGGAGCTTATTAGAAACATGCAGAGGCTTTTTAGGTCGGGTACAATCACTTCTATCTGAACCAGTTCTCTTGCCCGCTTCCATCGCTGCAACACCTGTTGGTTTGACCTGATAACTGCTCTCATATCTGGCAAACCGAGGGGCGTCCAAAACGGCCGTGTGGGGGTGCCTTCAAACCGCCTACCTTCTCTGGTCCAAACAAATCCAGACCATTCAGGACCAGAATCTAAAGTAAGAAGGAGGACATACTGGCTGCTGCATTGTTGTCAGAGAAGCCAGCACTTCAACATAGCATGTTTCCTTAATGTCTGATCATAGAGGAAGCTCACTTTATCATTTCACTCTCTACACATCTCACTGATTGGACCTTGTTTACTAAACAGCCACAAACACTCTGACCCGGTCTCCTGTGTCAACAGCAGCACTTTCCTCTTTTGAGGTAAGAGTGAAGTTAATGCAGTTGTTATTTTGTTCCTCCTCTTAGCGTATGGAGGGCATGCTGAGCGGCTTCCAGAGCGACCTGTCCTCCATCAGCAGTGAGATCCAGACTCTGCAGCAGCAGTCGGTCAGCATGAACGTTCGTCTGAAGAACCGGCAGGCCGTACGCAGCCACCTCAGCCAGCTGGTGGACGAGCTGGTGGTGCCCGGAGCCATGATCTCGTGAGTGGAACAGAGAGAGGGGGGGGCAGGGGTAAGAAGTCTATCTGACTCTGACGTCCCGTTTCCTCGCAGCACCATCTTGGACAGTCCCGTGACGGAGCAGGAGTTTCTGGAGCAGCTGCACGAGCTCAACAACAAGATCAACTTCGCCAAAGAGCTGAGCTTCAGAGAGACGCTGGCCTGTTCCGACATCCAGGACATCGTTGACCGCCTCAAACTCAAGGTCACACTGAAGATAACGACATCTCAAAATAATACAGCCCAAAGTTACTTCATCAAATGTCATACTTTGTCCTAACATCTGTTCAAAACCACAAAATATCACTTTTATCGAATGTTTAACGGAGAAAGAAAAGCAACACGTGAGAACCTGGAAAGATGACGTGAATAAGATCTTTGCGGGAGAAAGACCCGTTGAAGAGAAGTCTGTGGCGTCATCTTATTGTTGCACCTCTAAAAACAACAGACAGAAAATCTTCAGTTCTGCAAACTAAAAACAAGAATCCAATGATTAACATCACACACTTTCATTTTCTGTGGTTTCTTCTAAAGACGGGAGAAACTCTGGACTAATGTTTCTTCTTAGAAGTATTTTTGCTTCAGAGATGATGTAACTCTCGCTGACATGAATCTGTTGGACTCTTTGTGTCTTCATCTTCATTCAGGCGGTGTCAAAGATCCGAGAGTTCATTCTGCAGAAGATCTACTCGTTCAGGAAGCCGATGACAAACTACCAGATCCCTCAGAACACTCTGCTGAAGTACAGGTGAACACAGATCCACAAACCTGCTCGCAGATTCTACTTGAGAAGATATTTAAGGATGAAAGTAGTTTGAGAAAGCATGTGTAAATACCCCTTTGATTGTCCTTTCCTAGATTTTTCTACCAGTTTCTTTTGGCCAATGAGAGATCAGTGGCGAAGGAGATCAGAGACGAGTACGTGGACACGATGAGCAAAATCTACTACAGCTACTTCAAGTCGTACAGCAGCCGGCTGCTCAAAGTGCAGGTCAGTCTTTCACCTTTGCCATGTCTGCTCTATAGACCGTCCCTCATACTCATACTCATTCACAGTCTGATGCATACTCACAGAACTCCTGGAAGATTCTGATCTGTATGTCTCTAAAGTCAGCGTGTATTTCCACAGCACGCGCAGCAGTCCATCTCTGGAGCGTGCAAGCAGCGCCACTTCGCTCTGCTCCGTTTCAAATACACACCAAGTCTATTTTTGACACCACAAGCACGAGTCATGCTGAACAGGCAGTAAAACAGACACTGTAACGCACATCCAGTCAATTTCAAAATAAAACAATATACAGCCCCCCGATCGAATTTTCAAGTACAGACTCACAAGAAATGTTCATGTTGCTTTTGCAGCTGCTGATCAATCACACATAGCCCCTCCCCCCGAAAGGTAACTCCTCCCCCTCTTTCTGGTCTATTTGACTCTAAAGCCCCCTTTCCACCAAGCGGTCCGGTTTGGTTCAGGACGGTTTGGTACGGTAGTCCCAGTGACTGGAGGTCAGACTGATTGCATTTCTGTCATAGATCTCTACAGAAGGTGTTTCAGTCTGTGTTTGTTTTTACTCCATCACAACTTTGATGAATGATCTGAAATCTGTTTGTTCTGTCTGACTGCAGTACGAGGAGGTGGCAGACAAAGACGACCTGATGGGAGTAGAAGACACAGCCAAGAAAGATATCCTTTACATTGAGCGTGTGTGTGTTGTATGTTTTTGTTACTTTATGGGAAGTTACTTGAAAGGGACGGCAGAAGAGATTAACAGACGACGATTCCAGCAAACAATTTGTGTGCGTTCTACCCAAGCAGCAACCTCTGGTGTTGAAAAATTAAGCCGCTGCTGAAGTGCAAAAGTCCTGCAGTTCCTTGAGTGTCCACTAGAGGCTGGCTGCAGAAGCACAGGAGGTCACATACACACCCATTCTAAAAAGCCTGTTTTTACAGCAGAAAGTAGATTAGATATTTGGATTAAAGACATAAAACAGCTGCTGCACAGCAAAAACTCAAATCTCATTTAATTCTCCCAAACATGACAAATGACACACATCTGTGACCTTCTTCAAGGCTTCCTTTTTAATGGTTTTGTAAACAGAAATTAGGTCAAGAGCAGGCCGTGCCAAACATGGGACACAAAAACACCGATCCTCCGAGCTGGCACCCAAAGAAAGGAAACATTTGAAATCAGGTGAAAAGCTGCTCGTCAGCTCTCTCTGATGCACGGCCATGTGAGGACACGCTGTTTCACAAACTTAAGACTTTTGTTTTGACTAGGTGTGTCTGTGTCGCACATTTGTGCGTGACACGCTGAACAGAAGAACGTGTTGATCACATTTCTGCTAATTTAGATCTAATTGGGGCAGCAATCAGCTCCTGTGACCCGCCGACGCCCTGACACACTGACAACACGCTAGGCTCTTTGACTCCCCGCTGCAGGTTTTTTCTCCAAACCGTCTCTGAAGAGCAGAAACACCATCTTCACTCTGGGTCAGAGGGGGGCAATCCTGACTCCTGCAGAGCTGGAGGGGCCGATCCTGGTCCCTCACACTGCGCAGAGAGGAGACAGCAGGGTGAGAAACCACATCAAAACACAAAACGATTCAGTTCAGTCAACACTCACAAAAAGCTCCAAACAATTTTACACAGAAATTACAAAAACAATCATTAAGGAAAACATGCATCTTAACAACAAAACAAAAAGGTTTCCTGCCGGTCCTTGAAAAGTCTTTAAAGTCTTAAAACATCAAATCCGTCTGGTGCAGGATAGCCTAGTGGTTATGTCTTGCGCCCAGTGTACGGAGGCTACAGTCCTCGTCGCAGCGGGCATGGGTTTGAATCCGACCTCGTCCCTTTGCTGCATGTCATCCCCCGCTCACTCCTCCAAAACGTTTCCTGTCACTCTGTAGCTGTCCTGTCCAATAAAGGAAAAAATAGCCCAAAAAAATATACAATCTGTCACTAAATCTGACCTCGCCTCGGCCACCAGCGCGCCCCAGGAGTTTGTCTTTGTCAGTAATTATAATCTCATCATGTTTTATTTTGAGCATGGTGCATAATTCTGACTCTTATGAGAAGAATGAGTTCACCTGAGGTCATGGACAAAATGATAAAGAAGGACCTGCAGGATTCAGGGTGAAACCAGGCCAAGATGATAGAGCAGGAAACATCCAGTGATCTATAATCGCTCTGTAATTACTCTTCACCGCACAATGGCCCAGCATGCACCCAGCTGCCAAAGCAAACTGCTGCTCCACACTGACACCTTGTGGATTCTTGTGAGATTCTCTTTTGTAAACCTCGACTGATTTTTGAATCACATTACTCTGTTCTTCTCTCTCGCCTCCAGTATCCGTATGAGATGCTGTTTCGCAGCCAGCACTACGCTCTGCTGGACAACGGCTGCAGAGAGTTCCTCTTCCTCTCCGACTTCTTCATGGTGGCAGGAAACTCTGCCCTCGACCTCTTCAACAGCATCATGGGAAAAACTCTTAGCATGTTCCTGGTACGATCAGAGGGCCGCTCCTCAGATCCTTAAACATGGTCAAAAGCTATTGTTCTGTTATGTATAGAGGTGCTGATGTATGCAGGAGTCACCACGGTGCAATAATCACCTCAGTTTAGATTTCCTGCTACATGTTTTCCCACGGATAATTACCAATAGTATATTTACATGTTTTATGTCTGCGTCTCTGTAGAAGAGCATGTCCACGTACGTGTCCGACTGCTACGACAGCATCGCCGTCTTCCTCTGCATCCACATCATCCTCCGCTTCAGAGCCATCACCGCTAAGAGGACCATCCCGGCTCTCGACAAGTCAGTGACCCCGCAACAAACACGTGATCCCGCTTCTCTGTCTAAATCTAAATCTTGCTCTTGTGAAGGAGTTCAAACGTTTAACAGCAATTATTGCGAATCAGATTCGTAAATCCAACGACATGAAACATCCAGAGCTTGTTTTCACCCAGCAGCAGCAGGGATATAAATGTGTGTGTGTGTTGTGTGAGTCACACACATGCAAAGATCTTAAAGTCCATAAAGATGGGTTCATATCTTACATATTTGTTGGGCTTCCTGTGCCTTTATTTAGAGGTAGGACAGTGGATAGAGTCAGAAATCTGGGAGAGAGCGAGAGAGACAGAGAGAGTGGGGAATGACATCGGGAAAGGAGCTGCAGGTTGGATTCGTACCCGGGCTGTCTTCTATCGAGGACTGCAGCCTGTGTACATGAGGCGCGCACACTAACCACTAGGCTGCAGGCAACCTCAGCTTTTGATTTCATGCTTTTAGTTAACGTCACTGCAGACGATTTCCAGAAAGTCTTTCTAACCTCTTTTTATAGAACTGGAATAAGACAGAGATGAACCAGTGAGTGGATCTTACCCTCTGTGTCCTCACGTGTGTGTGTGTGTATGTGCGCTCGTGCGTGTCAGGTACTGGGAGGCGGTGCTGGAGCTGCTGTGGCCGAGGTTTGAGCTGATCCTGGAGATGAACATCCACAGCATCAGAAACACGGACCCTCAGAAACTGGGAGTACTGGACACCAGACCACACTATGTAGGTTTACATACACTAACACACACACGCAGACATAGAGACACACACACACACACACACACACACATAGACACACACAGCTGTGCAATCTGCTGTAACGCTGTCTGTGTGTTTCAGATTACTCGTCGTTATGCAGAGTTCTCGTCAGCGATCGTCAGCATCAACCAAACGTTTCCCAACGAGAGAACCATCACTCTGCTCGGACAGCTGCAGGTACAAAACACACACCCACACACACACACACACACACACACACACACACACACACACTCTCTCTCACTCAAACACACACACACACACACTCTCTCTCACTCAAACACACACACACACACATTCTCTCTCTCTCTCTCTCATACACACACACGCACACCCACTCTCTCTCACACACACACTCACACACCCTCATACACGCACACACACACACTCTCTCTCTCTCACTCACACACACACACACACACACACACACACACACACACATTCTCTCTCTCACACACACACACACACACATTCTCTCTCTCACTCACACACACACACACTCTCTCTCTCACTCAAACACACACACACTCTCTCTCTCTCACGCACACACACACTCTCTCTCTCTCTCACTCAAACACACACACACACACACACACTCTCTCACTCACACACACACACTCTCTCTCTCTCTCTCTCTCTCTCTCTCACACACACACACACACACACACACACACACACTCTCTCACTCACACACACACACACACACACACACACTCTCTCTCTCACTCAAACACACACACACACACTCTCTCTCACACACACACACACTCTCTCTCTCTCTCTCTCTCTCTCTCTCTCTCTCTCTCTCTCACACACACACTCTCACACATACTAATTAAACATTGACATGAAAGAGCTGGAGGACAGAGAGTAAAGTTGCCCTCTGGGGGGATTATTTATAGTAACAGGGTTAGTAGCAGCACAGCAGTTAAAGTGAAAAGTATGTTCACACTTTAATTGTGTCATTAAACGTAATTATCCAGAGAAATTAAGTCTGAGGAGTTCAAAGCTATTTCTGAATCAAAGCTGGCGAGGAATCTGTGCCAGTCAGGTCCGACCTAGATATGAATAGTTAATTATTGATGCCTCCAGGTCACATTCAGGGGAATGAAACTTACAGGTCACAAGAATCAGGAGGAAACATTTCATGAGAAATAAAGAACAGGTTCAGCAATTTCAGAGAATTGCATTTGGACTTTAAAAGTGGGCAGGACTGTCTTAGGGTGAAACCCACACTAAGCATTCGTACCGTGCCTAAGCACTTCCTTGGCCCTGGCACAGTTGGAAGAGGTGTGCTCTGGTACTGTACCAGTTCATGCACAAACACAAACACGGGGTACGTAACGTGGACATGAAGTGTTCGATCCAAGCACGGTACGGGGAAACTGGGCCTAGTGTGAGAGCGCCCTTAACTATCCCATAATCAAACATGGTTCATTTTACGACTCGTGTAAAAAAACTGAATCAATGTAAAAAAATGAACGCTTTTGTTTTCCAGGTGGAAGTGGAGAACTTTGTGCTGAAGATGGCGGCCGAGTTTCCCTCCAGAAGAGACCAGCTCATCTTCCTCATCAACAACTACGACATGATGCTGAATGTCCTCATGGTGAGCTGAAAACGAACCTGCTCGTAGTGTCGTGGTTATCAAACGGTCCCCGTGTTACAAGACTTACATGACCTGTTGGTTAAATGTTCTCACATGATTGATTTATCAAAGGGTTTCTCTCCTCCTGACCTGTGGTAAAAACAATACTACTGTTACACCCAGGGTGTGATTGTTGTTCTCTTGTTTCTCCAGGAGAGGGCAGCAGACGACAGTAAAGAGGTGGAAGGTTTCCAGCAGCTGCTGCTGGCCAGGACGCAGGTAAACAAAACAGCTGTTACTCTCTCTTCTTCTTCTTCTCTGCTTCAGGGTGTTTTCACATCAGGCACGACTGTTTCGTAACGTGCTTGAGCGCGCTTGCTCCCCTTTATCCCACTGGTCTGCTTTCACATTATTAACATCCTGCCAGAGTACACGTATGTACACAGTCCGATACAGCAGGTGGCAGTATGGACATAGTTGGTTTGCAACAGACATCCAAGCATGACTTTGCAACACATAGACGATGAATGGGTTTGAGCACGGCGTACACGGCATCCTATGTGAAAGGTCCTTTAGACAAGTATTGTTCAAAAACTATATTCTGTGTCACTGACTCTCTCCCCCCCCCCCCCCAGGAGTTTATCGAGGAGATTCTGTCCGCCCCGTTCGGAGGGATGATCGCCTTCGTGAAGGAGGCCGAGGGTTTGGTGGAGAAAGGGCAGCTGGACCGGCTGAAGAACGAGGAAGGTGAGAGGCACAGTAACATTTGTTCACGTGGTAACAGAAATATGCTCATCCTTGTCACTGACTCAGCGGTTACTGACATGAGTCAGCGTGAACGTGGTGGTTTCACTTCACCGTTTACAGACAAAACAAAACTCAATGAGTGAAACAGTCGTCTCACTTTTGTTTCTCCGTCAGTCTGAGGTGAAGATTTTCTCTCTCACTTGAAATGAACACATCCTCTTTTTTTTTCTCACACTCGCTGTTTGTTCTCAAACTAACCACGACACACACGAACATCCACGCTCATGTGGACAACAACAACAAAACAAAGCAGCAGCTTTAGATCCTGTCTGTGACGTAAAGAACACAAAATGAAACCTTCATAGCATTTATGATCATCGTGTGTGTGTGTGTGTGTGTGTGTGTGTGTGTGTGTGTGTGTGTGTGTGTGTGTGTGTGTGTGTGTGTGTGTGTGTGTGTGTGTGTGTGTGTGTGTGTGTGTGTGTGTGTGTGTGTGTGTGTGTGTGTGTGTGTGTGTGTGTGTGTGTGTGTGTGTGTGTGTGTGTGTGTGTGTGTGTGTGTGTGTGTGTGTGTGTGTGTGTGTGTGTGTGTGTTTAGGGTGTGTGTGTGTGTGTGTGTGTGTGTCAGCTCGGATCACTCAGCTGGTTCGGGGCTTTTCGAGTACGTGGAAACAGTCGGTGGAGGCGATGAGTCAGGACGTCATGAGATCCTTCACAAACTTCAAGAATGGAACCAGCATCATCCAGGTGAGACAGACGACAGGATTCTGGACACGTCATCATCACATAACCCGATTTCTAAACTACGATAAGATTCTAGTACAAATGAAACAATATTAATACATGTTCGAGTCCCTGACACCTGAAATCAGGTAATTTTATGTTTTTAGTAACCAAACATTTCAGGCAAATTCCTGCACACGAGTCGAAAAGCATCAAATACGCTGGCGACCTTTCCGTACTTTGGTACTGTTACAGCCTCCTCAGTCAAAACAACAAAGAAGAGTTTTACTGCATTGTCTGGTGATTAAACTCGAGAAACGACTCGATACTCTGGGCCTCGGACGTCTATTTGTCAAAAAGTTTATTTATCTGGTATTGTGACAACCCGTGTGTGTGGGTGAGTTGTGTAATAAAGCATTACTTCCTGTTTCTTCGGCAGGGCGCTCTGACCCAGCTGATCCAGTACTACCACGGCTTCCACAAGATCCTAAACCAGCCGACCTTCCGGAGCCTGGCCGTTCGCTCGGAGCTCATCAACCTGCACCACCTCATGGTGGAGGTGAAGAAGCACAAGCCCAACTTCTAACAGGGAGGCTAAGACGCCGCACAATCCCCGATGATGGGACTGTTTATCGACAAAGCAGACTGTTTGTTTTTGAAACACGAGCATGACGTCACCTGAAGTCTGGAGGGGCCGAGTCCATCCAGTTAGTCCTCCTTCACACTCCGCTGAAAAACAAGGTCTACATTTTGAAGGCATTTCTGACGTCCCAGCTGGATATAAACTGAGTCACTGAGTGTTAACATCTAAAGTCCTAAAATGTAGAAAACCAGATCAGTAACAGTCTCATAATGAAGCTGTACAACCCCTGCTTGTCACCGACATCAACTCGTCTGAATTATCCGATACGTATGGAGTTATAAGCCTTCAGATTTGAGTTCTGCTTCCTTTGGGACTCACTGCTGCTGGTCTGTGCAGGAAGGTAACAGACCCCTCATGTCATGCCAGGTAGAGTCCTACGTCCAGGTTGTTTGTCCTAAAACCTAAGAAGTACTTTATGAACTTCATCTTTGACCTTCAACCTGCAGATTAAACCTCGAGGAGAGCTCACACCTTCATCCATTTATACTCGTCGATCTTTGCTTCTCTTAACTTCCCACCTTTGCACGACTGCACCCAAACGTTCAACCTGCAAACAACTCTTACTCTCCTGACTGTTGATCAGTCCTCCAACACACCTTCGTCACATTAGACGACTGCATAAATTATTCTGACAGATAAACTAAATCATGCCCAACATAAATCTACTCTGGTGGGGGGGGTTACAGTGTATGCTGATATCATCGTAGCAAACAGAGAGTACATTTATCCTAAAACAGAGATTTAAAAAAGTTAAACTTTTGTTTATGTTCTCACATGGCGTCCTCGCCCTTCAGTTCTTCGGCCACTCACCCTGAAAGCTCGAGCCGGTGATAGGATGTTAAAACTTTAAACAGCCGATCATAAATGAGGATTCAAATCTGAAGGATTTTAAAATTCAAATGTCTCAAATGTGCTCATCTTACAGTTGCAAGATATAAAAAGTCAATGAGTTCAGGCAGCAACCAAAGCCCCAAACTTGTCGACAGATTGAGTCATGATGAGGATTGGTGCTCCGTCTTGAAACACTGAACAGACATGTTTATTTTATTTTCTGCAGAAGAAGAACTGATTAAACAATGAAAAAACTGCACTACTGAGAAACACATTACTTGAAAACTCGTCGTGTTTTTGTCCACGTGTGCTGCAGCTTCAGTGAACCTCTGCAGGTGAGAATGAACTGTACAAGGTAAAAGGTGTTCTTCTGTATTTTCCTTTTCGTCATTAAATTCTTTAAAAGAACATTCAAGTCATTTCTGACCTCCTGACCGTCCGAAGCTTAAAGGTCATTCATCCTATTGAAGCTGTAAATCTATATTAACGTGCATTAACTCTTTTTCTGGCTAGTTAGATTAAATTTACTGACAATAAAATGGATTTAGAACATCACCCGACAAACCATAGACTGAATTTTAATGGACGTTGACTGAGTGACGTCATCCGTCTGTTCCTGCAGGGGGCGCTGGAGTCCCATCGATGGCGGTCTCCATGCTGGAAATGCTGTCTCAGCCTAACTTTCAGCTGAGAGCTGGAGCTGAGGCGGGTTTTAAGACTCCTGACAAACCGTTACACCGCGCCCACCTGTCAATCAGGTCAGCTACACGCCTTATTGTGAATAACTCTTATCCTTCATCAAATCAAAACTGATGAGTCATCAAAACATTCACCCCCCGTACAGTGTGTGCTGATCGAGACATGAGCTAATCAGACCTATTTGTTTTTTTGAACCAGGCTGTAAACATGTTAATGTCTGCTGTAAAAACAGGCTTTTTAGAATGGGTGTGTATGTGACTTCCTGTGCTTCTGCAGCCAGCCTCTAGTGGACACTCGAGGAACTGCAGGATTTTGCACTTCATCGTCTTTACTGCATCGGCTTCACTTTTCAGCACCAGAGGTTGCCACTTGGTTCAAACCCAGCGAGCAGGTTGTGTGCCTTTGCTGATTTGTCTGTACGGACGTCATCTTGTGAATCTGTTTGGGAAGACATTCCAGTGTGAACATTTGTCTATTAAATAATAAATAATATAAATACACCACATTTATATGTTGGTAGAGTCGGTCATTTCTCAACCGGAAGGTCGAGTGTTCGATCCCCAGCTCCTGCAGCTACATGTCCCATGTGTCCTTGGACCAGACACTTGACCCCAAATTGCTCCCGCTGCTTCAGCGGCGGCGGATGAATGTGTATGAATGGATGAGTTAATACTGATGGACTCTTTACTCAGCAGCCTCTACCATCAGTGAGTGAATGTGTATGAATGGATGAGTTAATACTGATGGACTCTTTACTCAGCAGCCTCTACCATCAGTGTGTGAATGTGTATGAATGGATGAGTTAATACTGATGGTCTCTTTACTCAGCAGCCTCTACCATCAGTGAGTGAATGTGTATGAATGGATGAGTTAATACTGATGGACTCTTTACTCAGCAGCCTCTACCATCAGTGAGTGAATGTGTATGAATGGATGAGTTAATACTGATGGTCTCTTTACTCAGCAGCCTCTACCATCAGTGAGTGAATGTGTCGGTGTGACCTGCAGAGTAAGAAAGCTTTGAGTAGTCAGAAGACTAGAAAAGTGCTTCTTTTGTTTAATCCATTTATTAGATGTTATTTATCAAACACTATATAAACTTAACTGAAACTAGAATGATCTCATCACAAACAGAAACATGTTAATACTTTAAACTGAGAGCAACTTTTAGATATCACGTTAATTTTGCCAAAAAACACGATTACTGTTTCATATTGGAAAGGCTCTAACCCTACAGTGCAATATTTTTCATATTGCAAACAATATAACGCCAACAAAAACACAACAGCATCAAAAATGTATATATTTGCATTTGCTACAATCACACAGCAACCATTTTCCTCTTTCATCAGACTCACGGTGGGACGCTCAAACGCTGGTGGGCTGTCGTGTCTGAGCTGAAGGTTTTCAGTTCTTTAAATCCGCCGAATATGACGAACAGGTGTTTAATTTCCCTCCTGCTGTAAAGACAATTAGTCCAAAACTCCAGCCACACTTCAAAGTAAAACATTTCACCGATTAGCTACGATAACAGCTAATGTTAGCAAAGCTACTTTCTAGCTAACACAACAGTTTGATATAATTTCACAATACAAAACTTTTGGATGTCATCTTTAAAATATTGATATTTTACAAGCATGTCACAAACTTAACTGAAGTTAACAGAACTCACAAATTAAGCCACATTTCAATTTCAAACATGTCAATTAGCTTCTGTCACAGCTAACGTTAGCATTCTTCTTGCTAGCTACTTACTAGCTCACATTGTTATGTTACAAAATATGTTGTGATAATTTTTTTAAACAAACAAAATTTGTGTGGCCATGTCACAGAGTTAAACAGATCTCGGACATCGAGCCTCAATTCAACACAAAACAACAGAGAACCAATTATCAAAAGAGCTAAGTTAGCATTCTTCTTCCTAGCTAACTTAGCTGTTTGACATTCTGACACAATACGATTCTGAAGTTTTTCATGTCTTAAGTATGTAATGTACCAGTAATCAGACAACTACACTTGCTGAGATTTGAGTTTTTTCAGTGAAGCTCACGTTGTTACCTGATACACAAACGATTAGCATGAAGACATAAACCTTAAGAGTTTGAGAAATGACAAAAATATCCTGCATTTCTTTACATCCTCCGGGTTTGACATCTCGTATGTGTCCAACAGGTGTGAACATGTCCTAGAATGAATTTACTGCTTTTCAATCAGATTTAAAAACACTATCAAACGTTAGCTAGGAAGTTATTGAAAGCTAATTAGCTGTCAAATGTCAAAGTATTTAAATTGAAATGAAATGATCTCAGTGGCCGTGTAGACATGCAACATTAATATGTTTGTTTTTAGCAGGATAAACAAAGCTTGAATAGTTTAATCATTAAAGACAAATTATTTGTATCAAATCTCAGGTGATATAAATGTTGTGTTGGAAAAAAAGAAAAGCTATATCACTCGCTGTGCAGTCAGACTTCACGTGTGGGAAATAAAAGGATTTGTTGCAGAGTCAGATTTACCAAATATGACTGACTTGAATCCTGACTCGTCTAAATTTAGAAAAATATTCATGACGTTTTTATCTATCAAGAAATAAAGATTTCTCACGTGTAAGATCATATAAATGTCTTATGTAAAGATGTGGAGTGTAAGTTTACATGTGCTGGAAGGTGCATTTCTGGCTAGCTGCTTCCTTTGCCTCGTCTTAGTGCTTAGCTAGGCTAACCATGTTATGTTTATTTTTTGGGGGGGACTAAGCGACTAAGAGGTGCAAAAGGTTTTAGAATTACTCCAGAAAAGAGTTTCAGCCAGCAGTCATGAAACAGGCTATAACGTCTGCAACATAATCGTTGATGTATCAAACCGAGTCCACTCAAAGTTGTTCGAAGTTTGATCCAAATGCAACTGGACTGGTTGAAGATCTTGAAGCTGTTTCTCCTCTCCTCCTCCAAAAGGCCTCGTCAGTTCTGAACTCTCTGGTTCTAGCTCCGTCCACCAGAGAGTTTAGAACGTAAGAAGCCTTTCGGAGGACCGGAGGTGAAACATCTTCAAGATCTTCAACCAGTCCAGTTGCATTTGGATCCAGCTTCAATGACCTGGATGACTGAGAAGCTACACTCAAAGCTGTTTTGTTTTTGTCCCTGACAGGCTCCGGTTGTTACTCTAAGTGTGTGACTACATTACAGAAAGGATCCCTGCAGAGAGAGACCTTTCTGTTACAGAGGAAAGTATATGTTCACGTTACATCGCTCCCTTTAAAGCCACCAGACTTCACCGACAGAAACAGTCATTTAACCTCAAAGAACACAGGAACCGCTCGTCAACCTCTGCGGGAAATGTTTGCCTGCGTTATTGTGTTGGACTCGATCGCATCATTTACAACACAAGAGTCGCACAACAACATAAACGCACTGATTTATCCGAGCAGCAGTTCATCAGAGGCTCCGGTGTTATGTGAGCTTATAAAGAGGATTCTGTCAGCGGAGTCTACGGAGCCCCTGAAGTCCCAAAACATAACAACATAACAACTTGTGCACACAAAGTAGATGATCGTTTGAGGGAACAAGATATTAACTTGTGCACACAGGATATTTATTTTTATTTTGTGGGACTTCAGGGGCTCTGTAGAAGTCTGGTAGATCCACAGAGAGCGAGCTAACGGCTGTCTCGTGTGGAGAAAAAGATTCCTCCCTGAACTAAGAGGTCTATCTGTGTAGAGATCCTTTCTGTGATAGAATAACTACCTGAGCCTGTCGGGGACAATAACAACATCTTTTAGTGGACACATCTCACGTCTGTTGCTGCTCAGAATATGTTTAGATTCAGGATTTAAAAATGCAATCACCCTTTAAATAAAATACCTTCTCCCAAAGCGATCGTCTTTCTGTCCTGACACCCAAACTCACAGCACACCTGGCTCATTTCTAATATGATCCCAGCTAATGTTCAGGACACAGGGAGGATGCACTTCAGTACAATCACATCATCTCTTTGTTAGTAAGTGTGCAAGCAGTGGTTTCAGTCGAGCAGTTGTTTTGCTCATTTCATTTTCTCAGGAGAGATGAAGTCGTGACGAGAACAGACAGGAGGAGAAGAGCGGAGAAACTGTGTTTAGAAGCTCCGTCTGAAAGACATCAGAGAGCGGGTAAAAGGAGGGGTTAAAAATATGATTTATTTTTCATTCATTATTCTTCATGTGGAACTTTTTGTGCTGTCTGGTTTAGTTGCCAACATCTGAGCGTTATTTCTCACCTGTAGGTTGAGGATTGTCTTGAGTGTGGGGGAGTTTGTGAGAGTTGGAGCCCTCTGTGAAAGAGCAGATCGTTACATCAGATACGACACTTGTCATGCCCGTCAAGGCACACTGTTAGGACATGATCAAACACCAGGTACATTTGAGACCGAAGCTAACGCACTGGGAGGTAAAGCGGGTGGCTCACCTTTCACGGAGAGCTGCACGGAGCTCACAGCGAGGCCATGCTCATCCAGGACTTTGTAGAGCCCTTCGTCTGAGTGCTTCAAATTCTTAATGATCAGCTGCTCTCTCAGTGGATGTTTCTCCCAACGCAGACTGTTTTCATCGTCCTTCATCCACAGGTCCGTCCAATCAGAGCTGTTCCTGCAGAAAACAGAATCACTAGGGTTAAAAATGAAGTTAAAGCTAACCCCAAACGATCGTTAAAGCATGACGTGAGATCTGCCAGAAAGTGAAGTGTAGAAAGAAAACACACTGATGATTTAGTAAGAGGAATGCAGCTGACAATCAAAAGTGTTCGTCCTCTGGAGGACAGGAACGAGCTCAGAGAATGTGATTACTTTATAGCTTCAAAGAAAGGTGAAGAGCTTAGTTTGTTTTCTTGTAAATTAAGACCAGAGTCATTGGAGTCAAAACGTTAAATCTCTTTGAGCAGGAATGTGCTCAAAGTCAGAGTCAGTAGAAGTCAAACTTCTATATACCCCCCCCTCACTTTTCTTGTTAACTCGTAAATTATTCCAACACATTTATTTACAACTAATAAACAAACAGTTCATTTGCCACCCAGGTGGATCTCAAGGCTGAAGATAGGCTGATGGTAGTCCCCTCCACTTTAGCCGGATCGCTCCAGCGCCACCTGGTGACAGCGTTTCTATCACAGGCTCTGTAGGAGGTCTGTGAATTAGACGCAGGGCGGTTCTTTTCAAAGCTTCTGGAGTATTTCCTTCGATTTCTCCCGTGTGCTCGGGGTCCCACTTCAGAGAGGATGCTGCCTTACGTCAACGCCCTTTAATTACGATCACTCCAGAGAACGTAAACTGAGACACTGGCCTCATAAAGTGCAACAGCCTCCTCAGTTATGGTCAAAAATAAAGATCAAATATAGATCAACAGAACAAGACATTAAACTGCATGAACAACATCTTCTTAGTAACAAACCAGGCATGCAGTCGAGCAAAGAGCATGATGAAGAAGATGTTTATCGGGCCGTCACTACACTGCCCCTTCTAGCAGGTCACCTGCCCTCAACAACTCACCCGCTTTACCTCTTCAAGTCTGCGACGGGACGTGTCCGCCTCCGCTTCTTCTGAGGCTGTGGGCTCCATTCTCTCTGCTCTCTTCATCAGCAACTGTCCCAGACTTTTTCAGTCTCTGTGAAGTCTGTCATGGTGGGCAGGTGTTGTGTGACCACTTCTGCCTCGGCCTGGTGTTGCTGTGCAAAGTCGGGCAGTCTGCAGGTACTCAAACTCAGGTATCTGAGGAGTTTTGATGCCGACAGAAGCCACAAAAGCCAGACGCTCTAGTGACTATAGCTCAAGTCAAACAGGAATGCATTCTGTAGCATGGAAAGGCTCTAGTGGTACCACGCAGGTGTATCTTGACAGTTTGGAGGTAGCCCTTGGTGAGTTTTGGGGTACCATCTCTAACGCAGCCTCTCAGTAAGAAGGTTCCTGGTTCAAACCTCTAATCTGGACCACTCGTATGCTGTTTGCTTGTTCTTCCTGTGCATGTGCTGGTTCTCTCCAGATACTCCGGCTTCCTCCCGCAGTTCAAAGACATGCTGCTTAGGTTACTTGGTCACTCTAGCATGTGGGCGACCTATTAATGGAGCCAGTGACAGCTGGAATCGGCTACAGGCCCAGCAACCGCAAACCAGATATTGGTATACATAAAGGACGGCTTGCTGGATGGATGGTCGGATCTCCAACGCCATGGAAGGTAAGTCTTGAAACAGTTTGTGTTGCTGATTCCAGGCTGTCTCTCTCGCTGCTGGGCCTCCCTGATGGTAGACTGTTGGTTGGTGCCGCAGTTCTCCACTCGCAAAAGATCTCCAGACTGACGATAGGCTCAAGTCCCCTCCGTGTGCCACGAGCGAGTTCACTGCATCACATTGGCGCCATCTGGTGGTTTCCAGTACATGTAAAGCTCAATAGATCACACATTAATAACTTATGTAACGTTCTCCTTCATACAGTCTTGTTTGTTTCCAAGATTCCCTTCAATCTGTTTCTGGTTAGTCTTTGTTTAGTAAGCAGGCTCATTAGATGACTCATATCGTCAGCAGCAGCCTGCAGTCAGTGTTAGTCATTGTAAAGAATGCAGGGAGGAAACAGAAAAGATAAGACGTGATGGGACACAAAATGTGACAACAAGACAACAGCATGCAGAAGAATATTTTTCTATTTATTTCTATTTGGGTGGAAAAGGTTGTTTATAGGTGCACTGCAAAAACACAAATCCTAGCGAGTGTATTCGTCTAATTTCTCATCAAAATATTTCACAACACTTAATACGAGCAACATTCAAATAACAAGTTCAGATAAACATCGCCCCCTGAAGCTCACCCTCACTGCAGGCCGTAGTGTGTACGTTTACTGCTTGTAGCTACGCTGCAAGCTAACGCAAGCTAGCACAAGCTAACCGCCGGTGTTTGTCACCTGCCTGTCCAACAGGAAGCAGACCAACTCCACGTTCACGGGTAAAAGCTAACACAAGGTTCACCCTCGTTTTAGAACGAGCTTTATCCGCTTGGTGTTTCTCCTCACTGTGATTATATTTTCTCTTCTTTGCTGCTACGTCCACGTCCGTCATATTCACCGGTTTGAATCGCGTCCAATCACTGAATTGTATCCTCTCCTAAACTCACCTGCTGCGCTGTCATTGGCTGGAGGAAACACACCAGCTCCGTCCAGAAACGTCCCGAGATATCTTTATGAATTACAAGCAAGTCCAGCCTAATTTGTCGCCTGTAAGACCGTGAGATAAGATTTGTATCCGGACTCATCAGGTGAAAACGGTTTATATAAGTGTAATGAGATATTTTGATAAGACATTAGACAAATACACTCGCTAAGATTTGAGTTTTTGCGGCTCACCTGCCCTGGAAAATGACTCTGACAGAGTGACTGGTGTGGAGGTCCAGAACCAAGTCCTCGCCTGGAGCACGAGTCTGAAGGGACTTGTGGTCTGAGAAGAAAAGATATACATTCAGTCAAGATGTGAGCATTGATACAATACAGGACCCAAAGAAAAAGACTTTAAACAAGAAAGGAATCATTAAACTACAAGAGAGCAGAATGACAAAGAAAACAAAAGACGAGATGAACAATCAGACAAAAATAGAAGAGGAGCCAAGACGTCTGACAAAGAGAGGGTCACATCTCAGAATTCTTCCACGTGGCTGTCTTTAGACACATGTTCATGTTTAAATGACGGAGGTAGGATATAATAGAGCTCAACAGGGACCGCCCACTTTATCGGGCGGCTCTGGTTCCAGAAGTAAATTTCCTCGTTCAAATCCTCCGTTGACATTTCACAAAATCCTCATATCAAGAGATTTCAAGCCTGTAACCATGACAACCAGCTACCCCAATACTCATGACTATAGTACATTTCATCTGGCACAAAAACTGTTAAAAAACGGAGAAAACGGCAAAGGTCTAAGACTGTGAACATATTTTTCTTCTGGAGTTTAATAACTACACGTCCCACAATCCTTTGCAAATGATGTTGATCTGTCTTCTGGTTTGTGTTGTGTGAATATAAAAATTACATTCCCTGCAGCATAACAAGGTTATTAGTACATTAACTGTTAGCTAACTAACTAGCTAGCCATTCAGCGTCGAGGGGCCTGTTGCCAGTTGGAGCAATTAAAACCCTTATTGAACCTCCAGGTCATTCAGACGCAGAACACCCCAAAATACAGCGTTCATATTAAAGGAAGAGGACATAAGAGAGGAAGCAGAACAAAGAGAACAAGCATCCAGAATCAAACTGACCGCTCACTAACAGCTTGACGCTCTGAATGAACACCCTGGTTTTGGTGGACCACGCTCCATCCACCACCATGAAGCTCTCGTATCTCCCCATGTCCATAATCTGAACGTCCCTGATGATCAGGGAACAGTCCCCGGACCCCAGCCCCTCCTCTAGGACCCCCCACCCGGCCTTCGAACTCGGGTGCCTCAAACTTCTGCTCCCCCAGCTGCTCGAACACGGTGTTGGCCGGGTTTTTCCACTGGATGTGGCAGGAGGGCAGGTCCATCTCCATCCCTCCCAGGCGAGTCTTCCAGCTGCAGGGAAGGACCGCCTGTTGACCCACCTTAGTGGTGACGGGCCGGGGGAGGGTGGATGTGGGGAGGGAAGAGGAGTCTGGAGGAAGAGAGGCAGATCTACTAATTGACTTCAAATAATGCATTGCTTACAGACATCAGTCAAACTTTCAGGTACAAAGTTTTTCTATTTGATGCGACTTCATTTGAGTCCCACAGTTTGGTTGTCAAAGATTTGGATTCTTTTAGAATCCAGGTTTTTTTAAAGGTGCTGAGGAGAGAACTGGATCAGAATTCACGGGTGGATTCGACTGGATTATGAGGGATTACACAGTTTAACTGCAGTGTACTTGTATTTAGAAAGTGTGCAGGAGTTTCCTTACAAGGTTTGATCATTGAAAACAAGAAAGGACCTGATAGTGGGTGTCTAGGACTTCTGTTTCTGTTGCCATGGTATCAAAGAGGTTTAGAAATTGTTCGATATTTACTAGAATCATATCAAAGTTTGAATTTCTGGTATCGTGCCGACCCTGTACCCCTTCAACAAGTTTAAAAATGTTAAAAGGCTGGTTCCAAATCACGTTAGGTCCCAAATTAAATGTAAACAAAAGTAAACGTGTTCACAGCCAGGGATAATAAGAAAGCACATCCGTGATTTTCTGAGTGCCAGCGTCTTTTCAATTGTTTCCAATGAGTAGAGAGTAGCAGCGACTTTTTTAGGAGCGCTCCGCCTTTTTTGTCTATGTGTTTTCAGTGAAACAGAAACTGTGGCTGTTGTTCCACCGTCATTAAAGCACCGGACTTCTTCTGTTTCTGTTCAGATAAACCGTTAGCGTTCGTGAGCGTGAACTGATACTCACCAACTAAAGCCCCAACCAGGAAACAGAGGAGACGTCTGAAGAACCTGGGAGAATGAGAGAACATCCCAGTTTGGTTAAAGAACACACAGACTTCATCTTTCACAATCCGTTCTCTAACCCCGTGGTTAAACTGGTGTAGCATCAGGACCAATCACCACCTCTGTCACGACCCGAATTTCGGAACAAAACATAACCATACGTCAACATCACAAAACTCAACAGTCGTAAACAGGTTTGTCTTCATGAGCAGAGTGATTGGTTTCCCCGGCACATGTCCGCAGCCCGTCGAAAATGGCTCCGCGAACCACCTTTGGGTCCTGACCCACCAGTTGAGGACCACGGCTTTAGAAAAAACAACACTTGTGAATTCTTTCAGAGCGTAAAAGCAGGACGTTATTCATCAAAAGACAGATTCAAAAGAAATACAATGAAGCTAAAAACATGTTTTTCCTTCTACACAAACTGTATGAAAAACATTTTGTCATTTTATTAATTCAAATATTTGTTGTTCAGGGCGCAGGTTGGTCCAGCGGTTAGGTCGTGCCCAATATACGGTAATTAAAGTCTTCAAAGCGGGCGACCCAGGTTTGAGTCCAACCCCTATTGGCTTCCATCCATCTCTCCATGCAGGTCTTTAGTCGCCCTAAAGTGCTCCAGGATGACTTTGCAGGATATCCACAATCATCTATTTCACTTTAATTCCATGAAACCTTTAACGAGCAAAATCAAAAATATCTAAATATCGTGTTCTTGGGTTTCTAACCTTTTGATAATAAAACATAAATAAGCAGCAGTAGTATCAGAAAGTGCAGTGACTTAAACATTTTCATCAAATGTGATCCTTAGTTTAGTTTCTGAAAGAGTCCCTGTGTTTGCTTTTACTCTTGTGTCATCAGTCTGTAAATATTGAGGGTGTAATTTGAGGCGTCATCATCACTGATTGGATTCATCAGAAGTCATTCCTGTAAGTTTCGTTTGTGATCACCTGTCTCTTTCCTGAGAAACGCAACTGCAGCACTCTCAGTGTTAATGAGCCGCGATCAGCAGCAGCAGCTCAATGTGAAATAACTGAGTTTATATTCTGGAAATGTTGAAATCCTGCAGAGTAAGAGCTCATTCACTGACGAGTTACAGAAAACAGACTGTGGGGAGGATTTTGCATGTTTAAAAAAAAAAGAAAAAAGGGTTAAATGATTGAAATGAAGAGAGGAATAAAGCTCTAAAAGAAACATAAACATGGACTCTTACCATTTGTGTGTGAGAGTTCCCATGTCTGCTGTTTGGTCATCTAGCTCAGTCCTCTTCTCCTCCTGACTGCTCTCAGCGCTGACGATAGAGAATGCTGACTTTCAGTCTGGATCTGTTTTCATGAGCGTTAAGAGAGTTAAGTTTCGATTCTGCTCCTCGAATCAAAGTGCGCATGCGCGTGTGCAACAGCCTTAATACGATAGGATGTTGCTGGAGAAGAGAAGGAGGTGCTTTAGGAAATACTTGTTTGTTTTTTAATTACAGTTTCAATCTAACAAAAGTTAAGATGTGTTTACCTGTCGTATCACCTGTAATAAGAGTCAAGATGAGGTTTTTACATTTAGACGTAATTCATAAAAACAAATAAATCCAAAATCTCATCCGAGGAATTTTACTCCCACCCGGAGGCCCTGCGGTCATGTGCATCCAAACATTCCCCCCCCCCCTCTGACACCTTGAGAAATTAACTCGTTACCACGAGAATGGCAGTGTTGGTACACAGGTCCCTCACAGGAATTTCCCATCTGACAAACTTTTGTTTTCACAGGAATATTGCATTCGACGCTTAGCAGTGCAACTAGAGACAGTGACGTCAGATGGGGCCCCCTTGGGAGGTTTCCTTCTGTCATTGCAAAGAGCCCCTGCTGTAGTTAAAAGTTTGCCAGCCCTCGGGGGCAGGAGGCTACAGGTCTGCGACCGCTTTCCTCAGAAACGAATCCTAAGGACTGCGCATGCGTGCTGCAGCCTCATCAGTTTTGTGGCCAACGTTAGGAGAAGTGGAAACTTGAAGGTTTGTTGAAACGCAGCAGTCTTCCTTTTTCTTCTAAAAACAGACCCGTCGGTGGTCTCTTCAGTGTAAAAGCCCCCGCTCACTTCCTCACACTAACACAGCTCGTTCACTGATCACTCTGTGTCCTCGTGCTCCTGCAGCTCGAGCGCAAAACCCCTGGAGATTATTACTATAAATAATGGCAGGTTTAACGTGGATCATCACTTTGCTTTGTAAGTTATGTTTTTACTTTGGCTATCTGATTATCAAGGGCGTTTCCAGGACTTTCAAGGTGTGTGTGTGTGTGTGTGTGTGTGTGTGTGTGTGTGTGCGTGCGTGTGTGTGCGTGCGTGTGTGTGTGTGTGTGTGCGTGCGTGTGTGTGTGTGCGTGTGTGTGTGTGTGTGTGTGGAGAGATTCCAGGACTTTATTTATGCAGGGATCGTTTCATATTGTCTGTCTGCAGGTTTGTTGTTAATTCTGGTAACTTGTAGGCTTCTCACTGTAGTAATAACTGGTCTGTCACCATGGCAACACAAAAAGAAATCCTACATTTTCTCAAATTCAAGCAAACTCCTGCACACATTGTCCACACTGATTCAACATTTCTCTCTCCGGGCAGCTTTGCTTAAAAAAAAAATTCTCTAGATCTGATGTGTGTGTTTTATAATCGGTACTTTTGGACACTTCGATGATGAAATAACAGACTGTAGTCTGTCGTTTAGAAACATGCAGAATAGGAAAATAAGGAGGTATCAAAGATGTACGACTTAGTGCATCATTAAGGGAGTTGTGGTGAAGTCAGACTTCTAAAGAGACTGAGATCAAGCCTGAAGGTGTGGCGCTTCATTTTAACACCTGTACCTGTTACCTACTGTGGCTCACAGAGGGGCCGGGTCCAAGCAGTCTGGACCAGGACAGACGGTCCAGGCTCAGCGAGAAGCTGCTGATGAGTGCAGGCAGAGCTGGATGAAGGAGTCAACAGATGATCAAACATGCACGCTGGGAAATTAGCAGATAAAACAGTTCTGTTGTTCTAATCCGGGGGCTCTGGGGGGGAGGGGGGGGGGGGGGTCTTAAAGAGACAGCAGCTGAAACTAACCGTTTCAGGCAGAGACTGAAATGAAGGTTTTTACTGATGCCAGTATCAGATAAATAAGGAGGTTTTTATGAGCTGCAAAACATGCAAAGCTCCTCTCGAGGTTTCACAGACTGACAACATGAAAGGTGAACATGTGGAGGAGGCGGGATCTTTCAGTGACAGTAAGAGGCCCAGACATGAGAACGGTCTTAAAGCAAGTGCCGTCACATTCAGTATCTAATTATTCTGTTACCTATTGTCTTTTGACTCTCCTCACCTTCCTCAGGTGCTGCAGCTCACCTGTCCTCAGCCTCACCTGTTCTCCGCTCAGCCCTTGTAGTCCCGCCAGGTCAGAATGCGTCTCTGAGCTGTAACCTGACGTTCAGCAGTCAGATCACCTGGTACCTGCTGCGCTCTGATCAGCTGCAGCCCCTGCTGACGGTCACCTTGGGTAAGGTTGGTGGCCATGCTGTGAACTTTCACGCCGCAGCCGACAGACGGAGATACATTGAGGAGAAGGGATCGGTTGCTCTGATGATCCTGCAGGTGGAGGAGGAGGACGCAGGGCTTTATTTCTGCTCCGGGCCGTGTGAAGAACATGTTTGTGTCAGCAGAGGGATTCACCTGGCTGTTCATGGTAAGGTTATTTATATATTTTTACTCTGGAGGATAACAGGGGCGGAGTTAGGGGGGGGTCAGGGCTGCTCCTGAAATATCATGAAGACAAATCCCACAATCCTAATGATTGCTTTGTCAAAGGCAGGGCTTGCGTGAAACTTAAAAGGACCAATATGTAACTCTGGCACCTAGTGTTTAAAATGGGTACTGCAGTCCAAATTCAAAACATTGTAGAGAGCTGTCACCCCCCCCCCCCCCCCCCACCCCCCCCCCCCCCCCCCCCCCCTCTCTAGAGTGGATGCTCACGCAGGTCACCATGTGGTGGACACTGAAGCTTCAGTGTTTATCCAGCTCTGCATCGGTCTGTAAACCTTTCTGCGTTCTAACCTCTCTCCATTTTTCAAAAGCATCTCCAATATTGATCCTAGTTTGAGCACGTTTCTGCTCGTGGAGCTTATTAGAAACATGCAGAGGCTTTTTAGGTCGGGTACAATCACTTCTATCTGAACCAGTTCTCTTGCCCGCTTCCATCGCTGCAACACCTGTTGGTTTGACCTGATAACTGCTCTCATATCTGGCAAACCGAGGGGCGTCCAAAACGGCCGTGTGGGGGTGCCTTAAAACCGCCTACCTTCTCTGGTCCAAACAAATCCAGACCATTCAGGACCAGAATCTAAAGTTAGAAGGAGGACATACTGGCTGCTGCATTGTTGTCAGAGAAGCCAGCACTTCAACATAGCATGTTTCCTTAAAGTCTGATCATAGAGGAAGGTCACTTTATCATCTCACTCTCTACACATCTCACTGATTGGACCTGTAATTCTTTGCTGCTAGTAGATTTGTTTTTATTTCGATGCAGCACATTTCTTTTGTTCTGACTCTGAATTGTGACCTAAAAGAAGAACATGTTTCCACTGTGTGTGTACGGAGGCCTTAAGAGGACAGACTTTCATACATTTTAAACTTCAAATTCCTGAGATTATGAGTAACTTTTGTTTGTTTCTTGACGTCTGGACTTAATAGACTCAGTAAGAGATCAGTAAATGAACTCTTCAGTGTTCTGTGTCTGCAGGAGCTGGAGGGGAGTCTGCAGGGCTGCCATGTTGGACTCTGGGGATCTGTGTTCTTCCAGCTGCACTCGTCTCCTGTTTCCTCTTCATCATCATCGGACTCGTCCTCTGCTCAGGTGTGTCTTTGTGTCCTCTAAACTTTGTCTTTGTAAGGACCATAAGGTAAGATGGTAAAAGAGAGGACATGCTCACGTCTTCAAAGAGCCGTTTGAGACGTGGAGTCAGAGCGAGACTCGGGCTACGGGCGAGATTATGGATTGTGTTTTGTTTTTATTTATAAATCATAACAAATCCAAGCGTTCATTGTAGCTACAATCATGAAAGCTCTTCAGCAGCACAGAAATGTTTTGTGTGTGAGTAATGAGGAAGGAAAAACAAGGATTACAATCTACAGAATTTCTGCTTTTTAAACTAAATTTCATTGTTACTTTATTGGGGGTTCCCGGTGGTGCAGTGGTTAGCTCTGTCCCCTCACAGCGAGGAGGTTCCTGGTTTGAATCCCCGTCTGACAGGAGCCTCTCTGTGTGGAGTTTGCATGTTCTCCCCGTGCATGCGTGGGTTCTCTCCGGGTACTCCGGCTTCCTCCACTCTAAATTGCCCGTAGGTTGTCTGGTTGTCTGTCTCTATATGTCAGTCCTGTGATTGGCTGGAGAACAGTCAAGGGTTTAACCCCGCCTCTCTGCCAATGTAAGCTGGGATGTCAGTGTATGGATAGTAGGTTACTGTTACAGTAGAACTGTGTTAAATAAAAACAATCCCACTATGCAGCACCAGATGGCAGCATTAATCAACCTTCTTGTCTCTCTTAACTTAAAGATCTTTAGTTCTATATTTACAGAAGGAACCACAGCCATACACGACAAACTTTATATGTTATTTTATTTTCTATCACTCATACATTTAAATCATTACAGCGCAGAGCTTAAAATAAACCCAGAGGTTAAAAAGATGTCTTCTTTTTTTGAGGTTGTTAAAACATGAGGCTGTAAAAAAGGCAGCGTTAGGTCCAGATACTCGTCTGTGAACTCAGTGAGGAAGGTTTCCAGGTAAGGAGGAGAGCAGCATTATGTTTCTGAGGTTTGTAGAACATTGAAGACTTTAATACTATCAAAATAAAAGATGTAGATTTGGTGACGTACATCTTGAGACATTTACAGGGAGTGAGGTGATTAATGGAAATCACCTCACAGTGGCAGAAATTGCAAGGTCGCAAAAAAAGGTGCTGTGATTGGTTGACACGACTGACTCTATTCGATAAAGTGACGCTGACCGCAGCACCTTTTCAAAAAGTCGTCTCTCTCTGTCGTGGGAAGAGTTGTAAAGAAAAAGGCTTTAACAGTCACAAAAGGATGATGTGTGGACCGAGGCGCTAAGAAAAAGGTTATTGCAATCTTTTAAGTTTTTTACCACATCCCTAACAAACATGCTCTGATCGGAGCACGCTCTGAAACTTTACATTTATAAACTTCCTCAGTAGAATTTCCCTGCAGAGAAGTGAATCAGGAAAACTTCAGGCAGAATAAATGTTCCTGATTATCTTAAACTTAAATTAACGACCCACTTAACGTACATTTCTCAGTTCGTGAGATGAATAAAGGATTATCTGATCTTAAACCTGCTTCAGCAGCAGCCCGTAGGGTCGCATGGACTCCTGCACGATGCCTCTGGTCTGGACGTCGTTAAAGCCTTCAGGGACGTACACCAGCCACACGTCCTCTCTCTGACACTTCTGCCTTTTCGATGGGTTGATGCGGTTCTGGAGGACAACTTCGTACATCTTCCCGTCCACTTTGGACTTGAACTTCTTGCAGTATTTCTCCGCCATCTTGATGTCAGGCGTGGAGTACACCCCTCTTCCTTTTGTCTCCCCTTGGACCAGAGAGGCGGCGGCGACATCAAGGAACTCTGGGTCATCCGTGGGGGTCCCTCCGCGTGTCCAGATGACGCCCAGAGAGCCGTCCATGTTGTGTCCGTGGTACGAGACGGGCCAGGCGTCCTTCCCCGTTCCGAGCCAGCCGTCGCCACCATCATACCTCTTGGTGACCTGCAGGGCGACTCGGTTCCACCCGCAGGGACGGAAGTACGGCTCGTTACCTCGCAGGAACTTAGTGTTACCGTCCTGGAGGGGAAAGAGGGGAGACAGGGACCCTTAATGGAGAATGCTAACAGGCTACATGCTAATTATAATGCTGTCTTCATCACAGAACTCGTCAACATTTCATCGATAAATTAATTAACTCCTTCTCCTCTTCCTCGCCCACTTAAAACCTCCCTCCATCCCTCTCTCTTTTCATCACTGACTAATAGGAATGTAATGATACCTGTGGGCGTGTCCAGACTTTTCTGATCGGGGGGGGGGCCACCTGGGGCTCTAACTGATGCAGGAAGTTTGTGCACACAGGTGAATTAATTTAATATATTCACCCTTTCTTTACCCAGTAATGATCTGCACTTGTAAGCAAAACAATTTTGCAACATTTAAATCTTCTGAGCTTAATCCTTCGAGAACTCAAAAAGAAAATGTTTTAGTGAGAAATTTGCATGCAAACTCTTACACCCTGTCTACACTGGGAAAAATTGCTCATTAATGCTTTGCAAGTTAGACAGTGTGCAAGAGTTCGCTTGGAAATCTTCATGGACTCGTCTCATGAAATAGATGTGCTCAGTATTTGTTTACAACTCAGAGAACTAAGCAGCCAGCCATTGGTTTGAACTTAAGTCCCGCCTCTGATAAAGTTAATAGCCAATAATTGTTTGGGGTGGTACCTTGGCCAATCACATTTCAATGGGGGCCCATGCCACCCCTGGACACACCTCTGAACACACCCCTCCTCCCTCCCTCCTTTCATTCACTCCCCCCCCAGTCTCTCTCACTCCTTTTCTCACCCAGTTCTTGCATTACTAGCTCACTAACTTCCTTCCTCCTTTTCTTCCTCCCTACCTCCTACCCTTACCCGTTCATTCCTTTCCTCACTTCCTTTTACACTCAGTTTTCCCCTTTCTCTTTTCCTTTCCTAAATCCCTTCCTCACTTCTAACTTCTTTCCGAAGTCACTCATCCCCTTCCTCCCTCCCTTGCTCGCTTTAATTCAGCGTGGTCTGTCAGCATCATATTTCACATTTTACTCAATTATAAAAAACGGTATCATATTAATGATGCCAGAGAAGAAATGCAGTAAAGAACAGGAGATAAGGAGCAGGTGTGTGCAGAGGAATGTCAGGCCTGAGTCACATGACCTCCTTTGTCCTCTCACCTTGATGTTGGTGAAGTCGTAGTTGAACTGCGGGTGGAAGAAGTCCTGAGGGTTGATCTTCATCGTGGTCCTCATGCTCTCTGGGGGCCCGGCGGTGGAGGGGCCCTCGCTCAGCGACAGGGGGGAGCTGTACAGGTCCCCTTCATCCACGTCCTGTAGGGATAAAGTCCCTAAACTGGGGTACTCCAGCTCCTTAAAGCCCTCCTGCTTGTAAAACTCCTTCAGGGCCACGACGTTCACAAAGTCCTGCGGGCTGAGCTGAGAGGAGCCGTCGGTCTGCTCCACATTACAGCCAGAGAGAGCTGACAGGGCCTCCAAACACAGCTTAGTGTCCGGCATGGTGCAGAGAGCAATAAAAGTGCAGACGAGAGTTCAGTGTGCTCTTCCTTTACAAATAAAAACAGCCTTTCTCCTCTTTCCTCGGTGTTCAGAGCACTTTATCTTCAATAAAAGGTGGAAAAGGAAGAGCTAGAAACACTGTCTGCCTGCTCTCTCGACACAAACAGCTCGCCTAGTTTCACTCGCATACTTTCACTTTCACTTACTGACTGTGGGAGGCTTTCTTGAAAGTCACACTGCCTGCTCTGGAATGGGGGCTGGGCCCAGCAGTAAATTCAGGTCAACAGAATCAGCTGTTGGATCCAAAGCCTCTGAATACTAGCTCCACATATGCAATCAGCTGTTTGGTAGGTTAGTTTCTGGGTTTTCACAAACACACAAGCGCACACACACGCACACACACATACACACACGCACACACACACATACACACACGCACACACACACATACACACACACGCACACACACACACACACACATACACACACGCACACACATACACACACGCACACAAACACGCACGCGCACACACAAACACAAACATGCACACACACACACTCGCACACACACAGGCACGCACACACACGCACACTCACGCACACACACATACACACACACACATACACACACACACGCACACAAACACGCACACACACATACACACACATACACACACACACATACACACACACGCACACACATACACACACACACGCACACAAACACGCACACACATGCACACACACTCGCACACAAAGGCACGCAAACACACGCACACTCACACACAGGCACACACACACACATACGCACACACACAATCACACGCACGTGCACGCACACACACACACATACACACACGCGCACACACACACTCGCACACACACGCACACACACACACACTCGCACACACACACACACACACACAGGCTCACACACACACTCACTCACACACATACACAAAAAGATGAAGAATCATGATTATAAAATGAATGTTTTGGCAGCACTTATTGTAACTCATTCACGATGACTCTGACTCCGTGTTCTCCTCCTTCCTCTGCAGGTAAACCAGCTGTTTGCAGCTGTAGATGCTACAAGAGTCCAAAGGTCACAGAGGTCAGTAGATCACGATGTGTCCCCTCCTGCTTTTAAACATGTGATTCATAAACATGTTTGTTTCCATGTTAAAAGTCAATCAATCTTTATTTGTAAAGCGCTAATTCGTAACAAGTGTTACCTCGAGACACTTTACAAAAGAGCATATGGGATAAGACGCAGGAAGTCTCCTTTGTGTTCCTCGTGTTCCTGTTGTCCACACTTCCTCGTTGCTGAGGTGGAGGTCGGAGCAGGCCGTGCATGAATGAGGACGGAGGGGGTTGGGACGACACAGTCCGATGGTGGGGGCTGGGCGTTAGGCGGTGGTTGTTGGACGACATAGTCATGCCAATCGTCTTTTTTTAAATGTGTTTTTGCAGACGTTATGGTCTCATGTGTTGGACAACGTGTATTTAGGACGTCTATGACCTCTTCAAAACTTGAAATGTTTAAATCATTGATGAATCTCTTAGATAATTCAGTTTTGTTGTTTTTGCTTCTTGTTGAATGTCGTTGTTTTAATGTTTCGTCGTTTGTCTCTGCAGGACGCATCTCTGCACTATTCCAGTCTGAAGCATGCAGATAAGCCCCGCCCCTCTGGCCGAGGAGGAGGAAGGACAGGATTGGTTAAAGTGGATGTCACATACTCCACGGTGGCCAGTTGCAAAAACCCAAACGGTTCAAATAACCGCTGACTTTGTGTTACTGTCATATTCTAACACCAAATACACCAAATACAAAGCTCCGACACTGAATGTCAGTCTTTTTAAACTTGTCTGTTTTTGTATTGTTTTCTGCTTTAAAGACGTAAAGGATGAGTCACGCTGTGTATATGCTGTAAATATGTTCCTCAGCTTTACTTCTACTGTCATCAAACATAAGAAGTTCAACGTTCACAGAAACACGAGAGAAGAATGTGAAACATGTGACTGTGATTAATGCTCGAGTGATATCTGCTCTTCATGGATCAATCTGTAGCATCCATTGTTTGTTTATCTTTGTTCTGCACGGTGACGTCTTACTGAGGATCAAATGTTTCTACAATTTAATTCAATAAATACAGAGATATATAAACCACTTCTGTCATCCAAATGTTTAAAAAATCATCATAACTTAAATATTTTACATTAAAACAAATGAATTTATTCATAGAAAGAGCAGTTACATGTTTATCTGATTGTGCAGGCAGCAGAGTGAAAGTATCTAGATCATTTCAGGGGGACTGCTCCAGATATACTCCTGACCTGTTTGTTCACACATGCACCTCACAGCAGGAGACTATCCCTGTATGAAAGGGGGGGGATGGTCTCCTGAGGTAAAAACAACGCAGAAGTAGCTGACGAAGAGTCCTCTATTCAACGCTATAATGAGAATATCTTTCTATCAATGCTACGTGTAGTTGAACAGAATCACAATCTGAACTAAAGAGTGGAGAAGAACATACTGGAGAACAGGAAACAGAATGCAGCAGGTTCATTAGAGCACGGAGATCGTAGAGGTGGCGTGCAGACAGTCTATGGTCGTGCTGCGATCACAGGGAATAAACGTCACCACCCCCTCCCACTCGCTCGAGGTGAATTCTCCTGATTGTATCCTGCTGCGTTCTCTCATCAGCTCACTCTGACTTTCTGCAGAATAAATACGAGGAGGCTGGAGGAAAAGGTGATGTCCGAGTGAAAAATGTGGTTGTTTGTGTTCGCACATGCAGCTCCTCCTAAAATATCAGGAGCTATTCAGGAGTTTTCTGCACGTGTGAAAGGACTTTAAGTTTATCTTGCTGCAGCTAGCAGAGAGTTTTTGTTTGTTCATCGTGCTGCTGGTTTGGTAACGACAGAGGAGTAGATGACGTTGTGGAGGTTCTGATCTGGTGGAGTCCTGCAGGGTCTCTCCCTCCAGTTCTGGCGGCCCAGAGAGGCGTAGTGGATCGTCTCCTCCACATGAGGCTGACATTCAGGAACCGGGGACTCTGAGGAGACACAGGTGGCGTTTTATTTAAGGTGGAAACAGAACCGAGGATCATTAGACACACAGTTCAAAGCTCAGACGATGTTACCAGATTGTGTGTTGGACGTCTTCCACGGCTGCAGCTCTGTGTCTTCATGTCTCTGTGAAGCTGCTGCAGGTGAAACAGAAGAAGAAGATGATTAACATTGAGGTGACCCTGTTTACATGACGACGAGTACAGCTGAATACGGTAACCTCTTAAACCCTTTTCACACATACAGAAATCTCCTGAAAAACTCAGGAGATTACCTGGATGGATGTGAGAACGCCGCAGCAAATTCTCCGGATAATTCACCTCGAGCCAATAGTAGAGGGAGTGACGTTTCTATACTGTGACTGCTGCAGGGTGCATAGAGCATCTGCACACGACCACTACGATCTCCGTGCTCTAATTAAACGGCTGCATTATGTTTTCTGTTCGTCAGTATGTTGTTCTCCGCTCTTTTGTTGATGTTGTCATTCCGTCGGATTACATGTAGCATTGATATAAAGGCAAATATTCTCATTGTAGCGTCGTGTAGCGGACTCTGTTGCTTCGTCCACTACTTCTGCGTTGTTTTTTTACGTCACGTCTTACCTCAGGAGACCTCCCGTCCCCCCTCCCGTCTGACAGGGATGGTCTCCAGCTGTGAGGTGCATGTGTGAACAGCCAGGTCAGGAGAATCTCCGGAGCAGTCCTCCCGTAATTATCTAGATATCATCCTGAGTGCAGATGTGAAAACGGCTGTATTGTGTTTTGGCTGCTTGTTTATGTGACAACGGTGTTTTGGATGCCTGAAAAGACAGTGGTGGACTACAACAACAATGGCGAACTCTCGAGTTCTGTTTGTGAAAATGGCGACTGTCATGATTTCAAGTCGTCATTTTCTTGAACTCCACTCTCTTTGTAGTTTAGAGTCACTTTGAGGTAACAATCCAACCTCGACGTCCGTCCACAGCACCAACTACTGGCCCAACATTTGTACTACAGCGCTTTTACTCGTTTTTTTTTGGCGTTCTGTGTTCACGGCGGTTATTATCAAAACGTCGTCACCTTAACACAGAACTGTATTTAAACACAAAGAAACATAGCTTCAGTCTACAGCGATGAAGGAATAAAACAAATATAGAAATAATGACCCTCCTGGCTTTCCGTACATTAGAGCACCTACCTGTGCTTCTGTACTTTTTCTCCTTCCTGCACCTCGTGCTCGTCAGTAAAACACAAACAGCGACCATCAGGAGGATCATTAACCCCAACCCGACCACGGCAACCATCAGCAGGACTGACAGAGAGCACAGAGGAAACATCGGTCAACAAAACATCCGACAGGACAGAAAACTGACAGTGTGGTGAGTGCATGAAGCTGACCAACCATTCTCAGTTCTGTTCTTCTCCTTCTTCTTAGTTTCAGCTGAAAAGAGAGAGAGCAGGAAGGTCAAGAAACAAACAAAACAAAATAGATTTGTTTTTTTCAAGTTGTATTTTTGGGCCTGTTTGCCTTTATCAGAAAGGACAGCTGAAGAGAGACAGGAAATGTTGGGAGGAGAGAGCGTCGGACTCAGAGGACATGCAGCAAAGGGCTGAGGTCGGATTCGAACCCTTGGTCACTGCGACCAGGTAGCCTCAGTACATGTGTTGGCGACGCAACCGCAGGGCCATTAGCACCCCAAATTCGAAATAGTTTTAACTTAATTAAAATATATTTAACATACAAATACAACAAATACATAATTAGACATTAAAGACACAAAGAACAACTCTACTGTCAAGATCATCCACAAAGACACCATGATGTAAAGCAGCATGTGTTTGTTGTCTGCTCCTTGTTTCATCGATGTGTTGCTTTTACACAAAAGAAGCTCCGGGCAAATCACTTGAGTTGATTTAGAAATGTCCAAAGATTCAAGTTGTGGGCTGAAGTCATCAAACCTAAAGAAGGGGTTATAAAACAACAATCTCACCTGTTCTAGTCACAGCAGGTGTTGCAGCTTTGCTGGTTTGCGGGATGCTGGTCGGCTCGGGCTGCACTGAGAAGTCAAGACAAACACATTTTTAAATCATGACATCGCTTGGAGCAAGTTGTCCTTAAAACTGATGATAGCATAACTTTCTGCGTAGTTTTCTTAATTTGAATGTGAAGCTCGTTGTTTGGTTTGTTGTTTAGGTTTAAGAGACAGCTCTCTCCAATGTTTTGAGTTTGGACTGCAGTACTCATTTTAAACACCAGGTGTCAGAGTTACATATTTCTCCTTTAAAGGCTTTAACTATGAAGTAGCAGCAATAATGTCAGAAAAGTTCTGCATGCTTTAATGTTGACATAAAAAAAAAAAAATCTCCTGCTGAACCAACAAACACAAACACACCCGTGACGACAGTGAGTCTGGCCTGCAGATTTCCATTGCACAGATACTCTCCGGCGTCCTCTAGCTGCAGGTTTTGGATCTGCAGGCCATTGTTCCCGTAGCTGAGCCGGCTCCCCTCCCTTTCTGGTTTCGCCGTACCGTTTCCAAACCAGGTAAAGATAAGCTCCCGCCTCCTTCCCTCCCTCCTCCGATAAAACCACTTCTGTTTGGGTCTGGAGGAGCCGCTGCAGGGGAGCAGCAGCGTCCGGCCCGCAGACACCGAGAAGGCACGACCTGAGGGGGAAGAGGTGAATGGGAATTATGAGCATCAGTCTGGTGGTTGTATAAATAATATCAGCTGTATTTTTAACTTTTGAGAGTTTCTTCCTCCCTGCGTTTATATTTTTGTAAAAAATAAACCTGATCCTTTGAGTCACTGAAAACTCCCCGTTTAAAATAGACTGCATTTTAGATGTGTGTTATTCTACGTCCTTATCACAGAAGTAAAATGTTATTAAGGACGTGTATTAGTGTTTTTCTAGAAGCTGTGGTGTCACTCTGAATCATGCATTCATTAAAACATTAATATCATCTAATTAAGTGCTTTTAATTCAGGGAAACACAGGTGCAGTGATCTAATTAACCAATCAGAGGACAGCCCCTGCCAACACACTCCTTTTTAAGAAGCTTGGTCAGCCAGCCGCCTGGGCGTTCGTTGTCAGCTCGCCGATGTGCCGCTCGTTGTCTCTCGTCAATACTTGTTAGTGTTCTTGCGTCATTTTTGATCTGAGGCGCTGGTTTCTTGTTGGACTGCGTCAGGTAATCATCTCTTTCCCAAACACACACACACACACACACACACACACACACACACACACACACACACACACACACACACACACACACTTACTTTAGGAAACACCAGGTTAGGGGTGATGTTCATTTGCTGTTTGATTTGGTAGGTTAGTGTAGGTTTTATTTACCGTTCTTTCCACTCGTTAGAACGTATTTAAAACCTAATTTAGAGTCCTTCTGTTTTACTACGTTACTGATTTGAGCAGCACTCGTTGGCCCGCTCAGTTCGCCTCAGCCTTTTGTTGTTATTGTGTCACAATTTGACTTCCTTTGTAATAAATAACTGAAACTTATCAACGTCATCTGGTTACTTCTCTTTCCCCCCACAGGCCGAGTCGTAACAATATTCATGACAAACTCAGACTGTGGGAACTTTAACGTTTATGCTTTCAAAGAGTCCCTCCCTTGTGTTTGCTGCTTCACATCCTCTTTTTATTCAGGAACCTTATCAAAGACATCGATGATGTAAGGCGGTTTCACAATCACTCGCAGACGGATTTGTTCCTCCTAGACGACCTGCGGTTTCTTTTGGTGTCCGGTGTGATGGCAAAACTAACTGAAATACTAAAAACACTAACCTGCACTTCTTCTGCTACTAGTCCATTCACATTTATGAATAAAGCTCGTTTAAAAACCAAAGCAGATGACCAAAGTGCTGAACAATGCATAAAAGAAACAGTACATAGGATTTACAACAATTATTAGAATACAGAGACAACCACAAAGAGGACAAAAAGAAAACCCAAGAGAAACCTCCTGAACAGGACTCAAATGCCAACTTACAAAAGAACCTTTTAAGGCGGGACTTATAAGAGTCAGACCTGATGGAAGGGGGGAAGGCCATGACCGCAAAAGCACGATTATCTTCAAACTTGAGACGTGAGTGGGGGAATGCCAGGAGGCCCATGTCAGACGATCTAAGGGGTTTAAAGGAATTGTAAGGGCCAACAGAGGTCGTTTATGTCGGTGGGAGACAAGCAATTCTTTATATACAAAACAATGATACTTGAAAATCAATTCTGAAGAGTATCGAGTCAGTGAAGAGATGCTAGGACCAGACTGATGTGCTCCCTCTTCCTGGACCAGTCAGAAGCCTGGCTTCAGCGTTTTGGACCAGCTGCAGATTGGACAGGGACGACTGGCTGATCTCAGTAAATAAGGAATTACAGTAATCAAGTTGGGAGGAGATGAACGTATGGATTACTTTCTCTAAGACACTGAATGAGAGGATGGGTTTTAACTTTAAGAACTTTAAGAAGCTGGATTCTAAAACTGCGATTACCTGGGGATCGAATGTAAAGCCAGTATTATTGGTACTACCTCTACTATTACATGCTTCACAAACCTTCAGATCAAGGTCTAAAATGACTTATTTCACCAGGAGGGAGCTTATACAAAGAAAAAAGAACAGGACCCAGAATGCTTCCCTGAGGAACACCACATTCAATGATCAATTTGTTGTTTTGTCAATAAATCTTCCTTAAAAATAAAACCTAAACGTTTTAACACAATTCTAAATATAGGACCTTCATTCCCATGATGCATCTCTTTAATATCTCCATCTCCAGCCTACCTGAAAGCACCTGCAGCTCGGCCACCAGCCTGTCGTTGCAGCGATACTCGCCTCCGTCCGACTCGTCAAGCTTCAGGAGGAGCAGGCTGCCGTCAGACAGCAGGCGGTACCGTTTAGGATCATCGTTGGTCTCATAGATTCCTCTCCGGGTCACCGGAACGTTCCTATCGTCATGAGTCCAGACTACATCAGAGCTGACGGAGCCGCCACACCGCAGACACACATGGTGATCCTCCGTGACAGAATATCTGATCATTGCTGGAGGGGTAAAACACTTTGATATTTGTTTGTTTTTTCCAGATTTTTTAAACTGTACTTAACTTTTTCTTTAATCTTAAACAAACATAATAATATATCGTGCCTTGCTTACATAGCTTCTAACTTAAAGTGCAGATTTTAAGGAAACTAAACTCCCAGATGTTGATGAATTGAAGATATTCGGTCCAAGGCAGCCCGATCTGATATTGTAAATATCAAACATTCGATATTTAAAACTCCAAATAGAGCCTCCTCCGATACGATCGCAACCAGTAAAATAATCGTATTGACACCACAAACTTGAGGATTATTTGGACATATAATTGGCCGCAACAAGCCTTGAATTGGGCAGTTATTGCATTGTTGTTGAAAAAAGCGAAAATTCTTTGTCCTCTTCTCATAAAATGATGAAATCGCAAAAAACTAGAACGTGTGCTTGATTATAATAACGCTGTAGAGTCTTGTAGAAGTTTGTTGCATTAAGAATTGTTAAAGGATCCGTTTGTTTTTTGTATTTAATCAGGAATACTTTAAAAATAGACGTAAATCAAGAGCAGGGGTTCCCAAACTTTTCAGCCCGTGATCCCCCAAATAACGGACTCCCATTGTCCCTGGGGGTGGTAAAAACATTTAATGTTGGGCACACCTGGCCAAAACACGTGATATTATTTTAGTAATACGCTAGAAGTAGAAGACCAATAATCTCTTGAACTATGTTTTTGTATATATTTTCACAATAATAGATAAGATATGGTATTTTAAATTTTTATGGTTTTGGAAAGAATCTCGGGACTCCCCTCTCAGTGTCTCACGACCCCCCAGGGGGTCCCGACCCCCACTTTGGGAACCACTGATCTAGAGTCAAAGTTCAGAGTTACACTTCACCACAGATTTATTATTGTCATTTTTTACACTTTATCGTCTTTAAATGTGAAACACAACTTTCCTTTCTTTAATATATTATTATCAAATGAAAATACTGTCAGTATCAGTTTTTGTTAATGTATTTTGTGCATCATTGAATTCACGTTTCCAGACGCAGAATACCTTCTGCACTGACGAGCTCCTCTTTTAGATGCAGACGTCACTCACTTCCTGCTCATGGTGAGTCTTTAGCTCAGTTCCTGTTTTATCTGCTGCTCCTCTTTTATCTCGTGGAAACACGCTCGCTGACGTCCAGACTCAAAAATAATGCAGGAATTATTTAGTCAACTATGTAATGGTCTTTAACGTGCAGCCTTATTTGGATGTATAATCCTGTGTTTAGTGTGTGTCTGCAAACACAAGTCAAAGACACATTTCTGGCTATGATCGCAGTGGCCGTGGGTTCGAATCCGACCTCTCCCCTTCGCTGCAGGTCATCTCCCCTCTCTCTCCCAACATTTCTTGTCTATAACTACATGAGGTAAAGATGTCGGGCTGATGTTCAAATACTTTTTCCTTTTTAAATACCATCTGCATTAAGTCACAGAAAACATTTGTTTGAATATTTAGACCATTTAAAACAAGTTTATCCAGCAAAACATTTCCGTCTCTTCTTGTTTTTTGTTCATAAATTACTGTTTGAGCAAAAATATGCATGTTTTTTATTCATTTCAAAAATCTTACCAGGCGAGAACATATCTTATTTTATGTGCAGAAAGTCCAAAAGTAAAGTTTTTGTTTTTGCTACTTTATTGTAAAAAATATATAAAGATCTACATTTGCTCTGCAGCTTGTGGAAACATGAAACGTGTCTTTCATTTAGACATGAGTACTGCAAGCTGACATGTAACACATGAGGAAATACAGGACTGATATAAATACAATGAGATAAATGTCGAGGACTTCTGCATGTATATCATCAGACCAAAGCAGATATGAAGTATGAATGAAATATCGTGAAGTCGAGCTGTACCTGTTGAGTTCTCCCTGCAGAGGATCAGAACTGTGTGCAGGATCCAAACGTGACAGAAAGTCGTGAAACTGAGCATCTTCAGGGAAAAAGCATCGACCTGTGAAGCTGCTTCAGGGAGTGAGAAACTTTTCCACATCCTCACCCCGACTCTTCTTCTTCTCCTACTTCCTCCTCCTGCAGGGAGCTGAACGTCATCGCTTCTGTTCACAGCATTAAACTGACACCTTCAGTCGTTACATCCTTGTAACTACAAAATCACGTAGAAGGAAACTAATGGCAAATTTGGAGTGCTCTTGACAAACTCAGTTTCTGAATACATTTGGATTTTTGCACACAAAAACAAGACACACACCAAGTTTATTAAAGGTCATAAAGGTCAAAACACATTTTACAAAATGTGAAAATCACCATCACCGTCTGCCAGTCGACAATTACTCCTTCTACAATTTTTTCCGGTTTCTTTTTCTTTCCTATCGACGATTTCTCTTCATTTTTCTTTATTGACTTTCTTTACAAACTTTGGTTTTCACGGCAATAATGCGTTCAACGCTTAGCAGGGCAACAAGAGTCAGTGCTGTCAGATGGGGGGCCCCTTACCCCCAATCCCCACGTACTCTGTGCGTGCCACGGTCCGTCAGCGCCACGGTTTTGCCCTGCCCCACTGGATCCGTTTCTTGAACCTGAGCACAAAATTTGCACATTTTAGGCCACTGCTTTGGCTTAAGTTTGTGAGCCGTTTGAAGCAGTTGCCTGCCTTGCCTGTTGACAAGCAGCGCCTCTGTTGCTGTTACCATGTAAATGTTTCCCGTCTCTCCCAAACGGATAGTTGTTAGCCGGCTAGCTAGTTAGTTAGCTAACACAAAATGTACTAATAACCTTGTTATGATACAGTGGATATTATTTATATATTCAACACAAACTACAACATATTACAACACTTGTATGAACAGTATAAACACAATAACAACGACTAAAGTTACATTTAAGAAGAAGAGGGATCATTCGCAAAGTCCAGACTTTTTTGGGGTGGGGTGGCCCAACCGGAGCAAGGGTGGCATAAAGTTTACAGTATGTGCACACACAAATGTAAGAATGTAATTTATGTACTCTTTCTATCTCCACTCATCACATTTACTTAAAAGTTACAAGAGAATGATCTTCTCAGCTTTATTCTTTAAAAACTGCTTATAGGCTTCAACATGTCTTTGAAACGTTCAGATAGAGTTGTATGGCTCTCTAAAAACGTCTTTTCTGGTCGATATTCTGTTCTGCCACAAGTTAAAGGTGCAGCAGAGAACACATGTAGGAAATTCAATCAATGATAGATAACACACTTTTAGTGATACTCGAGGGTGGGTGACTTTCTGTGCATTAACATGTGTAGAAGGTAAAAGGTGAATCAGTCTTCATCTCAACAACAGGCTCAAAATAGAAAAGCAGGGAGGAAGTGTGAGTGTGGGTTTATCAAAATGACTGGCAGCTTAAATGAGTCAGGCTGGTCGAGCTATTTTAACCGACACGTAAACAGAACATTTAGAAGAGACTTTGAAACCAGGAGAGAAAACGGAACGACTTTAATTTAGTTTCATGTAATCTGAGAGGATCATTAAACCGTGGTGACGATCAGCCCGGTCACTTAAAGGTCACCAGAAAGAGAAGTTAAGCATCTTTACAAACATGAACGTCCACTTTGAAATATAGGAAACAAATAAAAGCTTAAATCCGTGAGGACCTACTGAAGTTTTAAAAATACTTTAAAACTTTTCCAAGAAACAAGATGATAACAGTGGTAGGGTTAGTGCACGCAAACCACAGAGCTGGATAAAATGAGTAAAGTGTGAAACATCGCCTTTGTCAGAGTTTCGTGCGAAGGAGTGTGAAGTGGCGTGTCACGTAACGGATGCTGGTTGGTATCATGCCACACCATCAAAGAGTGAAAAGTGAAACTGAGGTCGGAAGTCTTCCTCGACGCACATTTTTGAAATCCAGTCTGATGTCGAGTACATACTGTTAAGAACATTTGTAGAAATGTGTTGAAGATGTTTATATCTGACTGGCGAGGAGAAATGACATTAATAGCACAGACTGTCCCATAGGCTTCGTATTTATCCTCAAGAAGTTGCTAAAGTCAGGGACATAGTACCCTACCTACTCTACGTAAAACTTGAATGTGACATTTAAGATAATAGGGCTCAACAGTTTTGGTTCCAGAAGTAAAAATCCTGGGAGTGTGTGATGAGTTTGTAGTTTGTACTGTTGATTTCTGTAAGCGGAGCGGAGTGAGGAGGACGTTGAGAACATAAATAAAATAACACTGCCTGGAGCTTTAGCGGAGAATCTGTCCCGGGCAAATTGTATACAGGCAACACAGATAGACAGTGAACATCTACTTTTTCACTTCAGTTAAACGTTCGCTTATTAGTGGGCGATAAAAAACGATTTATACATGTAAAAAGTTGCATATATATGTAACTTGTAGCTTTATATAAATCATTAGGTCGTTAGCCAGTTCACCTGACGGCCATGCAGTATCGCTACAAACACAGTATTTTTGAAAGTTACATATAGCACCTTTAAGTAAAAGGGGTATCACTCGCAATGGATTGTGGGACGGGTAGTTCCTTGTCTCCGGACAAAAACTATGTACACAGTCTTGTACCTTTGCCTTTTTTCAGTTTTTCCATACTGCTTTGGTGCCGAATTAAATATACTATAGTCACAAGTGTTGGGGTCACTGATTGTCTTAGTTCCAGGCGCCAATCTGTTCATTTAAGGATTTTGTGAAATGTTAATGGAGGATTTTAATTAAAAGAACCAGAGCCACCGAAAAACTGGGCGGTCACTGTTGAGCTCTATTGAGAGCAGACACTAATATAAGTCTACCAAACAATCCAGATATGACAAGAGACACAAAGTGACGTTGGTTGGTATAGTCACGGCTAACCCTAGCTGTCGTCAGTCCCAGGGAATGAGCTAAATGTCTGTACATCTACAGAGATACAGAAATCCCTTCACACATACCTACAATATATGTTGTTTCCCTCTCTTTAATATGTGCTAATGTAACGAAAAATGATGTATTATGAGCGCTGCTGCTCAAGTTAACCATAGCTGTACTTTCAAAGTTAGCTAAAATGCTAACACTTTTGTTTTAATGCCAAAATAAATGAAAATATCAAATATATATATATTAGTGTTTCTTCATATATTTAAGTATTTGTTTCCTCTTTTTAACCTTATAACATTATTTATTATAAGTTGCACTTATTTATTTCCTGTTATGATGATAGCATGCTACAGGCTAAACGTCTCTTCTGCTATTCGCCATCACTGATGATGAACGACGACGACTGAATGCAAACCAAATCCATTCAAGTATCCATCTTTATTTCCCCCCTTCCTTTTCCTTGTTTCTATCCGTACCTTCCAAAAGCCTCCCATGGACAGGTGTTGCAAATTAGCATTTAGCTATAAACACTAAGAGCAGTGCATCTGGGACTTGTGCATGGTTAAATGTTACAGCACCAACGTTACTGTATGTCCATGTCAAAGAAAGAAAGAAAAACATTTACACTCATAGCAACGGAAAAAGAAATATTTTTATTTACAGATCATTCAGTAAACACCTCCAGACATCAACTACTGTTTGCACTTAGCCACTTTCTAGCTAACGGAAATATTGGCTTTAGTTTTTTTTCTTTTAAAAAACACAATGACGTGTTTTAGCTTCACAGCGTGGAGAAATGTCAGACGCCAAGTGAAGCCCCACAAACTGCGTTTCCACTTACGTATGTGTCCGTAGATCCGTAAATATACGGATGATTCCTCCTAGTGTCTAACACAAGGACATGCATTTCTTAACTGATGGATAGAAACCTGACAGAAGCTACCTGAAGCCATGGAGGGGCTGTGTTTTATATCAGAGCTGACTGTATTTTATCAGATTAACATTACTCAGATTCACACTGAGTTAAACCGATAAACAAGTTATTTTTTTATACGAACTTGCTTTAAAATCAACATCGGCAAACGAATAGAGGGAAATAGTCTGTTAGCTAGTTAGCAGCCTTTTAGCTAAGCTAGAACACTGTCCTTCATCCCTCCAATATCCACTGCAACATTTGATTTTTTGAACAAACTCTACGCACAATCCCGACTGAAATAACAGTTTGTTAGGCTTAAAACCCGCCTCAGCTCCAGCTGTATGCCTGTCGTTAGGTTGGGCTGAGACAGCATTTCCAGCACGGAGACCGCCATCGATGGGACTCCAGCGCCCCCTGCAGGAACAGACGGGTGACGTCACTCAGGCTTCAAACATTATAATTTACAGCCTATGGTGGAAACATGGCGCAAAAGCACAAACTTCAACTAACAAACACAAGTTTAAAACTTTTTTTCCAACTCGTAAAGAAGCAGGTTTTATTTGACAACTGAAGAATATTCCACTCAAACTGCAGACGTCACGTCTTTGTTGTTCTCGGGTGTTTCAGGTTCCTCCAGTAAAAAATAGGGGCTTTCATTCGACCGGGTCAAATCTGCAAATGGAAAAGAACAAGTCTCGTCTGTTTGGCAGGTTCATTTGTTAGATTTTAATTATTTTCTTTAAATATCCGGATTTTTTTGTTTCTGTAATCTTGAAATCTAAATATATTGACCACATTTAAAGGAGCTAACAGTTACCTGTATAATCTCCACCAAGTGACGCGTCTCCGATGCAGGAGTAAGGGGACTCATTTGGTAGAATTGCGTCTGCAAGAAAACACGAAAAATATTCTTTATCTTGCCAGGAATATTTGGTTTAAATACATTTTCAGTGTAAACGTCAAAGTATTTACCAGCTGGCTTCTCCATCAGAGGAAGCTCGGGGATGGTGGAATAAGTGGGATCAGTTTGGTTTAATTTGTCTTTAAAGAAAATAACCAACAAGCATTATTACATATACAGAACCAGCTGACAATAACTTGTACGGCTTCTTTTTACACCAAAGGTATTCAAACCAAAGCAAGAGTGGAGCTTGCTTTAGACAGCTGACTGAACTCTGTGATTTTATTACCATCACTGCTGCTTTTATATCTTTACACCATTCTTGATTATCCCAGAAACAGGAAGTTTGTCTGTCTCTATGAAATAAAACTTACTTCTCTCACCATTTGTTGGCAGAAACAATCCATCCTGTATTTCATCATAAACATGACCTTCTTCTTCACCTGCAAAGAAAAAGGCGGACATGACGGTTAATCCGGACTCTACCAAGTCAGACTTCATGATGAGGAAGAATGCAATGTGGGACTTGTTGCAACCGATCATTTTTCCAAATATTAACCGCATTAGCCAATGAGAGGGAGCAGACCAGGAAGCGTCATCATTCGGATGTTGCGTACTTTTTGCATCTTGCAAACATGGCATCAAGCACCAGTACCGTCTTCTCTGCCAGAATTTCATCCAGATTTTTTTCTCGTTTTTTTGTTTGGATCGGTCCCCATGTTTGTTCTTCTTCTGTACTGTGTAATTATATTTATACATTTCTCATATTCCGCTCGATTTAAAGACAAAATGTAAACAAGTAGAGTCATTTACCTCGTTTTTTAAATCTTCTTCTTTTACAGTAGACGGTGACTATAATGATGCCGATGACGACGAGGACCAGGATGAGGACGAGGATATATATCACCCAACCAGGGTCTTTGTGACTCGCTGAAAAATCAAATCAGAAAGAATAACTCACATTCGATCGATGGTACACACAGGGGACAACATGAAGACGAAACAATCTGAACAAATAACAAACACAGCGGGTTATTTTCATTCAATATTTGGATATTTAATTAAAGTAAAACATAAAATAACAAAACTTAGAACTGTACACGTCAGATTTGTTTCTTTTGTTCTATATTTTGTCAGCCGTGAGGTGTACACATAAGAATAAACCGTTGTGATGGTTCATTTGAAACGCTCTTTCTTCGTTTCTTTACCTGTCTCTGTCGGTTGTGTTGATTTTAAAGTTGTCGTCTTCCTTTCTTTTAATTTGTGGGGAAAAAGAAAACATTAGATATTGTAATTAATATATTTAAAGACTAGATTCACATTTTCACGTTGCAGTCGAACACTTAATTCAAAATATCACAGAACAGTTTGACGTCTTAAAAAAGATATATCGAAGAATCTAATTAGGCTTTACTTCTTTTAATTCAATAACTATGTGATGTAGAAAAAGTATGATCAAATGTAACTGAAAACATTACAGAGCTTCTGATAATGTGTCGCCCCTGTTACGACTTTCCAACAACTAGACTTGATTATTGGCCATTACAAACAACTCGTCCGATTCCAGCGTGATCGAAAATACTATAATTATTGTGAACATTTTTCTACTGCTGAATACGACTAAACCTGTGTGGATGTGATTTGATAGTATCAGTATCGTATTGCCTTGATCAGTACACTGAAGTAATCAAATGCTAAAAACAAGTAGAGCACCAAGTAGCACCATGCTAACGCTTCGCTAACGTGACTTCAGTGTGGCCTCTCCTGAGGTCCTGTATCTGCTCACGAACGTAAAAGAAACTCATCAAACTGCCTTATTCTATGTTTTTATTTAATTTGATTATCCTTCAAATGTGTGTGATGTGAAAAAGAGCCTTCTGAAATGCTGCTAACTTTTAGTAACATAATGTTGTCTGAATAAATAAATATTATTTATGTTCTTTCCTGTGAGTTTTTTAGAAATATTAGTTGATGACGTCAGTGCATCGAGTAGTCACTAGCTCGGTTTTGGACCCTGGCATGAACACTGCAGCGTTTTAGTTGTTTTGATGCGTGTGCACAGCGGGTGTTATCAAAACGTCGTCTGAATGCAGAACTTTTAAAAAAAACACAAATGTAAAATAAAACAGTTTTCAGTGAATTGTTTTCGTGTAAACGTGGCTTTAATGACTGAATTACAATCAGGGTCAACTTACTCTTCTTGTCTTTTGTGGATTTGTTCTTGGATTTTTTTTTCTGTGTTGTTGCTGTGTTGCTGTTTGCCCGAGTTGTTAAAGGAACAGTTGTTGCTGCTGCAGTTGATGTTGTTGCTGTTTGTCTTGTTGTTGGTTTGGTGGTTTCAGCCTCGTCCCCTTCAGTGTTAAACAGAAAATCACTTGTGGCTCTTACAATCAACATATTCACTTTGTCCACCATTTTCCTACTTAATATTGATGTCGAGTTCATCAACTCATACAAAACTGTTTCATACTTTTTCATATTCCAACAAAACAAGAATGTACTTTTGATGATTGGGTTGAAATTAGAGCCCGACTGATTAATCAGCAGGCCGATAGTTAGCATAAATAAAAAGCATTTCATTTAAGTATCTTTGTGTTACACTAGCAGTTCTCTGTCACCAGCAGAGGGCGCTGTATGGATTACAACAAGCATCATCACTCTGCAGAGTGTCGAGAGGTGATGCACGTACACGCTCAGTTACTTTCAGCTGAGTGACCATCTTGTCTTCATTATAAATCTTTTCCACAAGTGTTTGATAACTGAGGGATCAACACAATAAAGTGTTTATCGATATCTGTAAAGATCCAACTACGGATTGAACATACAGTAGATCGAAAAAGATATCTGCTGATACATCAGTATCAGATTCTTTTTCATCCCTGATATCTGTATCGGCCTCAAAAGTCTCATATCAGTCGGGCCCTAGTTGCAATCACAGTTGTGTTTAATAAAAGAGTAAGAGGTCTGATCAAGAGGTAGCTTACATGGAGTTAAAAAACACTATCAGAGAGTCTGGGGAAGTCAAAAAGGATAAATATGAGAGGTATCAATCTATTTATTTTATTTTATTTTTTTTATTTATTTATTTTATTTTACAGGGACAGTGCATATTAATAAACATTTCTGTAAATATGCCAGAGTTAGCCAAAAGGCTAATTTTCATCTGTTGTCCCTGGCCAGATTTTATAAAGGGCTCCCTAAAAAAATCACAATAAAATTCAAACATTGTAAAAAGCTACAATAGAACAACATGGCAGTAATTAAGTGGACAGACAAGCAGTCACAGGTGAAAATACATAAACCAAACAGGACAAACAAGAAGCAGCATTTGGTTAATATTAAACATGCAGGACAGACGTGGAGCAGCATTGAGCAGACTGAACAATGTACACAATTAAACAGGTATTAGTAAAAGCACGTTTCCAATAACCTACTGAAGTAAATGTTACGTGCACACAGGACAACATGCAACACAATTATACACTAAACACGTACAAATTACACGAGGCCACATAAAACATTGAGTGAGCTATGCCTGAAGCTCACAACAATACACAACTAAAACATGCAGGCCACATTAATTAAAAACACAGGACACGTTCACCAACAAGCAGACACAAGGTGGCAGCAGCGGGCGGAGCAGGTTCAGTGCTGACAGATGTGGTTATTAATTAGCCAGTGTTTCAGGTGAGAACTAAATGACCGGTAAGTGTTGCGCTCTCTGATAAATGTTGGGATGTTGTTCCAATCACGAGAGGCTGTGACAGAAAAGGCTGACTGACTAAAAGCACACTTCCTCAGAGGAATAACGCAGTCGCCTCTTGAGACACCCCTCGTGAAGTGATGTGTATTTGTTCGTATGCTTACAAAATCTCTGAGTGGGGGAGGAGCCAAACCATGTATGATCTTATAAAGGAGGCATGCATTTTTGTGTTTAATCATGTTCTCCCAGCTCAGGAGGTTGTATTTTGTGAGGATTGAACAGTGGTGGAATTGCTTTGTTTTTTTGTCTAAAACTTTTATTGTCTGTTTATACAGAGACTGTAGTGGTTTTAATGTGGTTTGACTCGCCTGAGACCAGCTTGTCAAACAGTAGGTCATGTGTGAGAAAATCATTGAATGCATGTACATCATGGCTGCTTCAGTGGACATGGAGTTTCTGATAAATCTGAAGTTGGCAAGGTTAAATTTAATTTGTTTACAGACTTTTTTTACATGTGCTTTAAAGTGAAGGTTGGAGTCAAGTAAGATGCCAAGGTATTTGAATTCTTTTACAATCTGTAGTTTTTCTCCAGACACAAGTATGTCTGGATCTTTTTCTTTAGAGTCATATGTTTTTGTGAAAAACATACCAACAGTTTTAGCCACGTTAAGTTGGAGACAGCACTGATTAAGCCATGCTGTAATTTTGACCATTGCGGTTGTTAGTTTGGAAGCAACTTCTGCTTTTGTTAAACCATGCACATATAAAACAGTATCGTCAGCATACATTTGAATGTTAACCTCAGGACATACAGATGGCAGGTCATTTACATACAGGCAGAATAAAAGTGGGCCCAGTATAGATCCCTGCGGTACGCCAGTGGACAAACAGAGGGCGTCAGACTGATAATTAAGTATTCGCACACTTTGAGAGCGGTTGGAGAGATAGGATTCTACCCATTTCATATCTCTAAATATCTGTGACAAGAAGGTGAAAAGGTATCTAACTTACTTTGTTAAAATAACTTCTCTTAACTTCTGCCCTGATGATGTGTTCCTCTCACCTCTGTCAGACGGATCATCTCTGATCACGTTCAGGTACGCAGCAGGTTCTCCACCGCAGTAGTAAAGTCCAGAGTCCGCAGGCTTCACTCTTTTTATTGTCAACGTCTTTTCAGCTTCCACAACCACAAACCGCCTTTGTTGTGGTATGTCTCCAGCGTCTTTCCTCCATGCTTGATTGTCTGAAACATCAGGACATTTCAGAGTGACTGTGGTCCTCTCTGTAGCCTCGTGAACGACTGTTCCTGTGCAGAGGAATCAAAACAGGTTTAATTATTTACTTTGATTAATGCGTCACGCAGAATAAAGTCAGAGGGTACTGTTCTAAACTGTCAGATAATAAAGACTAATGAAGGTCAAAAAGATCAAAGAAAAATAAAACCTAATTGTTGAACTCAAGATGAACAGTTCTTTCAAATCTCTGAAGTGTGTCGGTCCATGTTAAACTAAAATACTAAATCTGGGCAGAGAAATCGATTCATGTAGAAACGTTTTTAAGTTCAATGTTACCTGATGGGACCACCGTCAGATCCACAGCTGCTTCATCGTTACACAAGTATCTTCCAGCGTCGGAGTGATAAACTTTCTTAATGAACAGTGACTTATCTGCTAATGCAGTGTAACGTTTATATGGGTCTGAAATGTGTGTTGTGTCCTTTTCACCCTCAATTGTAAATAAGTCAGTTTTGTTTCCATCCTTCTCTCTGCTCCACGTCACTTTACCCTCCACAGGGTGAGGACAGCGCAGAGTGATCTGATTCTTCTGCTCGACTATTTTATGGATTATTGCTGCAACAGAAAACACAACGTTAGATACAAATAATCTGCTGTCAGGATTTCTGTTTTCTTAAAATGTGGTTTAAAATCAGTTTCAGAATCACATTTAACTTTCTCTTCATCTCGTGTGTTAGCGGTTAGCATGCGACCTCGGCCCTTTGCTGCATGTCACCCCCCTCTCTCTCCTCCCTACATTTCCTGTCTCTCGTCCTTTGTACTATCCAATAAAGGAAACAAATGTCCCCAAAAAATAGCAAATAACCACAACATTTAAGCCCCTTTATTCTAAACGACCTCTGAATGACCTCTAAATGATGCACGTCCAGTATTGTGTGACAAACATTAAGAAAAAACAGCTCAGTCTGTAGGAACTTGGGTTGGGGAACGTCGGGTCGTCGGTTCAAGTCTCGGTGCGGACCAAATCTGGAAATGTATCTGGTAGCTGGAGGGGTGCCAGTTCACTTCCTGAGCACAGCTGAGGTGCCCTAGAGCAAGGCACTGAACCCCCACCAGCTCAGGAGCGCTGGCTGTGTGCAGCCCTCCTCACTCTGACATCTCTCCATCAGTCCATAGGATCCTGTTTGTGCAGGTGTGTGTGTGTTTCAGCCTGTGTGTGTGCAGCAAGTTCAACTACACAGTGTAAACTGTAAACTCCCCTCGCGGGACTAATAAAGGATATCTTCTTCTTCTTCTTCATCTTCAAACTACTCAAGTAATAAACGCACTAATCTTGTATAAATGCAACAATCAAATACCCAAGCCTATGAGAATAACACTTAGAATCAAATATTCCACGTTTATGTAAATATTACCGTGTACGTACGTTACCACTAAATCTATCCGGGCTGTGTTTGGACTTCCTGAAGTAACCTGTCTCACAATAACATCAGCGGTTCAATTCCTTGTTAAAGTTTGATTCACAGTTCAGATTAATTTCAACGCAGGAAACTTAAAAATCTAAACAACACGCTTCAAAGTGATGGTGAGAAACACGGCAGTCTTACCTGCAGCGATGTTAGAGCTCAGGAGGAAGGCAAACAGCCAGCAGGTGATGATCACCTTCATCTTCACACTGTATGCTGTCACTCAGCGAGCACAGTTTCTGTTAGAAGAGAACAGGAACTCGACCGTCTGCGTGTCAGCACGTGTGTTCCTCTAACCAAACACCCACATTGGTAACTTACATGAGAGTCTGTGACTGTTTCAATCTGTGGTTAATGAGCGCTGACGTTTCCTCTTCTCTGAGTGTTTAACAATTCACTCACCACAGAGACAGTGCCTCAGGTACGGACTCATAAGAGTGTCTACTCTTTCTGAGTGATGGGAAGTAAAGTCTTAAAAGTCAAATCATGATGTGACTGAAGCTGCAGAAACTCAGTTGGATGTGATCAGGTCATGGAAAATGAAAATCAATTGAAAACAGTCAACTTACTCACTATTGCACTTATAAAGTCGCTTTATTTATAATGCACGTTATTCCGCATTGATATATGTTTACCTGATTAAAAGAACATTAAACAAACTAGAATGGGCGAGAGCCGGCAGCTGTGAGCTGAAGCTGCTGCAGCTTCTTCTGCTTTTTATGGCCTCTTCCACCTGCAAGCTGCGTCTGAGACTCTTGAGCACCACCTACAGGTTACAATGTGTCAATTCACTCAGACTTTTTCAGTGAGTCTGTAAAACTTGTGCTGAAACCTCCCAAAGCCAACACAGAAGTGCAAAACACACTGCAGTTCCTCCAGTGTCCACTTGAGACCGGCTCCTAAAACAGAGGAATCCCCATTCAATGTTAAAATGTTTACAGCAGAAATCAACAAGTTCACAGCCTGACACAGAAACAGGTTTGATCTCTAGAGCTCTTTTCTTTATTGGTGAAAACTGGACAGGGGCCGAATTTTTATTTTAGCCTAAAAGTTATTTCAACATTTGCATAATTAGGGGTGTGGCTGCATTGAACAGTTTAACGCGTTGTTACAGTTTCCCAGGAGGTTTAAGCCCCGCCTCAGCTCCGCCTTTTTGCCTGTTTTCCAAATTTATCTAAAGATAGGTAGAGTCAACTTTTCCAATATGGCGACCACCATTCTCTAGCTTCAGTGGGGGTGGGTGACGTCACTGAGACTACATCCATATTTTATACAGTCTATGGTCAAACTTGACTGAATTTGGTCACCGTGAAATATCCTTTAAAAGAGTGTTTCACAAACAGCCACTGTGTTTTCACTTTTATTAACTGTTACACAATAAACAAAGGCAATGCACAGAAAAGGACGTCTTGACAGGAAGTCATTCATTGCTAACTGCTAGCTACACTAGAAGCCCCGAAATGTTGAATAATTTCCCCAGAGGCTGTAACGAGGCTTAAATGTGAATTAAAGCTGCTTTTTAGGCCGTTCAAAGAAAGGTACAGATATTAAAGGTCACATATTCTGTAAAATCCACTTCACCATGTTTCTCTAACTCTAATATGTGTCTCTAGTCCGTCTACAAACCCCCCAATGATGAGAAAAGTCCATCCTCTCCATCTTTTGCCTGCTCCACTTTTCAGAAAATGTGTGCTCAAACAGGCCGTTTGGAGATTTTCCCTTCATGACATCACAAAGGGCAGTAACCCCTCCCCCAGGTGGGTGACACTCCCACAGCTAGGTGTTTGTTCTGCCCTCTGAGTCTGCCTTCTCACTGTAAACAATAGAGCATGGAGCGAGAAAGCCCGAGCCACCCAAGCCCTTAAAGAGAGGGGCGTGGTCAGACACAGCTCATTTACATTTAAAGCTACAGACACAGAAACAGCCTGTTCTGAGCAGGGCTGAAATAGAGGGGTTTATAGGCATGATCAATTACAGGATCAGAGTGGATTTAGAACAACACACTTCATACACATGTTTTGAGGAGCTCTGAGACTTATTTAAACTGAAGAGGAGGAGGAGAATATGTGACCTTTAAAGTTCATTGTCCAAAGCGTGATATTAGAGACCTTTTTTATTTATTTGGGGAAGAAATAAAAGCATTTCCAAATGTACACTTGGGGTCAAATGATTGATCTCTTGAAGAAACATGTAATAACAGTTTCAGGTCAGGGTCCTGCTATAACAAACTGAATACATTATTCACTGCACACAGAACAGATAAATGGCAGTAGACAATCTTTTGCATGACGGCCCTAAAAAGAAGTAAAATAATGCTTGTAGATCCAGGAGTATATCTTTGGAGTCCGTAGAAAAAGAAACATTTGCTTTGAGCCGGCCGTGACACTCTTGTTTCTGTGTGACGGAGGATCAGACTTCACTTCCTCTTCCTTTCGCGCATCGTCTCTCAATCTGTCGAGCTGCAAGAGACAGAAAACAAAGAAGATGATGGAGGACGTTTTAATTCAACTTGTCCTCATTTACGACCTCACAGTGATGCTGATTCATTTACACAACGATGACTGTTTCTCTTCAGTTTCAGTAAGTGATGAAAAGTTGGGCTATAGTCAAACCTTCTAAATAGTGCCACCTTGTGGTCGCTCATAGAACACTTTTTTTATATTCGATAACCTGCTGTGTGAAGTTTATTAGCAAAAAATAAAAAATGTACGACAAATTGATCAGAATAAAGCTCACAGGTGAACCAAGACAGACTTTCAGCCTCTTTAATCTCAGATATTTGAATTCACCATTTATGTAAAGATCATGAAATAAAGATGTTTCTAAATGGATGAATGAACGCCACCTTCAACTCAACCTCTCAAAGACTGAGCTCCTTGTCATCCCAGCCAGTCCCTCTATGCAACCACAGATCAATATCCAGCTTGGTACAATCAAACTCATAACAACAAAGTCTGCAGGAACCTGGGTGTCATGATTGATGACCAGCTAACATTTCAGAGGACTTGATTCCCCGGTCATGCTGATATGTACCACATCAGGAAGATCAGACCTGCAGAGCTACACAGCTCCTGCTACAGGCTCTTGTGATATCACGCATTGACTATTGCAGCTCCTTACTTGAAGGGTCTTCCTACATTCACTATCAAACCCCTACAGATGATCCAAAACGCTGCAGAGCGACTGGTCTTCAACCTCCCTAAAAGAGCACACAACACTCTGCTGTTCATCTCCCTCCACTGGCTCCCAGTTACTGCTCGTATCAAATTTAAAACTCTGCTGCTCGCTTACAAAACAGCCACATAAACGGCTCCTCCTTACCTAAACTCATAATCCAGGTCTACACTCCCTCCCGCCCACTACGCTCTGCCAATGAAAGGCGTCTAATCCAACCTTCACAACAGGGTCCTAACCGTACGGCTCCACTGCTTCAGGCGAGAACGCTAGGGATCACGTATACCCACTGAAAAGTGGGCTTGTTCTGATTTTCTCCTGGACCTCTCCACCCACTCTTTATAGCCAAGTTCTTCGCTGTAGGTTATGCAATAGTTGACGTAGCCTCAATGAATGCACCTGATTGGATAAACGTGCGGCTAGTCCGGGTGGTCCCAGGACCCAGGATTTATTTGCATAGAATATAGCTCTGGTCTATTCTTGTCCTTTCAGTCAACATAACGACAGTTGGAGAGCTGGAGGCGGGTTTTAAGCCGTGCCAACCTGTTAATCAGGTCAACTACACGCCTAACTACGGATAAATCGTTCCTCAAATCAAAACGGGAAAAAAACAATCAGCTGATTGACTGCGGTGCAGTATGTCTAAATTGGGAGTAATTCTCTAGCTAGACTTTTCTCCTCTGTCGCCCCCCGGTGGTGGAACTTGATCTGTAGAGTCCCTTTGCACCTTTAAGAAAAAGCTAAAGACCCTTTAACTCCCCCCAGAGACCCCCAGCTCTTTATGAACCCTACGACTAAAGACATTTGTTCTGTTAATTATTTAAAATAAACTGTAATCATTTTTAGAATGCATAGACTGAATACAATCAAATTTAGAACTTTTTGAAATCAAATCTCTTCCTCTAGGTGGCGCTAAAGCAAGATGATCCAATTAATAGCCAGTTACACATCTCATTCATCTGATTCAGCTGCACATTGCATCGTTTATGAAACCCTACGTCTGGTCACTTTGAGTTACTTAACAAAGACTGATTAGGAGATTTTATCGTACAGAAGTGCTGAACATTTTCAGAGGCAAAACAAACGTTGTTCACCTTTTCTCCAGGTTGTCACGGTGATGCTGATCATGACCACTAAATAGAGGATAACGATCCCCAGACGAACCCTCGGAGAAGGAGCAGCTGGAAGACAAAAAACATCTGTAACCAGACACTCGTCTATCACGTGTTACGGTCAGTACATCGACACATAAGAAGTTATTAAGCCTTCAGATCTGTAAAGTTATTATAGTCACAGCGCAGGAGTCTGTAGAGTCCGTACCTGTACCTGAGGCTCCATCAGTGGATGTTGTTGCAGCCGAGGACGTTACTGTTGTTGTCTTTCTTTCTGTGAGGAATTAATAAATGAAATAAATATATATGTGAAAACACTGATTCATTATTTTTTCAGCCAGCATGCACAGTTTAGTCAAACATATTTCATATAGACACAAAAAAAGACCACAAGAACACAAAACAGCTACGAAAATACACAAATACACAACAAAAAGGCCCCAAAAAAAGAGAACAAATGACAAAAGAGACATCAGGTGACCACTAAAGGACTTCTACAAAGATAACATGACAGAAGAAATGCATCACCACAAAGATATAATTAAAATGTGACCATAAGGGGGATGAAGGAGAAAGCTGGGGTCACGTTGGGAGGGTCCACGGAGGTTAGCAAAAGAAAAAGATAATGCAAACTTACTTAAAAGAGACACATAGCCCACAAAAGAACTCAAACAGCTGCCAAGTGTCATAAAGTTAGAATTAAAGTTGATGTAAAAATGATCCCTGCAGGCGACATTGCCTACAAAGACACACAAAGCCAAATGTGAACAAATGTGAAATGACAACACAGAGAGAGAGAGAGAGAGAGAGAGAGAGAGAGAGAGAGAGAGAGAGAGAGAGAGAGAGAGAGAGAGAGAGAGAGAGAGAGAGAGAGAGAGAGAGAGAGGCTCAAAGACGAGTGCAGAGAGAAAAACTACATCGAGACTAAAAACGGCTACAAGGAATCCAAAGATGACCACGAGGGGATCACCATGACGACAACAATGACCCACAAAATGCCAACAAAATGACTAAATGTTCAAACAGGGAGACGAAGAAGAGCACAAAGATATCAGACGTGTTGTCATGTGAATGCTTCTATACGTTTGTTATCCTTCAGGGTTTCGGATTTTTTAAATATTTATGATGTATTTAAATCTCTCTCTGTAGCATCTCTGTTTAAAACACACTACTTTACTGTCATCCATCAATCCTTTATCTATACCGCTTCTCCCCGTTCTGGGTCGCAGGTGGGCTGGAGCCGATCCAAGGTCATTGGGTGAGAGGCGGAGTTACACCTTGGACTGTTCACCAGCCAATCACAGAGCTGACAGAGACAGACATCCAGCAACACTCACATTCACACCTACGGATTTAGAGTCACCAGTTAGCCTAACGAGCATGTCTTTGGACTGTGGGAGGAAGCTGGAGTACCCGGAGAGAACCCACGCATGCACGGGGAGAACATGCAAACTCCACACAGAGAGGCTCCTGTCAGACGGGGATAACCCTAACCCATTTCAGAGTGACTCTGACCCTCTCTGTAGCCTCGAGAACGACTGTTCCTGTGCAGAGGAAACAAAACAGGTTTTATTCTGAGCTAAGATGAATGCATCACGTAGAATAAAGTCAGAGGGTACTGTTCTAAACTGTCAGATAATAAAGACTAATGAAGGTCAAAAAGATCAAATAAAAATAAAACCTAATTGTTGAACTCAAGATGAACAGTTCTTTCAAATCTCTGAAGTGTGTCGGTCCATGTTAAACTAAAATACTAAATCTGGGCAGAGAAATCGATTCATGTAGAAACATTTTGAAGTTCGATGTTACCTGATGGGATCACTGTCTTGAAATTGAATCTTGACTCTTTAAGGTTATGAAAGAATTCTTCAATAAAACTTCACCAACATTTCTAATGAATGTTTAAATGTAAAAATGAAGCATCGTTCAAATCAGGGTCAACTTACTGTTCTCTGACTCTTGTTTCTGTGTTGTTGCTGTGTTGCTGTTTGCCCGTGTTGCTAATGGAACAGTTGACGCTGCTGTTTGTCTTGTTGTTGGTTTTGTGGGTTCAGCCTCGTTACCTTCAGTGTTAAACAGAAAATAATAATAATACAGAAAACAGATAAGAACTGTTGCTCAGAGGATCGTGGGCTGATAGTGAGGAAGGAACAAAGCTGTGGTCTTTTTTTTTAGATGATTCAAATATCGTAACGTTTTCTCACGACTTGGACCAGCTGAATGAAGAGGATAGTGTAATAATAATACTAATGATACATATCGTTTCCCATAGCTAAGAGTTACACTGTAAATATGAGGCCACAGGAGCCGGTTAGCATATCTTAGCTTAGCATAACACTGTCTGCAGATGGATTCCTCAAATCCAGAAAGTTGTTCTTCGTGTTTAACTAAAAGTTTAATGTGTAGACTTAATGGGTGCACCAAAGATCATGTGTTGTGTTTTCAGCTTAATATGTGGAGCACACACGTCCGAGAAAAATAACTGTTGCATATTGCACCATATCTGAACATATCTAAGAGATTCACAGGAGGAATGTGTGCCTCTCAGTAAAGCAGCTAAAGGTTACAATCAACATATTTGTCCACCATGTTTCTACTTTATATTGATGTCATGATTTGGTCTGTTTTAGTTTTGTGTTTCAGAGTTTCTTTATCTTGTTTCAGTTCTCATTCTTCGCTGCTGTTTGTTTCCCTCGTGTGGTTCCTACTTTAGTGTTTCCTGTGTTATTTCGTATCCTTGTGTCCCTCTATGTTCTAGTGTGTATTACTGTTACATTCTTAAGTTCTCTGTGTCATTAGTGTTCCTGGTTTATGATGTAGTTTTCGTTGTGTCTCTCCTGTATTTCTTCCTGCCTCTGTGTGTTTCCCTCCTGTTGTGATTGCCCTCCTTGTCCTCACCTGTGTCTTTGTCACGGTTGGAATGAGGAGGTGGAGGACCCAATTGCAGATTGGAACAAAAAATAATTTATTTAAACTAAACAGGCACTAAGGCAAAACAAAAACTTACTTCCAAAATTAAATCCAAAAAGGTAGCCACGAGGAATCACAGGAAGACTGACACAAAAGCACAAACGACATCCAACAAACAACAAACGACAATGAACCGACACAGAGGGGAAGAAACACAGAGACTAAATAGACACAGGGGTAATCAACACAGGTGAGACTAGTTAGACAGGTGAAACAAACAAAACACAGGTGAGTACAATCAGGGCAATCAGAACAGGGGAAACACAGAGACAGGAATTAAGACAACACTTAAGACAACAAAATAAATCATAGAACACTGAAAGCACACAGAATGTAACAAAACACAGAGACACAAGGAGAAGAAAATACAAAATAAAACAGGAAACACTAAAGACAACACTAGGAAACATTAACACACAGGGAAACAAGCAACACTAGGGAAAAAGAGAAATAAAACCAAAAACTAAACTAAACTCCAAAATACAAACTAAACAAAGACCAAATCATGACATAACCCCCCCCTCAAGGGACGGATCCCAGACGTTCCAAAACGTCAATAAACCAAAACAGGGTGGGTGGAGGGGGTCCGGAGGAGGGACTCCGGACTCTCAGGCGGACGGCCTGGAGGCAGGGCACATAGCCCGGACAGTTCGGGAGGGCGGCCAGGAGGCCGGCCCAACAAGGAGAACAGTTCAGGGGGGCGGCCGGGAGGCCGATCAAAGACGGGGAACAGTTCAGGGGGGCGGCCGGGAGGCCGATCAAACACGGGGAACAGTTCAGGGGGACGGCCAGGAGGCCGACCAAACACAGGAGACAGTTCAGGTGGGCGGCCAGGAGGCCAACCAAACACAGTGAGCTGGTCAGGTGGGCGGCCAGGAAGCCGACCAAACACAGGAAACAGTTCAGGTGGGCGGCCAGGAGGCCGACCAAACACAGAGACCAGCTCAGGGGGAGTCCGAAGGCCTTCTGACGATGGCGCAGGAGTCTGCAGGACCCCAGACGAGTGCTCAGGAAGCTGCGGAGTCGGCAGGACCTCTGACGGAGACACGAGAGTGGGCAGATCCTCCAACTTGGAAACGGGTGTTGGCAGGGCCTCGCACAGAGACATAGGAGTGGGCAGATCCGCCAACGGAGAAACAGGAGTGGGCAGAACCTCCCACCGAGAAACAGGAGTGGGCAGGACCTCCAACTTGGAATCAGGTGTTGGCAGGGCCTCCCACAGAGACTCAGGAGTCGGCCGGACCGACGAGGGGACGTCAGGAGTCGGCCGGACCGACGAGGGGACGTCAGGAGTCGGCCGGACCGACGAGGGGACGTCAGGAGTCGGCCGGACCGACGAGGGGACGTCAGGAGTCGGCCGGACCGCCGAGGGGACGTCAGGAGTCGGCCGGACCGCCGAGGGGACGTCAGGAATCGGCCGGACCGCCGAGGGGACGTCAGGAATCGGCCGGACCGCCGAGAGTACGTCAGGAATCGGCCGGACCGCCGAGGTGACGTCAGGGGTGATGTCAGGAATCGGCCGGACCGCCGAGGTGACGTCAGGAGTCGGCCGGACCGCCGAGGCGACGTCAGGAGGCGGCCGGACCGCCGACAGGGAATCCGCAGGAATCGGCCGGACCGCCGACAGGAAATCCGCAGAAATCCCCCTCTCTTCAACAGGGGGACTACGGAGCTCAGCAGTCACAGGCAGCAGAGGGCGCTCTGCAGGGACGCAGTGAGGCTGAGGCTCCCAGGCACAGGGAGGCAAAGTCACTGGGGAGCACAGGGGCAGAGTCACTGGAGCTCTGGGCAGCAAAGACTCGGGTGAGCTGGGCAGCGTAGACTCCGGTGAGCTGAGCAGCAACATGGGCTGAGGCCTGATTTGAGGCTTTTGCTGAGGCCTGTGCTGAGGCCTGGGTTGAAGCTGTGGCTTGGGCTGGTAGACAGGCTGCTGAGGTTGAGGCTTGAGCTGAGGCTTGAGCTGAGGCTTGAGCTGAGGTTTGAGCTGAGGCTTGAGCTGAGGCTTGGGTTGAGGCCTGGGCTGAAGCTTGTGTTCAGTCCCGGACTGAGGCTTGAGTTGAGGCTTGGATTGGCATGGCTGGGAAGAAGAGGAGAACAAGTCTCTTGTCCACTCAGGGAGAAAGTGCCTGAGCCATGGCCTTGAGTGAATCTCCTCTTGCGCTGCAAAAATAGCTGCCTCTCTCTCCTCGCCACAGCAAGCCATTTTAATGTCATTTCTAATGCACGTGAGGTTGTAAGTTACCTCACGTAGTTCTAAAGAAAAACATCCATCCGCTGGGTCCATAGCTGTTCGGTTCATTCTGTCACGGTTGGAATGAGGAGGTGGAGGACCCAATTGCAGATTGGAACAAAAAATAATTTATTTAAACTAAACAGGCACTAAGGCAAAACAAAAACTTACTTCCAAAATTAAGTCCAAAAAGGTAGCCACGAGGAATCACAGGAAGACTGACACAAAAGCACAAACGACATCCAACAAACAACAAACGACAATGAACCGACACAGAGGGGAAGAAACACAGAGACTAAATAGACACAGGGGTAATCAACACAGGTGAGACTAGTTAGACAGGTGAAACAAACAAAACACAGGTGAGTACAATCAGGGCAATCAGAACAGGGGAAACACAGAGACAGGAATTAAGACAACACTTAAGACAACAAAATAAATCATAGAACACTGAAAGCACACAGAATGTAACAAAACACAGAGAGACACAAGGAGAAGAAAATACAAAATAAAACAGGAAACACTAAAGACAACACTAGGAAACATTAACACACAGGGAAACAAGCAACACTAGGGAAAAAGAGAAATAAAACCAAAAACTAAACTAAACTCCAAAATACAAACTAAACAAAGACCAAATCATGACAGTCTTGTTGTTCTCAGCTGTCTATTTAGTCTCTGTGTTTCTTCCCTTCTGTGTCAGATCATTGTTAGTTGTTTATGTTGTTGTCGTCGTCTTACCAGTGTTTCCAGTGTTTTCCTTGTGGCTCCTTGTTTCCCCTTCTGGATTATTATTTTGTAAGTTTTTGACTTTTTGTTTAATAAATCTTTTTGTTAGTTCTGCACTTGGGTCGTCCTCTGAGTCTGTGAAAGTCAAGTTCATCAACTGATACAGAACTGTTTCATACTTTTGGAGTTTGTGTTCCAACAAAACAAGAATGCTGGCGCACTTTTCGGTGGATATCAGCATATCTAGTGACTATCAGCTAATTCTACACAGTTACAACTACTACGCCAACTACTGGCCTGGCATGAACACTGCAGCGTGGCTTTAATGACTGTATTACAGTCAGGGTCAACTTACTCTTCTTGTCTTCTTTGGAGTTCTCTGACTTTTGTTTCTGTGTCGTTGCCGTGTTGCTGTTTGCCCGAGTTGTTAATGGAATAGTTGTTGCTGCTGCAGTTGATGTTGTTGCTGTTTGTCTTGTTGTTGGTTTGGTGGTTTCAGCCTCGTCACCTTCAGTGTTAAACAGAAAATCATTTGTGGCTCTTACAATCAACACATTCACTTTGTCCACCATTTTTCTACTTAATATTGATGTCGAGTTCATCAACTCATACAAAACTGTTTCATACTTTTTCATATTCCAACAAAACAAGAATGTACTTTTGAAGATTGGGTTGAAATTAGAGCCCGACTGATTAATCAGCAGGCCGATAGTTAGCATAAATAAAAAGCATTTCATTTAAGTATCTTTGTGTTACACTAGCAGTTCTCTGTCACCAGCAGAGGGCGCTGTATGGATTACAACAAGCATCATCACTCTGCAGAGTGTCGAGAGGTGATGCTCGTACACGCTCAGTTACTTTCAGCTGAGTGACCATCTTGTCTTCATTATAAATCTTTTTCACAAGTGTTTGATAACTGAGGGATCAACACAATAAAGTGTTTATCGATATCTGTAAAGATCCAACTACGGATTGAACATTAAGTAGATTGAAAAAGATATCTGCTGATACATCAGTATCAGATTCTTTTTCATCCCTGATATTTGTATCGGCCTCTTTAGTCCCATATCAGTCGGCCCTAGTTGCAATCACAGTTGTGTTTAATAAAAGAGTAAAAGGTCTGATCAAGAGGAAGCTTACATGGAGTTAAAAAACACTATCAGAGAGTCTGGGGAAGTCAAAAAGGATAAATATGAGAGGTATCAATCTCCTCATATCTCTAAATATCTGTGACAAGAAGGTGAAAAGGTATCTAACACTTTGTTAAAATAACTTCTCTTAACTTCTGCCCTGATGATGTGTTCCTCTCACCTCTGTCAGACGGATCATCTCTGATCACGTTCAGGTACGCAGCAGGTTCTCCACCGCAGAAGTAAAGTCCAGAGTCAGCAGGCTGAAGGTTTGTGATAATCAACGTCTTGTCCGATGGGAAAACAACAAACCGACTTTGTTGTTGTATGTCTCGAGCGTCTTTCCTCCATGATTGATTGTCTGAAACATCAGGACATTTCAGAGTGACTGTGGTCCTCTCTGTAGCCTCGTGAACGACTGTTCCTGTGCAGAGGAAACAAAACAGGTTTAATTATTTACTTTGATTAATGCGTCACGCAGAATAAAGTCAGAGGGTACTGTTCTAAACTGTCAGATAATAAAGACTAACGAAGGTCAAAAAGATCAAAGAAAAATAAAACCTAATTGTTGAACTCAAGATGAACAGTTCTTTCAAATCTCTGAAGTGTGTCGGTCCATGTTAAACTAAAATACTAAATCTGGGCCGAGAAATCGATTCATGTAGAAACGTTTTGAAGTTTGATGTTACCTGATGGGATCACCGTCAGATCCACAGCTGCTTCATCGTTACACAAGTATCTTCCAGCATCGGAGATATAAACTCTCTTAATAAACAGTGACTTATCTGCTAATGCAGTGTAACGTTTATATGGGTCTAAAATGTGTGTTGTTTCCTTTTCACCCTCAATTGTCATTAAGTCAGTTTTGTTTCCATCCTTCTCTCTGCTCCACGTCACTTTACCCTCCACAGGGTGAGGACAGCGCAGAGTGATCTGATTCTTCTGCTGGACTATTTTATGGATTATTGCTGCAACAGAAAACACAACGTTAGATACAAAGAATCTGCTGTCAGGATTTCTGTTTTCTTAAAATGTGGTTTAAAATCAGTTTCAGAATCACATTTAACTTTCTCTTCATCAAACGTGTCTTTGTGTCATGAACCTCCAACATTAACACCACAGGTCCAGACTTCACATGCAGAGGAGGAGAATCTTTATGATGCTGCATCCTGTTTAAACATGCTTCATTAAGAAGGAAGCAAATGGGGCGCCCCATAGCCCAGCGGTTACGTCAAGCGCCCCAAGTTCAGAGGCTTCAGTCCTCAACACAGCGGCCGTGGGTTAGCGGTTAGCCTCGGCCCTTTGCTGCATGTCACCCCCCTCTCTCTCCTCCCTACATTTCCTGTCTCTCGTCCTTTGTACTATCCAATAAAGGCAACAAACGTCCCCAAAAAACTGAGCAAATAACCACAAAATTTAAGCCCCTTTAGTCTAAACGACCTCTGAATGACCTCTAAATGATGCACGTCTAGTATTGTGTGACAAACAGTAAGAAAAAACAGCTCAGTCTGTAGGAACTTGGGTTGGGGAACGGAGGGCCGTTGGTTCAAATCTTGAATTGTATCTGGTAGCTGGAGGGGTGCCAGTTCACTTCCTGAGCACAGCTGAGGTGCCCTAGAGCAAGGCACTGAACCCCCACCAGCTCAGGAGCGCTCGCTGTGTGCAGCCCCCCTCACTCTGACATCTCTCCATCAGTCCATAGGATCCTGTTTGTGCAGGTGTGTGTGTGTTTCAGCCTGTGTGTGTGCAGCAAGTTCAACTACACAGTGTAAACTGTAAACTCCCCTCGCAGGATTAATAAAGGATATCTTCTTCTTCTTCTTCATCTTCAAACTACTCAAGTAATAAACGCACTAATCTTGTATAAATGCAACAATCAAATACCCAAGCCTATGAGAATAACACTTAGAATCAAATATTCCACGTTGATGTAAATATTACCGTGTACGTACGTTACCACTAAATCTATCCGGGCTGTGTTTGGACTTCCTGAAGTAACCTGTCTCACAATAACATCAGCGGTTCAATTCCTTGTTAATGTTTGATTCACAGTTCAGATTCATTTCAACGCAGGAAACTTAAAAATCTAAACAACACGCTTCAAAGTGATGGTGAGAAACACGGCAGTCTTACCTGCAGCGATGTTAGAGCTCAGGAGGAAGGCAAACAGCCAGCAGATGATGATCACCTTCATCTTCACACTGACTGCTGTCACTCAGCGAGCACAGTTTCTGTTAGAAGAGAACAGGAACTCGACCGTCTGCGTGTCAGCGCGTGTGTTCCTCTACCCAAACACCCACATTGGTAACTTACATGAGAGTCTGTGACTGTTTCAATCTGTGGTTAATGAGCGCTGACGTTTCCTCTTCTCTGAGTGTTTAACAATTCACTCACCACAGAGACAGTGCCTCAGGTACGGACTCATAAGAGTGTCTACTCTTTCTGAGTGATGTGACGTAAAGTCTTAAAAGTCAAATCATGATGTGACTGAAGCTGCAGAAACTCAGTTGGATGTGATCAGGTCATGGAAAATGAAATTAAAATGAAAACAGTCAACTTACTCACTATTGCACTTATAAAGTCGCTTTATTTATAATGCACGTTATTCCGCATTGATATATGTTTACCTGATTAAAGAACATTAAACAAACTAGAATGGGCGAGAGCCGGCAGCTGTGAGCTGAAGCTGCTGCAGCTTCTTCTGCTTTTTATGGCCTCTTCCACCTGCAAGCTGCGTCTGAGACTCTTGAGCACCACCTACAGGTTACAATGTGTCAATTCACTCAGACTTTTTCAGTGAGTCTGTAAAACTTGTGCTGAAACCTCCCAAAGCCAACACAGAAGTGCAAAACACACTGCAGTTCCTCCAGTGTCCACATGAGACTGGCTCCTAAAACAGAGGAATCCCCATTCAATGTTAAAATGTTTACAGCAGAAATCAACAAGTTCACAGCCTGACACAGAAACAGGTTTGATCTCTAGAGCTCATTTCTTTATTGGTGAAAACTGGACAGGGGCCGAATTTTTATTTTAGCCTAAAAGTTATTTCAACATTTGCATAATTAGGGGTGTGGCTGCATTGAACAGTTTAACGCGTTGTTGCAGTTTCCCAGGAGGTTTAAGCCCCGCCTCAGCTCCGCCTTTTTGCCTGTTTTCCAAATTAATCTAAAGATAGGTAGAGTCAACTTTTCCAATATGGCGACCACCGTTCTCTAGCTTCAGTGGGGGTGGGTGATGTCACTGAGACTACATCCATATTTTATACAGTCTATGGTCAAACTTGACTGAATTTGGTCACCGTGAAATATCCTTTAAAAGAGTGTTTCACAAACAGCCACTGTGTTTTCACTTTTATTAACTGTTACACAATAAACAAAGGCAATGCACTAAAAAGAACGTCTTGACAGGAAGTCATTTATTGCTAACTGCTAGCTACACTAGAAGCCCCGAAATGTTGAATAACTTCCCCAGAGGCTGTAACGAGGCTTAAATGTGAATTAAAGCTGCTTTTTAGGCCGTTCAAAGAAAGGTACAGATATTAAAGGTCACATATTCTGTAAAATCCACCTCACCATGTTTCTCTAACTCTAATATGTGTCTCTAGTCAGTCTACAAACCCCCCAATGATGAGAAAAGTCCATCCTCTCCGTCTTTTACCTGCTCCACTTTTCAGAAAATGTGTGCTCAAACAGGCCGTTTGGAGATTTTCCCTTCATGACATCACAAAGGGCAGTAACCCCTCCCCCAGGTGGGTGACACTCCCACAGCTAGGTGTTTGTTCTGCCCTCTGAGTCTGCCTTCTCACCGTAAACAATAGAGCATGGAGAGAGAAAGCCCGAGCCACCCAAGCCCTTCCAGAGAGGGGCGTGGTCAGACACAGCTCATTTACATTTAAAGCTACAGACACAGAAACAGCCTGTTCTGAGCAGGGCTGAAATAGAGGGGTTTATAGGCATGATCAAATACAGGATCAGAGTGGATTTAGAACAAGACACTTCACTGACATGTTTTGAGGAGCTCTGAGACTTATTTACACTGAAGAGGAGGAGGATATGTGACCTTTAAAGTTCATTGTCCAAAGCGTGATATTAGAGACCTTTTTTATTATTATTTATTATATTTTCAAATTCAATAGAAATAGTATTATAATAATAATATTATAATAATAATGTAATTACTTATTTATCGGCGTTCTTACCGTCAGCGACGTTACAGCTCAGAACAAAGACTGACAGGCAGCTGAAGATGTTCATCATCACCCTCATCTTCACTCAGACTCAAAATGTTCATGTCTGACATCAAATCTATAGCCTGAGAACAGGAAGTGTGGTTTCTTAGCATACCTCGGGGTCTCATTGCATCCTTTAGCACCCACATGTATGTGCATGAAGTTGTCACCCACAACTGCCTCTTTTTTCCTCCAGAATTCTGAGAAAAAAGTCTGACATTGTGTCCTAACAACACGAGGCCGTTAGATATTGAGTTGCATCATGCACGATCAGACGCTCGCTGTCCACACTTCATCCATAAAAATATGTACCTCTCTGCTCTGTGAATTTCAGTTCCCCCCTTTAAACATTATACCATCTGGTGCTTTTGTTTAAAGGTGGGTAAACTGAAGTGTGGTGCTTTGTATTGACGATATATTGACCGAATTTCCCTCTGGGATTTATAAAGTATTTCTGATTCTGATTCAGTCCACAACACTCAAAGGCCTTGATCAAAGCACAACAGTTCAATCACTGATGTGGATATTATTAATGCTCCACTATGGCCAATAAAACATTCTATGCATGTGACACTAGCTCGCATCACATGCATAGACTGTAAATATTAGTGGACGAAGCCTGAGTGACTTCCTCTATCTGTTCCTGCAGGGGGCGCTGGAGTCCCATCAATGGCGGTCTCCATGCTGGAAATGCTGTCTCAGCCTAACTTTCAGCTGAGAGCTGACAAACTGTTACACAGCGCCCGCCTGTCAATCAGGTCAGCTACACGCCTTATTGTGAATAACTCTTATCCTTCATCAAATCAAAACGGATGAGTCATCAAAACATTCACCCCCCGTACAGTGTGTGCTGATCGAGACATGAGCTAATCAGACCTATTTGGTTTTTTGAACCAGGCTGTAAACATGTTAATGTCTGCTGTAAAAACAGGCTTTTTTGAATGGGTGTGTATGTGACTTCCTGTGCTTCTGCAGCCAGCCTCTAGTGGACACTCGAGGAACTGCAGGATTTTACACTTCTGGGTCTGCTTCATTCACACCGGAGGTTGCTGCTTAGTCAAATGCTGTCAGCACACAAATGTATTTTATTCAGTGGCTCTAATCGTCTTCTGTATATTTGGACTACATATAAAGGCCTTTTCTCTTCATGGCACGTTTCTGAATGAGATCAATCAATCCACTAAACAAACTTTATTTAAATCTCAAAGAGACCCATCAGCACCTGCTCCATCCTCACGTGCTGTTTTATTGATGTAAAAAAACACCAGTTTAAAAAGAGGAGGTTTAGGGTGCTTCAGTGTCCTCATACGCCCCTCTGTGGAGTTATGTAATAACGACTCTTCTCTACCAGAGATAACACGTTAAACAAAGGTTTACATCAGAGAGAGAGATAATACAGTGAAGAATTGAAAAGGTTAACTGCTTCTGCTGCGTTGACCGGTTTCTTGTATTTATTTACATTACGCTGTATTATCTTCGCAATGCTTGAATCAACGTGATCTCCACCCGGACTGCTTTTTTTTAATATCCCGATATACTGTGATTAGCTAGCGCGCATGTCAATAATAAAGCAAAGCCTGAATTTCTTCGTGACCATTGGTCGATTCTCCTGTCAGTCAAAATACAGTCTTTTGATTGGGCCAAATCACCTTTAAAACCCTCTCCCTACATCGTATGCTTAGCGTTCCAATCGGAGTCTTTGAATTATCCGATTGGTTCTTAGTCCCATCAATTACACCATTCTTTGCTGTGATTGGCTGCTCCTTCAGAAGTGGGCGTCAGTTTTTCCTCAGAATTTGTGTTTCCTTGTCTGTCATATGCGAAGCGAAAGGAGGACGGATAGATCGTCCAAACCGAACAAAATAACAGCACATTCCCCCTGAGGAAACACCCAATTATCTGAAGTTATACGTGATATCCATGCCTGATATCACGGAGGCGTCTTCAAGCTGATTTAAGCGGCCGTATTGTGCCTCTGTTTGTTTAGCTAGCTGTTATCACGACGCTGACTGACTGCGGACCCAACACACCGCCTTTGTGGATATGAGTACGGACTTACTATCTGATTTGGACACTCGTTTCTTCGCTGATAACCTCCTGACAAGCGAAGACTGGGGTGAGTTATCATGTAAAGTCTCTATAGCGATAAATAAACGCAGATTTAAACGATGAAGCTAACCGGCGAAGATAACGGCTGATAACGGGGGTGCCCCCCGGGCGGAGCAGGGGCGTCAAAGCGTCTTAATGGTTAAAGTCTCCCTTACAGTCAGATATAAGTCGTATTATTGGATGAACATGGGTTAAATAGAGTGGGAGATACTGGTTACACGCGGTTCCAGCGTGGTTGTTTGTGCTTCCCCAGTCAGCAGACCAGCCGGATGTGTCCGTTTATCTTTAACACAGTGGGTGGAAGCGTGATCACACTCTAATACAACCAGCACACACACTCTTAGCTTCCTCTCACTTCACAGGAACAGCAGTTCATCATCACTTCTTTACACACATTATTCCTAAAGCTTAATGTTGACCCACTGCACATGAAGCATGGCTTGTATCAGGTGTAACTGTGGGAGAAAATGCACCATATGAATGCAAGATGTTCTCCTTTTAGCAAGACCAGCCTACCAGGTGTTAGCTTCTATCAGAAGATACCTTTCTGATGCTGTATATCCATGCTGATTATTTATATGCAGATTATACAGCATCACTGAGCTCAAACACATGTGGGCTATAAAGATGCTGGTTTTATTTATCATTGATAACCAGGGGTGAAAGAAGTAGGGCCCGACCGATATGAGATATTTTGGGCTGATATTAGAGGGAGAATAAATCTGATGCTATATATCTGCTGGTATCTATCTATCTCCATATACACACCTTTATTACGATGATCCTCAAATGCAGTTTTCAAACACTTGCAGAAAAGATAATGAAGACCAGATGGTCACTCAACTGTAAAGTAACTGAGCATGTACAAGCTTCACTGCATAACTCACTCAGAGTGATGATGCTTGCTGTAATCCATATAGCGCCCTCTGCTGGTGACAGAGAACTGCTAGTGTAATACAAAGATACTCAAATTAAATGTTATTTGGCTACTGAGTAAATCAGTAATATCGGCGCATATCTGCGATAAAATTAGCCGATACGGTATCACTGGATATGCTAATATCAGACGATATTATCGGCTGGCCAATAAATCGGTCGGGCTTTAAGTTTTAAATTCTTGCCTGTACTACGACCACGTTCATCTCTTCATATTATTCACCTCTCCTCGGCCTCATGCATCCTTGAATTATTTCTGTCAGTATTTGAAGTAGGACTGTCAAGAGATTACAATTTTATTCGCGATTAATCTCTACCTTTCCAGAGTTAATTATATCATAAAATTACCTTACTGTATCATTAAACATTAAGCTTCAAGAGAAGACTTCTGCGAGCTGATGGAGTTTGTCAAACCGGAGTACAAGTACAAGCCGCCACCACTAGACGATTTTAGGCCGATTTGTCCCCCACAACTATATTTCAAGTCATGTCGAATCCAATGTTTTGTCCAAAGAATCCTTTAGTGTGTGTTGTCACTATGATTACTTTACTGCTCCTGATCAAGTCAGAGCCTCCCTTATCTTGAATCGTAAATATGAAACATGTTTGATATTTATGATTCCAAGTCGGGCTGCCTCTTACAGGTTCTCTGAGTATTTAGTTTCACTGCTTCCTGAGCTATTTGTGAACTTTTGAAGGTAAAACACCTCAAAGACGACACCAGGTATCTCACCTTAAAGAGCAGAACTCTTAAGACAAGATCATCCTTTATGATCCCCAGCGGGGAAACTCAAGTGTAGCAGTAAAAAGACAAGAAGAGCATGCTTATGAGTGCAAATAACATAAAAATACATGTATTGACTAGTAAGTACGAAGTAACTACACACCCATTAACTGCCTATCAAAATAAATACAGGACATTGTTGTGCAACGAGTGGCGTCCAAATCTTTGTTGAGATCCGATAAACATCAGAAACAAGTTCCTTCTGGAGGAAACATATTGACTTCCTTATAAGACTGTACCGTGCCAAGCACACCTCTTTCAGTTGTGCCAGCTCAGGGCCGAGGAAGTGTACTGAGCGTGTGCGAAGGACAGAGCACTCACACTAGTCAAATGAACTGGACTTTTAGGGTGAACCTTTCTTGGGCACGTTACAGATTTCCTAGTGTGAATGCGCCCTAACTCATTCTTACACTGATGCTTATAATGTTTACTGAGAAATACCCTGACAAATAACCACTTGAAGCAAATATGACCCTAACATCTAATATTAGGATTTAACACTCTCCTGTTAAACGTTGGCTGTCACTGTATTCTCAACTCAGCTTTATTTATATAGCACCTTTCATACATAAACACATGCAGCCCAAAGTGCTTCACAAAAGAACAGACAGAGAAGAACAGACTGTCAATTCTTTGTATTGACATTAAATACAATGAAATAAAAACATGAGATAAAAGGAAAGTAAAAACAGTAAAATCACTCTTAATTGAAAGCTAGATTAAAAAGGCAGGTCTTCAGTTTACGTTTAAAAGCACCCAGAGAGCCCTCTGTTTTGATGTCCAGAGGCAGTGAGTTCCAAACAGAAAGCTCTTCTCATTGTGAGTCACCTGTGCAGGTGAGCAGCCACCCCTCTAAACTGGTTAGCTTAATTTGACTGACAAACAGAAAGATGTACCATCTGCTGTGGCTGATTTACATCTTAATCTCACTGCCATGTTTCACTACAGGAATGTAACACAGAACATTTTCTCAGGCACAGTGTAAATGTACATTTGAGCTAACTGACACGTCGACTCCAATCCATCTTATCTCTGCTTCTAGTGAAGCTGGATTTTAATTTTGGGGATGTCAGACTAACCGACGAGTCTAAAGGTGAAAAAACACACACAGAAAACGGTCAAAATTAAGCACTATATCTGTGTGGCTAACGCTAGCATCACCAGCCTTCGGTGCTCCTTGTATGTAAACCTCCACATGCCCGTCCATTTCAACCTGACTCAGCCTACATACGTTTCACTGATGGGCAATTCATCAAGTTTCAATTTAAATTTCCCATGATGAGCTCGAATACATTTGATATCTAAATTATCTTCATAAAATGATTGCCAAACAGTCATTCTGGTGCCAACAAGCGAGGGTGATGTCGTCTAACGGGTTTGTCGAATTAGGGTGCACTCACACTAGGCCCAGATGCCTTGTACTGGGCCGAAGAACAATTGTCCCCCGCTGGTCTATGCACGGCAGCGATCGATTATACATCATGTCCATGTTGCGTATTTGTACTTGAAAACCGAGCCAAAGCACACCTCTTCCAACCGTGCCAGGGCCGAGGAAGTGTACGGAGCACTGGCATTAGTCAAACAAACTGGACTTTGTGGGTCAAACGTGATTGGGCTCGGGCCTAGTGTGAGTGCGCCCTGAATCAATTCACGTGATGTTGTTAATGATTCATTGTGAAAGCCTCTGAGTGCAGAAGTGCCTGAAACATGACATGATTTCAGTTTTAAAAAACCACCCTGTAGCTGCTCTGCAGTCAGATAATAAAGTGTCAGATTAGATAAAACTTGAGAGAGAGAGAGAGAGAGAGAGAGAGAGAGAGAGAGATCAGAAAGTCAAGAGACAAAAGCAACAACTTCTAAAACACACAGGGAGATAAAAAAACAACTACGTTAGTGTAATCTTTTACTATAAAGATTTATTTGATCTGAATACAATCACTCTTTATTTGTATAGCACCAATTCATAACAATGTTATCTCAAGACGCTTTATAAAATCAGATTACAACAGGCGGTGGAACCTACGACTTAAATCTGAATAAGTCTGGAGACATTCTGTTCTAAAGCAGCGGATGAACTATGATCACAACACACATACTTCTGCATCTCTATCTGTTATTACACATCAACACAAAATAAACGTCACAGGGGCGTAAATATGGCGGCTTGAAACGGCGGTCTGAACAGAGCTTATGAGTAATACAAAAAGAATAACAACAGAATAAGGCAGCTGTTTCCAAGAAGCTCCTGCGTTCTGCAGCCTAAAATCACAGTTGGCTTCTTCTCTTTGGGGATCCTTTCTGTAACGTTGGCAGACGCTTAGAATAACAATTTAAAAACAGCCACTGTGAGTGGTCGACTTTGATCCCAGTTTATTTAGAGTATGCTGCAGCTTTACATCTCTGTCTTTGCTGGATGAAGCAATCTCCTGGAGCAACTCCAAAACTCTGTGTAGATAAACGTCATCAAACCCTCGGATAAAAAAGTGCAAAAGCTTAAAGACACCAGAGTTTTCTTTTACGACTGTTTTTGAAGCATCTTTGTTGAACACTCTGTCAGGAGCTAAAGAAGAAGAAAGAGTAGATTTCACACAGAGCAAATATTGGCTTGTTTCATCCACGTGCTGCTTTAACAGACTCAATAAATCACCTCAGTGCACCTGTTGTGTCTCAAAGTCCAGAGCTATGGATCATTAAATCAGGCAAAGCATGATGGGAGAAATGAGGGCACACAGGGTCTTGGAAGAAGAAAAAATGGGGGTTTGTTTTCTGTAAACGGAGCACATAAATAATTAACAACCACGTGAACCTGAAACAGGAGGATTAACGTGTGAGTACAATAAGGATGCTTTGTGTATTTGATGTTCACAGCTAACGTGTGTTTTCTGTCTCTGTCAGATGCCTGCCTGTATCAGTGTGAGAGCATGGAGGAGGGAGAGGACGGAGAGCTCGGCCCCGGGCTGAAATACGAACCATCGGTACGGAGACAAAAAGAGAGTCCCAGCTCACAGCTCCGGTTTTCTGTTCAGAGACTGAGAGTGAAACTGATGCTCGTCCTCGTATGCAAACACTGCTCACACACTGCACACTTTGTTTAAAGCTCGAGCTCCACTCTGAAAAAGTTTGACTTTCAGTTAGAGGTGGGCGATAGGGAAAAAATATTATAATATAATAATAGATTTTTTTATGGCAAAATCAAGATCACGATTTTATCTAAGATCTTTGATCTTAAAGACTAATTTGCAAGTCACTGACCAGTTCGACCAAACTTATTTCCCTGTATAATGTTTTTAAAAGCACAAAAACTGAACTAATAAGTTTAGTCTATTTGAAAAATGTCTTTGGGGGTCTGAACCCCAGAACATTCGTAGCACCAGAAATGTCTTTCCCTCGATTTGATCAATATTTCTGCACAATGTTAAGGTTATCTGCACCACTTTGAAATTATGATTTAGTAATGTGTCCTCTTTTTTTATTCATCAGGAACATTTTCACGCAGTGATGCATTCATTTGAAAACATGTAGACTTATAGTTCTTGTGTTTCTGTGCAGATTAGGTCTGAACGTTTACACACAAAGACTGAAATAAATAAATCTCTGTCACTGACTTTTATTTCTTTAAGAATTAAACGATTCCTGCTCCTTTAATTCTGTTCTTAAACCAAACAACATCTCAGACTCACGTGTTTAGTCGACAGCAGCATCAATCAGATCTGTAACGCTGCAGTGAGCGAGCACAGAGGATGGGTCAAAGCATAATCAGGCTAATTATAACACACACACGCACACATACACACACAGACACACACGCACACATACACACACAGACACACACGCACAGACACACAGACACACACAAACGCGCGCACACACACACAGACACACACACACACACACACACACACACACACACACACACACACACAGACAAACACACAGACACACACACACACAGACCAACACACACAGACACACACGCACAACACACACACACAGACCAACACACACAGACACACGCACGACACACACACACAAACGCACTCACACACACAGACAAACACACACACACAGACACACACACACACACAGACAAACACACACGCGCCCTTCGGCCTAATTTTCCACCTGACTTTTTCTTTTTTTTCCCCTTCTCGCAGTTTGACAATGACCTCGTGCTCACCCTCGATCCTGACAACCCCACGTCACCATGGCAACACCTGGACGAAAGACTTCTCACAGGTACAGAGCAGCCGACCGGGGTCACTTCAGTTTATTCGGTAACATAACACCGCCTCGGGTCAGCGTTCTTTGTTTTCACTGCTGAAAAAGTCTGTGAAACATGAGACGCCTCACAGCGTTTGTTTCTGACTGAAATCTAAAGTCTCGTGTTTTGTGGACTGAGAATGAGATTAAAAACAAGTTGATCTGTACTACATATTTTATTTAAGACATATTTAGGGGTCTTGATTGATATCTGGCAGAGAAAGAAAGAGAATGTTTTTTAAATATATATTTGGCTGAAACGCTTCGTTAAGGCCCCCCTCCTCACATGCCAACTTTCCCCTGATTGGCCAGCTCTCTGTAAGCCTTCCAGTGAGGGCAGAACGCTGCAGGGTCATGATCTGACACTTTGTCCACGTTTAGTTTGGACATCCAGCGTTGTAACACTATAGCCGGAAAATATCTTGATAATATCTGTGCAGACAGTCTATGGTGGTGCAGCGATCACAGGGAATAAACGTCACCACCCCTCCAACTCGCTGGAGGTGAATTCTCCTGATTATATCCTGCTGCGTTCTCACATCAGCTCACTCTGACTTGCATGTGTCTTTGTCATATTACAGTTTATATAGAATATCTAATATCTTTGTGTTGTGTGTTTATCTTCTTTGAAGGTGAAACTCCTGTGATAAAAAATGAAATGACCATCGCTCAGCCGTTACCGGTGGAGATGTGTAAGCTCTACAGTTTGTCTTGAAGTCTTAACGTGTTTATAAAAAAGAACATTTTCTTTGATACTTTGCAGTTCTCAGTAGATATCTGTCCTGGTTTATTAATGATTAGTGTCTTTGTGTGTCCAGTGTTCCAGGTGAAGTCAGAGCCTCTCTCTCCTGCGTCGTCTCTCGGGTCTGACTGCTCGGCATCATCACCAGACCCGCAGGTGTGTGTTCAAATCCAACCTTTCTAGAGTCTTGTGTTGTTCTCACTTTAATCATGCATCAAGAGAAAAGAAGGTTTAATTCTCTCTCGTGGATAAGGGAAAACACATGACCACAAGTCAAGATTGTTCTGACTGTGTCATCTCTCCCGTTCAGATCACAGTCAAAGGAGAAAACCCTCCGACTCCTCCCTACATGTACGGAGACGTGCTCTCTCCTCCTCTTGGGTCCATGGAGATCACCGTGGCAACATCAGCTATACCCCCCCAGCAGACGCAGCTACAGACGCCGTTAACAGCACAGATCCCGGCAGTGATCAGCGGGATTCAGACGCAGGCTGCAGGTGAGCTCAACCTCTGAGTAAAAACAACCGAGATTACAAAGCTTACGTTTTATTAAATGCACCTTAAAACACTCCTGTATCTGCACCTCACTTTTTCTATATTATTATCTTCCTAAAGGGGAATACAAGGAGATTTAAATTGAGCCTATTTGTTGATATATTTTAGGGTTTAAATGTCTAATATGTACAAAGCATGGACCCCCAAAACATGAATAAATAAAGCTCAGCTTTAGAGTGTGTATTTAGCTCTCAGGTCAAAATGTTTGTCCTTTTGTTCTTCGTCTCCCCGCCCGAGTTTAAAGAACCTCCTGTGCCTCAGGGTTTTCTAAAGTCAGATCGATGATTAGAGATTTGAACTGACTCGTCACTGCAGAGCCTAAAGGGAAATCTTTCACTTTAACACCTCAAGAGTTCCAGTCTCACAAAGGGAGATGTTATTCTGTGCAGAGACCCTGAGGCACACCCAGAACACAATGCAGGAATGGGGGGGGGGGAGTCCTGTTGTATTGTACTGTAGCTGTTAAAGAACAGAAGCTCAGTCAGCTCTAAGTTGTGCAGAAAGTCAGCTTTGTGTCTGGATTAACAAATAACATAATTCACAGAAGTCTTCTTCACAAACTCTGCAGCAGCGTCGTGACAAAGCTGGACAGTCTTTACACCTTTGTACCATTGAATCCATAGCGGTGTGATATTTGTGTCCCAGTGTTTGAGTTCAGTGAGTGTGAAGATGCATTTTAGAAGCATGAATTCCATGATGTGTAAATAAACAGCAGGAGCTTCACATACACACACTCTGACATGCACACACACAGCTCTGTTCCACTCTCCCCTATTTTAGGCTTCTTAAAAAGGCTCTAGATAAAAGAAAGGGTCAGACAATACACCTGGGCAGCCTGCTTAAGTATGGTCTGTGTGTTGGAAACACGTTCATTGTTTGCTCTGAGATACTATGAAGTAGAAACAATCTCCTCCCTCGTAGTGCAGAACAGATAACAGACAGTTATCTCTTTGATGAATGCTAAATATTCAAGTTAAAATAATTAATTTTTGAGTGAGTTTGTGACGCAGAGGTCGCCACCTGACAGACTTCTGTATGAGTTCTGAATCAGTGCATCGTTAAGTGCTGATAGATCTTCCACCTCACACTTCAGTGTAGGCCTGCACTACAAAGCACAGTTTCTCTGTTTGTCTCCTGTTCTGTAGTTTCACTAAATCTAAAATACTGTTTTTTTTACATTTATTTGCCCTTATTCATCTGCGAGTAGATGATAGTTAGCTTTAGCTTCTTCTGAGTGAAAGCACGACCATTATACTGAAACCTCCATACAACTGGTCAAATGTACACATTGTATTGATTGCACCGCCCTACTTATTAAGAATTATGAGACCTTTTAAAGGAGCTGCTCTGCAAGAAGCTGAAGTTTCTGATTGAATGATCTAAAATATACTGAGATTTCTAAAATGCATCGAACTCAGCATCCTGTCTGACGCGTGATCTTTGGTTTCTCACCTGAAGTTCTACCTGGTTCCACCATGAAGGCCAACACCATCCTGAGCACCAAACCCCCCATCCAGCCCCGACCCGTGTGTGTCACCACGCTCCCCGTGCCCCCGACCCCCACACCCACCAAGACCCTCGTACTGCAGGGCCTCCCCTCCATGGACCAGAGCAGACCTGGTGAGCATCTGCTGTTTGTTTTTACCTGTGTGTGTGTGTGTGTGTGTGTGTGTGTGTGTGTGTGTGTGTGTGTGTGTGTGTGTGTGTGTGTGTGTGTGTGTGTGTGTGTGTGTGTGTGTGTGTGTGTGTGTGTGTGTGTGTGTGTGTGTGTGTGTGTGTGTGTGTGTGTGTGTGTCTGTGTGTCTGTGTGTCTGTGTGTCTGTGTGTGTGTGTGTGTGTGTGTGTGTGTGTGTGTGTGTGTGTGTGTGTGTGTGTGTGTGTGTCTGTGTGTGTGTGTGTGTGTCTGTGTGTGTCTGAATATCTTTTCATATGTAAATCTTTGCTGTGTGTTGTTGACACGTGCTCTCTGTGGTCAGTCTTCTTTGTTTTACTAAATGAGAATGGTGTTTTTAATGGTAAAATATGTTTACACAAACTAAGAGTGTGACTTGGTGTTGATCTGGAACATTTCTGGACATTTTCAGGAGTTTTGTGTGAAAGGTGCTTTAGTTACTTATTTGTCTTGTAATAATCCTCCTCCTGCGTCTCCTCCTCCAGTCGTCCTGTCTCAGTCCGTCTGCCTCGGGTCAGCTCCAGCCATCGTCAAAATGGAGCCCGTCTCTCCCAGCATCCCCCAGCACTGCTCCAGCCCCACGGCTCCGCCCACCAGCAAACCCATCGTCCCAGCCACCACAACCTTACCAGGCAACAACTCCAACGACATCGATGTGAGTGGACTGGATAAGATAAATGTAAATCTGCCTGAATTCAAAGTCCAACAGCTGAATCACAACATTATTGATTGTCAGGATGAGATATTTTGACTTTCAAAGTCAGAAAAGTCGTAAAACTGCAGCGACCTGTTTGTTTAAGTGAAAACGAGTTAGAGATGTGATGTGGTCAGAGAAGCAGCTTCACGTTACGTAATTAAGAGGAGGAAAAGTGCAGAAACATCAAAGTGAGACTCTGTGTTTCACCTGACACCTCTTATATAACAACACTGAGTTACCTCAGGGCTTAGGTTCACATCACACAGCTGGTTAACTTTTTCTATTTATGCTTCTCCTCTTTTACACCCCTCTTAACGTCTTCTATCCTTTCTGCTTCCCTTTCGTTCATCTTTTCGTCTTCCTTCTCATCTTTCATCTCTTCCATCTCTTCATCCCTGCAAATTCACTGGACCCTGCTTCTTTTCTTAATCCTCCTTCCCTGTCCTCTCCTCTTCCTCGTGCAGGTGAAGGTGCTGAAGCGGCAGCAGCGCATGATAAAGAACCGGGAGTCGGCCTGCCAGTCGAGGAAGAAGAAGAAGGAGTATCTGCAGAACCTGGAGGCTCAGCTGAGGGAGGCGCAGCAGGAGAACGAGCGCCTCCGCAGAGAGAACCAGGCGCTGAGGGAGAGGCTGGCTGGGAAGGAGGTGAGGGACTCTTCATCATCCTCATCCCCTTCTCTTACACTTAGAAAAAAATATGTAGACAGCTGCAAGACGTTCTTCAAAGTCCACCAGACTTCATGCAAGCAAACACAGATTCTGCCTCACAGGATAAAAGAGATGCTCCTCGCTGCCACCTCCTTTATTTAGTTAATGTTTGTTTTTAAACCCTGGTGTTTAAAAGAGTAAGTCCTGATCTAACACAACACTCGAGTTACACACCAAAGGATCCAGGCAGCAGTCCGTGTTCTGCGAAGTCAAAATAGCATTTTTTTTGTAAATGAAGTTTGGTAGGGTTAAGGAGGATGTTTGAACAGCTGTTCCTGGTATCATTTCCTCATGAAGCCTGTCAGGGACAAAAACAACAACTTGTCATTGACGTAGTTCATCAGTTGCATTCGTCTGAAGAGATTACGATGAAGGTTCGTCTACAGAAGACCTGAGCAGCGTATAAACAAAACAAGAAACCAACTGTTTCAGCTTTCTGGACTGAATGTTTAGAACTTTTAGGGGGGGGGGGACAGATTTGCAAAACTTAAACTGGAAAAAAAGGCTCTGGGCACAAATGGGCAGACCTCCATTAGAGAGATTCATCTGGAAAATGAAGTTCCAGAGACCCCCTGTTAATCAGTAAAACATCAAAAAGAGGCATTCTCTCATTAAATTCACTCCTCTGAGTCGATACACTAACTAACAGGAGGTTTAGGGTCAGATGGGTAGGAGGCTCTAGAGATATGCAGAGATAGAGATTCAGTCGTTTCTAGTTAGATTACTCATAAATGAAGGAGTAAGGAAGAAATGTCACGTCCCTCGGAGTCTTTTGAAACCTGTGAAGCTTGTGGCTGTGAAGCTGCTGATTCCCTGCGGACACTGACTGCAGCTCATTTAACACACGGCTGCAGCTTTATATTCACTTCACAACAAACAGGTTGAACAGCAGTAAGAGTCTCAGAGAGAATGTGAGAGAGGGAGATCGGACGGTTAAACCTGTTAAACCTGAAGAAAGAAATGTGCTGTACAGGAGCATGAGAATATTTTGTTTATTTATTGAACCGTCCTGAAACTGCAGGAGGATTCATGTGTCGCTGTGTTTCTAAATACAACAGACATGAACCTTGACAGCGTTCATGACCTGAAAATAATCTTGTCAATCAGGTTGAAGTCGTAGAGGAAGTGAGGAAGAGTGTATTTTTAGTGTGTATTTATAGTGTGTGTGTGAACATGCAGCTGAAGTTCTCTTTCTGTGTTTTTTAGGGCAGCGATTCAGCGAGCAACAAGCGAGCAGTGTGCGTCATGGCCGTCCTGCTCTTCATGACCTTCAGCTTCGGACCCGTCAGGTATCCTGCTCACTTTGCTATGCATCTTTTTTTCATCTTCTCAACTACTCAATGTTGGAATCAAAAATCCCCAAAGTCAGAGTTATATCTCTATAGAACATTTTAAGCTCTTTGACTTGAAACCTGCTGTTCTCCCTCGCCGCAGCATCACGGACAGAAAGCTGACGGGCCTGCAGGACGATGTGGTGTCGTATACGGGACGACGACTGCTCGAGATCGAACAACGACAACAACGACAGCAGCAGCAGGAAGCAGCTGCTCCACCACTGAGCAGAGCGGACGTCAGAACAGAGACAGAGGAGGACGGAGGAGACGAAGCTACAGAGACATATCAGTTCAGGTGAGACTCATGCCCCGATTCCACCAAGCGGTCCGGATCAGTTCAGTTCAGTTTTGTGCGGTACAGTACAGACGTTACGGTATGATGAGGTACGTGTTTATCGCCGTTTCCACTGTCAAAGTTGGGAATAGTGACAAAATTACCGACCCTAAAGGCTGGAGATAGACACACTGCAGTCTGTTGATTGGTCGAAAGAATCATCACTTCCTGTGTGACAGTAGTAATAAAGGACAAACACAAAACACGGCATATTGAAATATCAGGTGGAGTTCAAGATAGTAATTTCAAGGCTGTTTTTTGTTTTTCTCATGTCAGCGCTTAGCTCCGCCTCAGGGACAACCTCCAAGGTGCTGACCTCTGCTGAGCGTCCTCCATTGTTGCCCTTTGTTTACTATGTTGCGTTCTTCTTCTTCTTCTTCGAGGAATTTATTGGCGGCCTACACTGTATCGCGATGCTTTGATGTCATGCTAATATGTAGCTACCGTAACAAACTGTACCAAACTGTACAGAACAGCGGAGCGCTTGGTAGGAATGAGGCTTTGAACTCTTTTCACACTCGCACAAAACTCTTGAATTAAGCCGCTTTTTCCAGAGGCACAAATATCCGTGAAAGCTGATGAGTCCTGAGATTGGTCTTCTTACGTGTGTGTGTGTGTGACTGTCTGTCTGTCTGTGTGTCTCTGCAGGAACCTGAGTGATGTGTTCAGTGACATGAAGGATCTGGTTCTGCAGGACATCGACCGTTACTTCAGCTCTTCTGACTGCAGACAGTTCAACCGCTCCGAGTCTCTGCGGTCAGACACGAAACTCTCCTAGTCCTCCTCCTTGCTGCATTCTCCTCCGCCTCCTCTTATAGTGGTCGTCCTCCTCCTCCTCCTCCCTCCATCCATCCTCGTCCTCCTCCTCCTCCTCCTCCTCCCTCCATCCATCCTCGTCCTCCTCCTCCTCCTCCTCCTCCTCCCTCCCTCCATCCATCCTCGTCCTCCTCCTCCTCCTCCTCCTCCTCTAATGTCTTAGATTCACTCACATTGACATTTAATGTAAACTAACATCAACTTGTCCTCTGTAAAGGACAATCCTTCCTTCCTTTCCTCATCACTTTTGTTTCTTATCATCCTTTTCTTCCTTCTAGCATTTTTTTAGTCCATCCTTCCCCCTTCCTTACTTCCATCCTTGATCTCTAGTTTCTTTGGAGTTTCTTTAGTTATTTCTGCTCTCTCCTTCTTCCTTCCTGGCTCCTTTTATGCTTTTCATTCTTTATTCTTTTCCCCATCTTTCCTTTTTTTCATTCCTTCCCTCCTTACTCCTCATTCCTTTGATCTTTTCCTTCCTCCTTTTTAACAATCCTACCTCTCCTTTTTTCATCCCTTTCTTCATTTTCTACTCTTATTCTATTTTAGTGTAATAGGATTAACATTAACGTGTAAATTGTCCCACACAGCAATGCAATCTGAGTTTTATTCTTTGGGTCCCCCTCCTCATTTATTTCAGTGCATGTCTGAGGCTCTTCTGTTCTTCTCTTCAGGCTGGCTGACGAGCTGAGAGGTTGGGTTCACCGACATCAGATCGACAGGAAGAAGTCTGGAGGGAAACCCAAAACCGCAAAGAAGGCCAAAATCGCTCAGGTGTGCATTTAAAGCAGATGTTAGCCTTTTTTTAACACACAAGAGAAAAAGTAATTTAAAGGTGGAGTCAGTAGAAATGTTAGGTCACAGTTTGTAAACACGACATTCAAACTGGACCCCTCCTCCTGGGCTCATCGCCCCCAGAAGCTCACACTCACTGCAGGACGTAGTGTGTACGTTTACTGCTTGTAGCTACACTGCAAGCTAACGCACGCTAGCACAAGCTAACCGCCGGTGTTTGTCACCTGCCTGTCCAACAGGAAGCAGACCAACTCCACGTCCACGGGTAAAAGCCAACACAAGGTTCACCCTCGTTTTAGAACAAGCTTTATCCGCTTGGTATTTCTCCTCACTGTGATTATGTTTTCTCTTCTATGCTGCTACGTCCACGTCCGCCATATTCAGCAGTTTGAATCGCGTCCAATCACTGAATTGTATCCTCTCCTAAACTCACCTGCTGCGCTGTCATTGGCTGGAGGAAACACACCAGCTCCGCCCAGAAACGTCCCGAGTCAACCAAAACAAACCAGAACAGTAAAATCCAGTCAGAGGACAGGGTCTCTGCAGACACAGTCACCAGCACACATGTACGGAGGCCCAGAAGGGACGATGGAGCAGCTTTACTTTAGGAGAAGTCTGTGTTTTATTTTGAAGGAGAAAGATACTGACTCAAAATCTGTTAATGTACTTGCATCTAAAAGTCTGTACAGTATCAAATGAATGCAGCTGCTTCTTAATAACGTCCGTCATAAATAAAGTTTGATCTCTTCAGTCCGTCATGTTTGGATCTCTCTTGTTTCTCGTTTGCAGAAAGCTCAGCTGAGGAAGACAAACTTCTCCAGATATCTGCCCATCCAGACTCACCGCTCCATAGAAAGGTTCAGTCCTGAAAACATACGTGTTGATGTTGTTTTCAAAGCTTCATCACCATCTCTAACTAGTCCCTGTTTGTGTCTACAGTCAGCTGCAGGTGCTTCCTGGTCCTGAGGTGACCTACAGCGACTTCCTGGACGCCATCGACCGCCGCGAGGACACGTTCTACGTCGTCTCGTTCAGACGGGTAAAAACAAGACTTAGAAAACAGGACACACAATCCAACACAAAAAAGAACCTTCCTTTTCTTTCTGAGACTTTTCTCCAGTCTCACGGTTAACAAGAGGCCGTAGCGGTCTGTTTGTGCTGATGAGGAATCTAAATAACGACAGGATGTTTGTTCTTCAAAACACGGGAAATAAACTGATGTCACCTTAAAAAGCTTTGTGGGTCAAATAACTACCACTGATCTTTTGGAGTTATCGCAGCACTCTGCAGCTCAAAGTAAAAGTCCAGAGATCAAGAAAATAAAAGCCGTGCCTCCTGATGTTGAGATTCTTTAAACTCAGGTCTTTAGTAACTTCCTGTTTCCTCTGCAGGATCACCTGCTGCTGCCCGCCATCAGTCACAACAAAACCAGCAGACCCAAAATGTCTCTGGTGATGCCGGCCATGTCGGTGAACGGTGAGTGTGAACTTTAAACTCGTTTTATACACAAATATGTACAAACTGACGTTTCACACATCGCCATGAGACGACAGTTTGACCACCGTCAACTTCATATCAAACCTAAATTCTCTTCCTCCTTCTCCTCACCCCTTCCTTCCTCCCCCTGTTCTACTCCTCTCTCCTCCCCCCTCAGAGAGTCTGTATAACTCCTCTCAGGGTTACGAGATGATGATGCAGGTCGACTGTGAGGTCATGGACACCCGTATTGTCCCCATCAAGGCGTCCGCCGTGCCCCCGTCTCTCCGCGACCCGCCCGCTCCTCCCCCTTCCCACCACCACAACCACCATGGCAACCACACCTCGCTGCGAGGGCGGCACCAGCATCACCACACCCCCCTCCTCCTCTGCGTCTTCATCACCCTCTCAGAGGCAGCCTCTACCTGCCCGACGACGGACAGCCGAGTACTTTATCAGCCAATCAGAAGGCGTCTGATGATGTCATGACTGAAGAAGAAAATGTTAATTTGACGGTTGAACACTTTAAAGTGTTTGAATCTTCGTCTTCACTTCAACAGGTAACAAACACACATCGCTTCTTTCTTAAAAAGATTCCTAGAAAGCAATAATTTAAAAAACTCTGAAAAAGGATTTAAATCAACTCCTCGTCCTGATTCTGATATTTGGAGGTTTAAACTCAGTCAAAGCCTCCTTTAGAAGAGAATGTGCTAATATATAAGAATATATTTGTAGAAGAGGAGATGCAGACACAGCGGCACACTGCACTTAGAACCTGTGCTGCATTTTAATATTTAAAGATGTTCAGTTTGAGCGGAGACGAGGAGCTCTCAGGGACGTCTGTGAGGGAGCTGAAACATCATCTGTTTCTGACTCAGCTCCTGAACAAACCGTCGCTCCTCATCTCGCCATGTTGGAGCTGCTCTGACCTGCAGGTGGCGCTGCACGGCTGCACACAGAAACCTTTTGATATCACTGCTTTTTCATACCTCGTGTGAAATCCTAAATAAGCAATAAACCGCTTAATCGATATTTGACGCCCAAATCTCCGGATGTTTCTGTGCAGCTGCTGCAGAGCAAACACCTGGCGTCGGACTCCTGACGCTCCTCGTGTCTCCGTGTTTGTATATTTGTGTTTTTGTGTTGATCAGACTGTAAAGAGTTAAAAAGTCAAAAATGCCACGTCTGAATATTTGTTCTCAGCGCTGACGGCGGCTGCATGAAGTCGGATCTGAAGGTTAACTGCTGGAGGTGAAAAAAGGGTTAAAGAAACGATCCATTATAAATATTAATATCATATCATCGTATCTCCACTTAAGCCTGCATGATTCTGTGAGATCCTAGTCACGTCTGAAACGTTTAGTTTGAACTGATTCTGCCTTCATACGATGGAGAAGAAGAAATATGTGAACAGATAAAGAATGAAGAGGAGAGACAGGAGGGTCTCACTCTGATTGGAGAAGCTCTCTTCTTTAAATCATAACAGACTGAATCTAAACAAACATACAACCCTGATTCAGGACATGTTTAATCGCTCATAAAGACGAACAGGTGAAAGAGGTGAACGACCTCGGCCTGATGATCCGACTTCCTGCTGCGTCCGTCACATTTCTTACTCATGTTGATGTTTTTGTAGAGAATCATGTGTATTATTTAATATCTGTAAATATCACTTTTCTGTAGATATTCTGTGTTTGTCACTTTTTATACTTTTTTATTTTTTGTCTTTTGACAACAAAAACTAATAGAAAAAAAAAAAACTGTCCTGCTGTCGATGTTTTCTGTTTTTATTTGTGTTCAGTTCAGAGGACCAATCAGCTTCACTCAAAGTGTAAACACGGGAGAGTCTGTTATGATACATATTTATGGACTCTTCTCATTGTACAGAACACAGTTTGTCATGTTATCACTTTTAACGCTCAGATCGATTATTACTGTCTGATCATGGTGTGACCCGACAGACTCGACCACTCAACCTTTTTTCATTCTCTTAAACCGTTTGTCTCAAACTCTCGAAACGATTTCAGCTCTTTCTTTTATAACCGAGGAATGTTTGGGACGTTCTTTGATTCGTACAGAAACTCGTTTTCTTTATTGTGTTTTTGTCGCTCGTGTCGAATCTTTGCATTTATATCGTAAATCTTCAAACCTGTTTAAAGGAGGGGTCGAGTGATGACGGTTTGTCAGGGCCGCTTTGTATTAACACTTAGGAATAAAATCTTCTTCTTTGATAGCCTGGCGGTTGTGTTGCACGCCCCATGAACGGAGCCAACAGTCCTCGTCGCGGTCGTGGGTTTGAATCCGACCTTGTCCCTTCGCTGCATGTCGCCCCCTCCCTCTCCTCCCAACGTGTCCCGTCTCTCTTCAGCTGTCCAATATATGAATCTTTCCGTCCAAAACAAGACTTTGTTTAAAAGCTCAGCCGGTGACGCTCCTCCTGCTGCTGACTGGTTCTGCAGCAGGAAAGCAGCACATAGGCTTGTCTGGTACTCATGTGACTCAGGGTCTCTCTCTCTGCATCATGGGAAATGTAGGATTTATGTCTTGTAACCTAAACCCCTCGACTTTATGGAAACACAAAGGTTATCGACAGAAATTAATCAATTTAAAACATCAAACCTTCAACGACAAAGATCGACCATCAGAGAACTGCAGGTTCATCGTTCATGTGTTTTTATTGAGTCTGAAAACTTTGATGTTGGAAGAATCTTTTTTAAAACAAACAAACTGGTTAGTTGTGATTCTTCTCTAAGCGGGTGAAGACGTCATCGTGCATAAAGTCTCAGTAACCACTCAGTTCTCTTTTTGTTCAGATTGAAAAAGTGTCAGAGATATGAAGTCAGGTCGGAGAGTTTCCAGCTTCTCGTCAGTAAGCCGTTTTCCTCTCAGACTTTATGCTAAGCTAACGACTGCTCGCTTTAGCTTTTTATTCTCTGAACAGACGTGAGAGCAGAAAAGATCCGAAAGACTGAACCTCCTCCAGAAACAAATCTGTGTGTCCTGTTCAAAGACAAAAATCAGCCTCCGTCTTTGTTTGCTTCTGGATTCTCTGTCTCTGTTGTCTGTCGTCCTCACTCCTCATGCATGTCTGCAGGAAACACGTCGTGGTAAACCTGAGGGGTTTTGTTATTTTTATACTGTATGATGAATTTGTTACTTTTTGTTTAAAGAAATGCAAAGAAGAAAAAAAAACCGAGGTGACGGTGTCGGGATAACGGAGTTCTTATGCAACACGTCGTTTGTTCCTTAACGTTTGTTCTGGAAGTTTTGGGCGATGGGGGCGATATTTCTCGTGCGGTCGATGGTTCTTAAGATGACTAAATATGAATACCCATGCATCCAGGTCAGATTGAGTTCTTCTTTTCTAACACGTGAGTGTGAGCATGCAGTCTGAGGAGACTGAAGGTACTGATGTAAATATCACACTTTACCTTTTTTTATTATTTAAACGGGGAATCAAATGATTCATGTGTAAATAGATCTTTGTAATTCCATCCCCTCTGAGGACACTTTCCAAATGCTGCCTTCAATGTTTGTAGGAAAACGAAGCGATGAATTTGATAAAGATGAAATAAACGAAATCTCAGTGCTCCTGTTGTTTTTTTAATTCATTCATCCTCCACAGTATCCGAATGATTCGACCAACATGCTCAGCTTTGGATTCTGTTGTCAGCTTTCCAGCACTCGTTCACAACAGAATTCTGCAACGTGCTACAACACGGGGCCGCTGGGGTCCGAGAGGTTGACCCCCCGGGGCGTGGACGCCAAAGACCCGGCCCGTTGAAGCTCGAGGTGTTGGAGGAGCTGGAGAGCGAAACACAGCCTGACAGCAGGACCCCTCCCCCGCCTCAGTGGGGCAGCGTGTGTTGTAGCGTTGCATCTTTCATCCACTCTCCGTCAGTTCAGTCTGCCCCCCCTCCAGCAACAGCTACAAGATGATGGTTCGAAGCGGTTGGAAACCAGGAAAGGGACTGGGACCAGAAGGAGAGGGCCCCAAACTACCAGTGCTGACTGTGCATAAACACAGATCAGACCAAAGAGCCAAAGTTGCTCACTTTCAAGCCAGAGATCACGACGCAGTGAGACGACCTTCCATGCAGAAGCAGGAGAAAGGAGGGGAAGGACAAGAACTGTGCCTCTTTTAATCTCCTCACAGTGATTTTCATACTCCTATTTCACCAAACCTCATCTCAAAGTATCTATGAAATATTAAACAATTTAGTATGAACAAAAAAAAGAGAGTTCTTTAGTTTTTGATCACAAGTGGAGGAAGCTGAAGTTGTTTTCTGCCACAACTTTTCAGGAAAACGACCCCTAAATAAAACAGAGCAGCACACTGATCACTGACTTAATTTAGACTCGTGAGGTCTTGGTAAGTCGTCCCGAGGGGAGACTTAGATTTCCTCCAGGCTGCAGGTTCCTCAAAGAGAAGTTGCTTAAATCTCGTTAAATTCTTGCAGTGTCACGTTAGACCTGTGACGGAAACGACGTGTCACAGCTGCAGAACACCGGAGGCCTCCGGCTCTCGGACGAAGCGTCTGATTGAGAAGCCATAAATGATTGCAGCATCAGTGAGCTGACGAGGACTTTGCAGAGTCATAAAACACGCCGTGGTTTCTTGCTGCCACAGGTTAATGGCGCTCCCCGAGGGCACGAGCCGGTGGAGGAGAGAGCAGCACCTCCTTCACCTGAGGAACAACAACTGACATCAGTGTTGAGGTAAATGAAGAAGTGTTTGTGAGGTCACATGTGAAGGTATTCAAACATGTTTGTATTAAATCTTTAACTCATCAACATTTATTTAACATTAAAAACCTGAAGCTTCCACCTCGTCCAAATTAAACATTTCAAACTTATTAAGAAAGAATAAATAGGAAGTGTTTCAACACAACAGAAGACGTTTTAAATATAATCAAAATGGTCAGATCGATGATGACGGCTGTTTTTAACTCTTAATGCACCTTGAGTCGCTCTTTGTAGAAATAATGTTCTATAATTAAACTTCCTGAACATTTATAAATAAAAAAAGGAAAACCATCATCAACATATGTTCATTAATAAATAGACTCAGAACTGCTGATGTTTAACGCTGTTTAACACTTTCATGCATACTGGTCCCTACAGTGGACAGCCATTCAAAAGCAGTTTTCTGTTCTGGTTTAGATGGAAAGGTTTCCCTCCAGTGGACAAGTCAGCCCGTACGCTGTCATCCACTGGACAGCTGTAATAAGTGTACCAAAAATGTCTTCAAAAAGCAAGAAGGCCTTCGAGAAGTCACAAATGCCATGTGGTTCAGGAAAATCTTGCAAATCCTGTTCTTGTTCCACCCGGACCGCCCGCCTGGAGGACCACAGCCTCCGCACATGGTAAATGGATTTGAGCTTACATGTTTTTCTATTCTTCTGACTACTCAAAGCTCTTTCACACCGCAGGTCACACCTACACATTCACACACTGATGGTAGAGGCTGATGTAGTGAGACCATCAGAAGTAACTAATCCCTTCAATTCATACGCCACCGACGAAGCAGAAGGAGCAATTCGACATGTGTCTGCAGGATCGAACCCCCAACCTTCCAGTTGAGACACAACGACTCTACCACTACCAACTGAGCCACAGCCGCACATGTTGCGTATACCAACAGCCAGGCCACCTGCACCCCACTTTTTAAAATTAGTTGTTGATTGAATTTAACTTACTGAGTAGCGTGAATCTCATAAACATACATTTACGTTACTCACATTTTTTGGGGTATAAACTTTATTTCCAAGTAGAAATTTACAAATAGTACAAAATAAGATAACGCTGAATAAATAAGTACAAAAAAATATCTAAATACACCCAGAAAAGTAGGTTTTTTTTACTTTTTGTGACTTCAGGGGCTCCAACATATTAAACTAAAGAAGCCGGAGGACAACAAAACATAACGGCTACTTACATTTAAAGCAGTGGTAGTTTAAATTCAGTTTTAATAATTTCATTTAATAATTAAAATTGTAATTGTTTTAATTTATAACTGGTTTCTTCCTGAAAAGCAAATCACATCATACTCGTAATTAAAATCTACGTCATGACGTTCAAGTGACGCCGGCGAAAATGACCGTTAACCGTTCGCTGCGTTTGATTGGCTGGTTTGTAACAGCGCGAGAACGTGAAGGAGGACGTAAAAAACGCCAGTCAGTTTCTTTTCTTGAAGTTTCCAGAGTGAAGCAGAGTGTTTGTGAAATACTTGATTCCCGCGCTTTTTATTCGGTTATGGAGCGCTTTACTTCGACTAACTTCGGCTTTAGTTCGGTTACGGTTAAGAAAAGACGAAGAGTGGATACTGAAGCTATGCTAATGCTAACAGCTAACCATGAAACATGGAGGATAATAATGACGATGAGGAGGACAGTCTGAAGAAGCTGCAATAAAACTGTAAGTTGACGTCATGAGCGGATAGTTATCTTCTTTTCTTCTGTGTTGTGTTTTTCTCGGACTGACGTTAGCTCGGTTAACTAGAATCATAGACTGTAAATAATACTAGAATGGGCTCTGTGGTGCTGTTTCCATGGTAACGTTCGATGAACTCGCTTTGCCATAAAGAACCTGGCGCTGCTCCTGTTTCTGCTCACAGCTGACTTAGTTGTGGATTGTTACAGATGCTTGTTGTTGAGCACTTTTACTGTTTGTTGTTGTTGTTTATTTCCTTAATTAATCGTGTTTGCATTTTAAATGTAATTAATTGCATTTCAATGATTAAGAAGTCCTTTTCTGCGTCTTTAAAAGAGATGTTCTACTTTGTTTTGGCTAAAGTAATCAGCCCCTGCTTACCATTAAGCAGCCCCCTCATAGTCCTAAGAATACAACTTCAGTTCAGTTCCCCTCTTCATCTCTTGGATACCTCTGTGATAGATAACACATCATTAGGCTTTTTAACACACAGGCCGCAGCTCATGACTGGAGTTGTGGGTTGAACGTTACCTTCTGCCTTTTTCTTGTTTCTCTCCCTAACAGCCTGGGGATTCGTGCTGTTATAAGAAGCATTTAGGAATATAAAAACTTTTAGTATTTTAATTATCTGTTAATATCCATGCAGTTTTAAATTAATATTGTTGTTTTGGTTTGTTTTTTCCACTGTTTGTTCTATTTTTCTAAGTTGTGAGCTACAGGACACTCCTGAATCACCCCCAGGGGATGGATAACGTATTTATCTATTTAAAAGGAGGAAACGTGATGAAGGGATCTTTGTAGGGTTTGTACCGGGGGAGAAATCACATTTACGACAGTCTAAAATGATATAAAGAGCTCTGTTCATGCAGCGTCCTGTTTTAGGTCGTGAACATCTGGACTGAACACAAGTTTAAATCAGCATCTACTTTAACATGCGGCTCAGTATATACACAGTATTAACTGTCTTATAATGGCAGACAACCAGACATCGGCCTCAGAGACATTTCAGTGAATGACCAGTCTTATTTGGGTGAGTAGGATTTAAATTCAGGGCTCAAGGAGAATGTTTTATTTCAGGGTTTGTTTTATCTCAAGAAACATGAAGCTCACATCTTCTAGTCTTCCCTGCTTCACTCTTCATAAAGCTTATTTTAAAGCTGATACTCAGTAGATGTGTGAAGTACACTGATGTCAATTATTGCAGTTCTGTGATTCAGCAGCTAGAGGGCGACATTGCACTGAAGACAGATTTTCCTTTATTCTGCTGCTCCTGCAAACTGATGATGGATAAATACTGTGAAGAGATAACAAAGTGAAAGCGTTAAGAAGGTGTTTGTTATTCTGGGAGATTCAGGATCAAACATAAAACAATCTTTTGAGTGTTACAGGAACAAACTGAAACACACGTGAGCAAACAAAACATGGACTCAATCTGTTGGTGAGATTAATCTGTAAAAACACATCACATTAGGAAAATGTTTCAGCCATAAAATAACTAATAATGATAATAAATGTAATTAATATAGCACCTCTTAGTGAACCTGAGGACGCTTTACATGATGGAGTAACAACAAGAATATTAAAACCGCAAGCGGTGACGAAGGGCCCTCGCACTTCGTGCAAAGCTGAAGAAAAACAAGAACGAGACAAGTCACAAAGGACGGGAGACTGATGGGGAGGCAGAGTTTTGGGAAGTTGTAGGTTGTTGAGTACATGAAGGCCCTGTCTCCATAGGTACTGAGTCTGGTGTGGGGGACTGTTAGCAGGAAAGTGTTTGGGGTCCGGAGGCTTCTGGACGTGGTGTAGGGGTTAAGGAGGTCAGAGAGATACTGGGGGGCGAGGGCGTGGAGAGACTTGGAATTGAGGAGGAGTATTTTGGATTTGATGCAGGATCTAATTGGGAGTCAGTGGAGGTGGATGAGGGTCGGGGTGATGTGCGGTTGAGGACCCTGGCAGCAGAGCTTTGCACATACTGGAGCCTGTCCAGGGCTTTACTGGGTACCCCAGACAGGACTCCACTGCAGTAGTCAAGGCGGGAGGTTATAAAGTCTGGGGTCAGGGTTTCTGTCACAGAGTCAGTTAGCATCGTGTTGACCTTCATGTGATTATTGATAAAGATGGAAACAACATATGAACGTCTGAAAACAACCCTAGGAATCATAGGAGGTGGGTCTGTGGGTCTGTGTGTGTGGATGAAGTCATAGTGTGTTCTTTACTGTCTTGGTTTATATTATTGAGCGTTCTCCTGCAGCACACTTTAAATCTGCAGCTGATGATAGACTGTGGTGACTTGTAGTCTCTCGCCCTTTCTCTCTCTTTTCTCTGACGCACACTAAACCATCAGACGGACAAACGTTTGGGCCCCAAATCCAGCCGAAGGTTATGTTTACACGGCCCATGAATGCTGTGAGCAGGAAATGTGATGACATGTATCAGAAGTGTTATATTTTCACTACAATCGTATTAAAGTTTGAAATTCTGTGACGACATGAAGCTGAAGAGATTTAAAGTCGCTGAATAAACCTCCACAGGTATCTCCTGCAGGACAGAATATTTTACATCATGTAGTGAAAGGAAATCATTTAAAGAGATTAAGGTGATATTTCTGATGTAATCTGGTTGTTATGGCAACTTTAATGTTTCTCTAAAGCTCTTCAGATCACGCAAGTCCACAGAAAAGATCCCTCAAGTCCTGATTTACACCCACGAGTCTGAGTAAGGGGTTCAGATTAAGAGCTGCTGTTCAGGGCCGAGCACTCCTCACACATAAAACAGGACAAAACCACAGAAGAAGAACAGTTTGACTCTGCACTCAGAGATTTCAAACTGCACTTGTTCAATCAACCATCAATGAGAGTACCTGAAGGTAACACAAAATCTGAAACCTGAACGAGATGCTTCATAGAAACGTTTCTGTGTTCTCAGAGTCAGAATAGTCTGAAGGTTAAATACCACAGGAGCACTGCTGCACCGTCACCACCATCACTTCATGTTTAAAACACAATTAAATAAGCAGCCAAGTCCCTTAAACTGCTGTTAATTATCTTAACGGTCTGGTAAATAGAATAATTATCTCTTTATGTTCTCAGCCGTTAAAGAAATGTCTTTAAAAAGTTATTTGGTTCTGACCTCAGCAGTTTTCTCCTCTCGTACCTACAGCTACTGACAACATATAATATATACAGTATGTGGATATTTAAGAGTGGGAAGTAGTGTTCGTTATGTGCAGTGGAGATATTTTCCGTTATAAACGTGCTGCAGTGACGAGTTTCACTAAACGAGCAAATAAACATTCAGGATGTGACGTCGTTCCAGCTCAGAGCTCAAACTAAATCATCTCTTTGTTTTTTAAAATACCATGCCATCATGTTTCATCACTTTTATGTACGTCAACCTAACGTGGAGCAATGTTAGCTAACATAACCATCGTTTTCTAACCTAAAGACAGAGTCAGCAGCTTTCTCCTACAAAATAAAACACAGACTTCTCCTAACGTAAAGCTGCTCCATCGTCCCTTCTGGGCCTCCGTACATGTGTGCTGGTGACTGTGTCTGCAGAGACCCTGTCCTCTGACTGGATTTTACTGTTCTGGTTTGTTTTGGTTGACTCGGGACGTTTCTGGGCGGAGCTGGTGTGTTTCCTCCAGCCAATGACAGCGCAGCAGGTGAGTTTAGGAGTGGATACAATTCAGTGATTGGACGCGATTCAACCCGGTGAATGTGACGAACGTGGACGTAGCAGCAAAGAAGAGAAAATATAATCACAGTGAGGAGAAACACCAAGTGGATAAAGCTCATTCTAAAACGAGGGTGAACCTTATGTTGGCTTTTACCCGTGGACGTGGAGTTGGTCTGCTTCCTGTTGGACAGGCAGGTGACAAACATCTTCAGGCTACATAATTCACTGCTAGCATAATCCACATGATTCAGAAGCTCTGTTTTTGACTTCGATAAAAGGTTAAAAAAATGATGAAGGACCTGTGTCTTTAGTTTGTTCAGCGAGCTCTGCGTATCAACCCAGCAGCCGTCTGCAGAGAAGCTCCTGTTCTAGAAAAACAGTTTAAGAAGGAAACTGATGGAGCAGGTTTATAGTCTGTTGTAGGCCAGAGAGAACAGTTTGTCTTTTTCCTGAATAAAAATCTTTTATAGACGCTCTGAGGCCTGTGTGCTGACGACGGCCATGTTTGTTCGTCTCCCAGGTCCCAGATGAAAAACTCATCGATGATCTTCAGCTCGACGACAATTCAGAGTCCAGAGTTTTCCAGTTAGGTACATCCAACGTTTCCAAAAAGTCGTAATATGAAAACTGGAAAGAATCGAAGGCCAGAGAGGAATAAAGAGATGAAGTAAAGACCCGACTGAACAACAGAAAATAAAAACACAGGTCATCCTTTACTCTTCTGTACATTTTCAAAGGTGTCAAAGTTTTAAGGAATAAGCAGCTTCATTAAAAACCATTTGGAAATCATTTCTGCCTGTTATGCAGTCGCTTTGCAGCTTATTAAAAACGACTGTATTAAAATCCAACAGTTGGCCTGATGTCAGCGATAAAGGAAGGTCAGACGGGCCAGCAAAAACATTAAGCTCCATCCTCGTGGGTGGATTCATATTAATTTGACGTGATTGTAGACATTAGACCCCCGGAGTGACGTCAGGGTCCCTCAGGCTCCTCCACATGTGTGGTAAAACTCAAATAATATATGGACACTACCATCCAACTGCACAGCGCTGACAGCCAGCAGCTTCTCCTCCTGCCAGCAGAAACATTGAGATCAGACCAAACAAACCTCAATGTTCACGTGTTGCTCGTATAACTTGTTCTCTCTCTTCACGGCTGCTCAGAGTTCACACATGTAGCCAGGAGAGAACCTTTTCACTAAACATCGACCTCTGGGTCTTCAAAGTTGTTTGCTGTGGCTGTTTTGGCTCTTTGTCACCTGGTCAGCGACCTGTAATGACCCTTCTTCCTGGGTCACAGAGAGAGCCTCCAACTCCCACAATCCCACATTTCACAGGCCTGTTTCCTGGTTGCTTGGCAGCAGAACTAAACTGTTTACCTGAGACTGACTCACTGAGATTCTTACGTGTGGACAAAGGTAGATGAGGCGTACATATGTTCCTTTTTTTTTTTACGTTGCAGAAACAATCTTTAACATTCGGTTGTTTCTTTTGTCAAACTTTCAAGTGCTTAAACTCCACTCTCCCATAATGCAACACTGCAGGACATATTTCTATAAGAAGAGTTTCCTCCTTACATTAACATCCAAATCATCAGGACAGCAGTTATAAAAGACGGCTGCAGCTGTTCAAACAGCAGCTCGCCATGCAGAACTTTTGAGAAAACGACATTTTGTTTTATGAAAACGTTAAAAGTTAAAGACGACATATTGATCGCTAAGCTTTGATGTGTTTTGTTTATCAGTAGAAAGACCCAGGCTGGAGTTTCTCACGTTTACACGAGAACGATCCACTGAAACCTGAACAGTTTTTCATTTTCAAAAAAGTTCAGCATTCAGTCGACAACATTTTGGTAACAACTGCTGTGCACATTAGCTCTCTCCAACGTGTCTAAGCCTGTCCAATATTTTCTCTCGTCTCCTTGCTCGGTCACTCACTCTCTCGCTCTCTCTCTTCTTATCTTCATCCGTCCTCTTCCTCTCAGCCTCAGTCGTCGTATCAAACAGTACAGAGACGGGCTAACTGGCTGCTTTGTAGCTGAAGGCTGCTGGTTGAAATAGTGCTGTAAAGACGTACGCACTTCTCACCAGATGACCTCGACCTGCTGCCAAAGTTCCATAGTGCTGAAAACAGATGAGCGAGTCGCTCTGTGGACACGAGAGAGACGCCATCCTCTCTATTGGAGGTTATTGTTCTATTAGATCCACTTTGAAGCAACTCAGGAGCAAAAGTTACGTTTTTCTAAAATCCCTCTGCAATCCTTTTTGAGAGCTCATGTCTCAAATGTTTCCACTCTGCAGAAACAAATCATCCATCATCATTACTCTTTTAAACTAAAGCTGCTGATCAGATGATTTCTTTGACCACCATCCTCAGACAGAAACGACCTTTTAAAGTTTGTCTAATTAGTTTTGACTGTTCCACCAGCTGCCATCTTCCAGCAGATGTCATTTATTTTTCACGGACACTGTCCTTCATGACGGAACAATCCTCTTCACTTCATGGCACTGACTCTGGGATAAATTGGATCCATCCCAATTCAAACCCATTCAGAGCTCATTGCTCTCTTTTAACTGTTTTTATTATTCACTGTAACCAGCAGTGACGCTCTGCCCACCTCATACATCATAACCACAACGTGGAGGACGTTTCCAAACGACCAGCGTACGACCATGATCGTTACTGTCCATCAAATTAAACTTACTTCACCACAGGCACCTCAGCAGAATCTACCTCCTTTCATTTTCCACTGCAGCTCCAACCAGCGTGACCACTTCAATGTTCCCTCTTTAAAGGATTTCATTACCCAGCAGAGCTCCTTCAGACTCCGTTATTATCTGAAAAACCAAAACACATCTGCCTCATATTCATTAGAAGTCACAATTACTTCAATTTACCTCAACACAGATTTACCTGAATGATCCACAAACTCCAAAATGTTTCATGGAGTAAGATAATATAAAATGAAATGTATAATGTATTCTCTCTTATGTCCAGTAGGGGCTTTTAAGCCTCTTTTCATTAGTTATTATAGAAATAAATTACAGCACATATTCATGTTAAAGGAGCAATATGTAACTCTGACCCCTAGTGTTTAAAATGGGTACTGCAGTCCAAAATCAAAACATTGCAGAGAGCTGTCTCCCCCCCCCCCTCCTCTCTAGAGTGATTCTAATTAGCTCCCGTTAATACTCTTAAGTATTTATAATACTGAACATTACAATTAATTAATACAATTTGCTTTTGTGCAGCAAATAGTATGACATCATCAAATAGAAGGCAGCATCATTCTGCTAATGTTAATACACTGCAGGTTGGAGAGATGTGATCCAAATTTGGGGTGGAGCTGAAGAGGAGCGATAATGACAACTAAAAGAGGAGTACGAACAGTATGCCGGAAATTAACTCTGGCTGCAGCCATGCCCGTCTCGGCGGTGCACAGCCTGGCAGCCCAGCCTGTGAGCCTGAGCTCAGGGCAACAAACCCCCACAGCTGTGTTTGCAGATCGTCAGACACGCATTTGAAGATATGTCTACGCATTTGCGGATCTTGCACGGCAGGAGTGTTGCAAAAGTCACGTGTAAAATGATGGCCAATGGAGAGGCCCGCCTCAGTTGTAAGCTTAAATATTGGTATATTTTGAAGATCAGTACACGCATTTGTGGATCTGTTTGAGCATTTGTGGATCTTTTTACTCACTTTAAAAAAAAAAATGGATGCATTTAACTTTAATATGTACAAATGTTCTTCTGCATTGTTGTCAGAGAAGCCAGCACTTCAACATAGCATGTTTCCTTAATGTCTGATCATATAGTAAGGTCACTTTATCATTTCACTCTCTACACATCTCACTGATTGGACCTTTCAAAGAATGATGTAATAACTTGTTGCTGTTAAACTGCTTTTTCTTCACCTTGTGTCACAATTTAAAAGCACATCAGCAGTTTTACGCCCCCTGGTGTTCACTCTGACGTACAGGTTCTTTAAAGGTTCTGTAACCTCTGAACTGAAACCAGCGTGTTCGGTGTTAGTAGCTACGACACCTAAAGGTTCTGCGTCTGATAGAGAAACAAAGGTAAACAGAGAGCGCGGGAAACCTCTCATCTGGGAACCATTAAACTTACAGCTGTGTTTTCAGGGGGTGTGCGATGCAGTCATGTGTCCCCAATAAAAGTGTTCCCCCTTCAGCCAGATGTTCAGGTTAGCACTGATGGCTTTTACAGCTGTTAGTGAAATATGCATCTCTAATGTAAGACAGGAACCTGCACACTCCTGTGTGTTCGTTTAGTCCTCAGTGAGTCCTCAATCTATATCAAGTCATTTTGTCTGACACATGCAGACACACACACAGAGACACACACACACGCACAGTCACACACACGCACACACAGACACACACGCGCACACACAGACACGCACACACAGACACACACACACACACACATATTCCTTTCTGTTTGAAAGTCTTCTGTCAAGAGAAGGCGGGCTTGTAAGAAGTGTTTGTGCGCTGAGAAGAAAAGCTCTGCATGTCCGTCCTGTCTCTATGACAACAGTATGTTGACAACAGCCGCTGTATGACCGACACTGCTCAGTTACTTTTTACTGTATGATTTATATTTGAGATCGTTTATTTCCCGATCAGACACGGAGCCAAGAGGATGTGGGTACAAGACCAGATCTGAAGGCGGCAAAACTAAAGGGAATATCAGACATTTGGAAAAGAGTGCCGGCGACGTCAACAGCACCTTTCTGACACCGCTCGGAGCGGCTGCACAGAAAAGGCGGAGCACTCAGATAAAGACGCTGGGCGCTGTGCATTTTCTCCGGACTGCCCCCTGCTGCTTCAAACACTCTCTCTTCATTAAAAACAATTGTAACAAAAACACTGGTGGACACGAGGCCTGACCCTGTCATTTTCAGTAGAGATGCACCGATTGTGAAAATCAGGGCCGATACCGATGCGTGTAAGACTCCCACACCTCTGAACATTTTCTCTCATGTTTGATCATGAATACAGATATGAGTTGGGTGACTTCTGCCCAATTACAGACCTCTTGTCCGAATCAGTAGGTCTGGCGGTAAAACCGTATAATTACTGGCATCCATATTACGTCCTTTCATTACATGGATTTTTGCCGTACCGTCATCACCAGTTTGGTTATAGATAACACACGAGGCCACAGCAATAACTCATCCAGTCGGCCATTCTGGCGGGTAAATAAAAGTATCGTGACAGAGTGATGTGTAACATCAGATTGATCAGAATGAGTCCACGCTCCCTCAGGTCAAAGGCTGCCTGGCCGTACTCGAGAGAGGACAGTGAATAGAGGCAGAAACCAGGGTGAGAGAGAGAGTGGGAAATGACATGCCGGACTTGACCAGTGCCGGTAGCCTAGTGGTTCACTAACCACTAGGCTACTGGCCACTAGGCCTAGTGGTTAGTGAACCACTAACCACTAGCGACCGGCCACTAGGCCTAGTGGTTCACTAACCACTAGGCTACCGGCGCCCCGTAATTGTTAATTTCCAAGTCAAAAAGAGTGTTTCAGTGCACTGAGTGTTGTTATTCAGGCCAATCGAGGGATCTACCCAATAACTGTGTCTGTATATCTGTATCGATTAATCTCTAGAGATTGAAGATAGATCTAAGAAAGATATCGGCCGATATATCTGTATTGGAATTTTCTCTATTCTTATCTGTATCAGCCCCAAAAACCATATCGGCCATGCCGAGTTGATGGAAACAAGTTTGGCTTGTTCTCCTCGTCTCTGTTTTCACACCTTCACAGACCGTTTGACTGGCGAATAGAAGAATTTAACACGTCATAAATCCATGTTTCTGAAACCCTCCAGGCGGGACGGAGAGCCAGTGATGTTAGAAAACAGGAAGCAGATTTTAGGTGGAGACGCAGCTGGAGTCAAAATGTTTGGTTGTAGTCGCACCAAGCCGCCAGAAAAGTCAAAACACTTAATACACACAAACACACACACACACAAGCTCAGTTTCTAAATCAGTATGAAAGAATTTCCACTTTATTCATGCTCAGTTTCTTTCCCAGCATGCTCCTAAACCTCAGCGGTACCTGAGGGTCAGGAACCCGCCGAGGAGACACGAGAGGAATGTCAGAGGACTCATGAGATCTGATTTATGGCAAAACAAATAAAAACAAATGAACAAATTACAACATGCACTCACATTTAAAGAAGTGATTGAAAAACATTTTTAAATGTTAAAGTCCTTTAGATCAGCTGCAGCAGATGTCACAGAGCCTCGTGTTGTGTTCACTGACCAGAGTCTAAAGTTGTAAATGAAGGTTAACTCAGAAGTACACTTGAAATCTCTACTCCATTTTTTGTTGTTGTTTTTTAGATTTTTATTTTGGGGCTTTTTATGCCTTTATTGGAGAGCTAGGACAGTGGATAGAGTCGGGAACCAGGGAGAGAGAGAGAGTGGGGAATGACATGGGGAAAAGGATTTGGATTCTAACCCAGGCCTCCCGCTTGGAGGACCAAAGCCTCCATACATGGGGCGCGCGCACTAGAGATGCACCGATCCGATCCTGGTATCGGATATCGGTCCGATCCTGACCCAAAAAGCTGGATCGGGGATCGGTGCCGATCCATAAAGCTGATCCTCAAAGCTGAGCTATTCAATTGAGTTCTGTGCTGCTGTGTTTACACCAACCACGCTCCCCTACTACGTCATCATCAGTGCGCCAGCAGCTTTGAACTAGACGGAGAGCTAACCGGAGCTAACATAGCATGGCTAACATAGCATGGAGAAGGCTACAACCAAAGGCTCGGCAGTTTGGAGATATTTTACACCTACAGCTTAAACAGCGAATCGCAATGCAAAGCTAAAGGGGTGGTGGTAGCGCTGCAAAGAATACGTGTGCATTGCGTGTCCGCTCCGGTCCGTCAACACCCACCGGCTGCGTTCTCCGTTTGCTGCAGGGAGAGCACAGCCGGACCGCTGGAGTGCCGAGACAGAGGAATTCCCGCAGTAAATGTACAGATTAAAGCAGCGCAGCAGAAGCACACACTGTGCAACCACTTACCATCAGAGTTTAAAGATGGAACTGCAATGAGTTTCACCACAGACATCTGGAGCTCTGACGTTTGCCCGTTGTCACTTTGAAGTTTAACCAAAGTGCTGTAACATATTTATTATTTTTTTATAATAAATAACTATTCAGTCAGCTTTCACAAATGTATTTATTTCATTTTGTGTTTCAACGTTGGAAAACCCTGAGTGTGCCTAACATATAGTCAAGCCAAGTCAAGTTTATTTGTATAGCACATTTAAAAACCGCTTCAGCTGACCAAAGTGCTTTACAGGTAATGCATAAAACAAAACAAAAACACAACACCAAAGAAAGAATAAAAAGCAAGAGTAGAAGACTCCTATATAGAGTAAAACTGCATATAGGTACTACATACGTATTACATACACATACACATACAGTACATACACTCATACGTGCATGCACATGCATACATGCAGATACATACCTAGAATAAAGATATGGGGGCTGTTTCAGCTTGTTTCAAAGGCCAGGGAAAAAAGGTGAGTTTTTAATTTGGATTTGAATGAATTTAATGAGGTAATTTCTCTGATGGGGGGGGGCAGCTGATTCCACAGACGGGGGCCAGCCACTGAGAAGGCACGGTCACCTCTGAGTTTTCTCTGAGCTTGAGGGACTACAAGAAGGGACTGTTCAGAGGACCTAAGTGGGCGTGATGGGGTGTAGGGGGTTAAACGATCTGTTAAATAAGGGGGGGCTAGACCATGCAGTGACTTAAAAACAAGTAATAGAATTTTAAAATGGATTCTAAGATCTACAGGGAGCCAGTGCAGGGAGGCGAGAACAGGGGTGATGTGTTCTCGTTTGCGTGTACCTGTTAAAAATCTTGCCGCAGCGTTCTGAACATACTGCAGCCGTGAGAGGGAGGACTGGCTGACTCCCACATAGAGGGAGTTGCAGTAGTCCAGGCGGGAGGTAATAAAAGCATGGATGAGTTTTTCTGTATCTTGGAATGATAGAAATGGTTTTATTTTTGTTAGGTTTCGTAATTGGAAGAAGCATCCTTTGACAACTGAGTTTATTTGTTTGTCGAATTTGAAGGTGGAATCAAAAGTCACGCCAAGGTTTTTTGCGCAGGGTTTCACAAAGGAAGACAGTGGGCCAAGTATAATTGATAATTGATACCCAGTCTCACCCTGTCAGCCTAGAATACAGGTTATTCATTTAATACTTGTATCAGATCGGTATTGGCAGATACTCCATTCGGTTTATCACACCAACCACTGCGCACCACCATGGTTTATGGTTTTTACGCAATCTTTGATGATGAAGGTGTTGACGGTCCGATTTGTCATCTTTAGAAGGATCAGATTTGTAAATACTTTATTTATCCCCAGGAGGGTTGCAGGTGATGACAGGTTGTAAATAAAAGACTGTTTTCCTTCAGGATGAAGAAGGATACAAAAACAGATAAGAAAGGTCCAGGTCCTGACTCTGAATACAGATCCTGTAGGCGATTCTTTCTTCGTAACACAACCTCAGCAGCTGCAGTGATGATGAAGATGCTGCTGATGATGATGTCTTTGGAAAGCTTCCTGCTGGACCTGCATGACATCACTGTTTCTCTTTCTCTCCGCAGCTTCCTTACCTTCAGGTATTTAGTTTCCGAATCCCCCCGATGATAAAATAAACGGACATCACAGATGTGAGTGGAGGCGCTGTTGATCTGGAGCGGCTCCCGTTGGCTCGGACAAACAGAAGCTCTGTTGTGTCTTTAACGAGGCCGTCTCAGATGACAGGCTGCGTTTCACGTTTGGATCTCAGACTGGAACCGTTTAGGAAGTCCAGACTCCCTCCAGTCACACACACTCGGTGCAGGCTTTGAAAACAGACACAACATTTCACATTAGAAATCTAAGTTTCATATTAAAAGTGAATAGAAGTGGGTGTTAGATGATTCTGTAACTCCTCAAAATTATAACGCTTTTTATATTATTTGTCTTAACCTTCATATAAAGATGCTATAAAGCTGCAGTGTGTATAAGGCGCCATGTTCACCTAGCATTGTTTTCAGTGAGTAGAGAGCGTTTGCAGCAGCAGGCAGCCGCCCAGACAAAAAGTGCATCGTCTAGCGTCATATTTAAGAGCGCTCAGCCTTTTCTGTGCGGCTACTCTGAAGGCTACGAGTTGAAACATTTTCAATTTTCAGAAAGGCGCTGTTGTTGTCACCGGCGCTCTTTTCCAAATGTTTGATTTTCCTCATAGTTTTGCCGCCTACAGATCGTGTCTTGAACCCACATCCTCTTTGCTCCGTGTCTGCTAGGGTAAAAACAATCTCAGATATAAAACATGAAGTAAAAAGTAACGGAGCAGTGTCGGTCATACAGCGGCCGATGTAAACAGACTGTTGTCATAGAGACAGGACGGACGTGCAGTGCTTTTCTTCTCAGCGCATGCAAGCGCCCTGAGGGCACAGGCAGCGCTTTTCTGCCTTGAAAAAACACTAGGTGGACACGGGGCCTCAGGCTGCAAAATAAAGCCAAGAGGGAAAGGCCAAAAACTGCAGTTCCTCCACTGTCCACTTGGGTGAAGATTTTACAGCAGAAGTATGTCCAGTCCAATCCATCCAGCTTCAGTAAATAGAGCACATTTTAAAAAGTCCCTGCATGGTCTGCAGAAGTACATTACTTTGTCTCGTCTGTTTCTGTAGGATAAAAAGGAAAACGTTTAATGCCTTGTTTGAGGCCCTCCATGTTGATTGCATTACTTAACTTCTTAGTTAAAGATGTCACACTCCTCTGACTCCCACTGTTTGTGACTCTGCATATTTCAGATTCTCCTCTCTTTGCTTGTCAGCGAATAGTTTGAATTTCACAGACAAAGATCGTCTCGCTCGTCTCTGCTGCTCTTACAAAGACTCATTCAGCTCCCAGAGAGAAAGTCCTCTTTCTGAGACGCTGATATCCAGTTAAGATCAGAGCTTTGATGAGTCACTTCTCCTGATTATCTGTCTGTTGTTTTATTTTCTTCATGAGGTAATCAAAGTGGTGTATGAAACAGTGAAGCGGAAATTAAACTCTATTCTTCAAAGTGAAAAGAAATCCTCAGAACTAAAACCAAACTACAAACAGCTGATATGTTTTAAGAGCACGTATTTCCTTTTTTGTTGTTTCCCTTTCTCCCTCGTGACGGAAAAATCAGATGTATTTGGAAGCTTCTTTATCTTTTCCAACTGTGCCACTTGTTTAGCCACTGTGCCACTTGAGAATCATTATTTCACCTCCTTGGCTGCAGAAGAAGTTCTGCAAATGATCAAATATGCTAAAAATCACACGTGGGCTGAAAACATCTGAGCACGGCTGACTCCAAACAACAATCTGTGTTTTGGTGACATATGAGTAACTACACAGGAATCCGTGTTTCATCCCACTGGACGAGTTTAACTGAGCGTTACTACGCCAACACAAAGGCAGCCCGTGTTATGTCAGCGTTTTACGTCAGTGAGAAACGCCAAAGCTTTTCAGTGTAAGAGACACATTTCAAACAGACAGACTGAATCTCATCAGACCATTTAAATTCCTGCTAAACTTGTGTCACTGTCTTCGTTTGTGTGAAAACTCTGGGAGCAGAACAATGAAAACATCAGAATGTGTTCTTTGCATCGGCGTACTTGTTATGTTGGTGAGTCAGGCAAGGGAGACGACGAACAGTTTTGGACTTTATTCACTGCTTGTCTCTACATGTGTGTCACACTCAATCCTGCATACATCTATCTTCTTACCTTTACCTTAATTGTCTCACCTATCCTTTACGGTGTCTCACTGCGCCCCCTAGTAGACTGAAGGTGTAACTACATTCAAAGTATGCAGAACGAACATCACAAGCATTGCATTTGTAAACACAACAGAACTCGTCATAAATGTTAAAATTTAAATGGCAGAATGTGCAACATGTTCCACCTAAATAAATCAGAAATCAAGTCTCTCCTGTGTAAATGTGTCTCTGAGTCATGACTGTCTACAATGAGTGAGAAGCTCGAGTCCCGCTGGCTGTGTTGTTGTCAGAGCCGTGTTTACATGGACGGGACGGCCGGCTCCTCCCCTTGTGTATAAAAGCTGTTTTAGTCAAGGACTAGAGAGAAGAAGAAGAACATACTCACTGATTATTTGGACGTAAGTGTTTTTAGATCACGCTCATTCTGTGTCAGTTTACATGCAATGTGAAGCTACGAGCTAACTAAGGAGCGCTAACATTAGCATGCTAACACAACAATGCAGGTCACAGGCAACTGCAGCTCCAGTCGAGGACAATTCTGTCCATCACTTGTGCTTAGTGCTTAACTATTAGTTCACATTTGATTACTTCTTTGTGCAAACACAAGGGGAGGGGGGTTGGAGGTGTGTCGCTGCAGGAGAGGAGAGGCTTCAGGATGGCAGAGGTTTCGCCAAACAGCAGTTTTTTTTGTTTCATGCTGGTGCTTCTTCTGGATCAAAAAGTCGCACATTCTTCCTTTATGTGTAGCGATAAGGTCATTCAAATAATAACTTTATTTCTGAAGCACCTTTAAAAACAGATGTTCACAAAGTGTTTTGACGGACGAAGCAAAGGCAGGAAGTCAGAACGGTAACACAAAGTAACATCGACAGTCAGAACAAACAGAGAGGAGTTTTGAATGAAAACCTTGCATTGTTAATCTTTTCGGGTGCTCTTAATATTCTGCGGTCCAAAAGGAGAGGAACTATAAACAAAACAAAAATACACTCAACAACAACAGTTCTCTCTGATGATCTGACGACTCTATACGTGCAAAGACTTTCCACATACATGAATAAACTCTTTATGAATCCTCTGATGGTATTTTCTTCTCCTTTCTCTTCCATAGGTCACGTCTTCCACTTCTGGCTGCTCCAGTTTTCTGTCCTTCAGCCTTTTTACGAGAGTCGGGGTAAGGAGCCCCATATGGTGAAGGAATGATGAAGAGGTGGAAGAAAAGTAAAAAGGTAGGCAGAATTTTTTTGTCTGTCTTGTGAAACGTGGCCTTAAATCCCCCTCTTTACCTCCGTCTCTCTCTGAGGGCCGATAGCTGCGATGTTTCTTGATGTTCTTCCAATCTCAGTCTCTCTCTGAGAACGATTAACCAGAGTTTAAAAAACGCTCAGAGGTTTACAAACCGGGCTACTACCACAACAAAACAACCCACAGACCCAACAACAGCCTGAAATATAGTCAAATACACACAGTGACGACAGTGAACATCTAATAACTAGTTTCTGCTTCAACAAGTTTTTCACAAGGCAGTGCACCTTCTGGGAGAACCAACAGATCTCTTTCAATCTAACAAAATGATTTAAATGTCTTATTTTATAGAAGAAAACACGACTTGTCCATTGATGTGTTGATATTGTAGTTAATGAAAATGACTTGAATGGTAAAATGCAATGTGTTCAATTTGAGGCTCTTCTAGATTTTTGAAATAAATAAAATGGTGTCCCACAAGGGTCTGTCCTGGGTCCTCATTTATTCATAACTTATAACATTCATTCCCATGGGGCCATAGTCCTGGGGCGCAGCAACCTTATATTAAAATGAACACCGGTTGCACTGCCAGCAAAGCATGGCACATTTTGTAAGAGGACTTCCAGGTAAACGTAAAGCTGACATTCAGGCTACAGACGTCACAACTGCTAAAACAAAGACAAGAAAATATGACGAGTCATATCTCACCCTCAGCTTCACCTGTACAACGGTGTGTAATGGAGACAGACACACTCCTTCCTCGTGACACAGAGTGTGAGAGAGGTTTTACTGCAGTCCCCTCAATCTCACCACAAATGACGTCACTCAGTTCCCGTCATTGGGGTATATTTGCTTCATTTCGTATAACAGGAGGATGTGACGTCATGTCGTCCATCTTTATATACTGTACAGTAGGGATGATAACAATTAATCGACGATTGATTAATTGGTCGTTGAGAATTTGCTCGACCTAGAAAAATGTACTCGATTTACTGATTTAAAATATCAAGAACGTGTCTCATTTCAACATCCTTTTATCAGTGCAATGTGTTGCTACGACGCTGGACCCTCGACACAAACATCTGAGTTTTTTAACAAACGCAAAATCAAAGCTGGTTGAGTTGGGAGAAGCGGTGCAGGTGGCCATCCCGAACCCACAGGCTAACGGTGCTTGGCACGACAGAGACACACCGTTACTCGCGCCGGGAGCTGCAGCCGTGCATCAGCAGCGAGGGGGAATTTTTTTTAAACCTGATTCATGCTTCTTGCGGTGGGCACGGTGCGGACGGCGCACACAGTCCCAGCGACCGTCAAGTCGTTTCATACTGATTGCCGTCAGAACGGCCCGAAGAACGAAACTCGGTGGTCCTGCAGAGCCGTGAGGTCCTCGCGTGCGTCTGCACTCTCTCCCCCGCTCTCTCGCTCGCTCTCTTGTGCAGGCAGGAATATTATTAATACATGAAACATTAAATAATAACAGGTCGGAAATATAGGCCACTTAGGCGGCCCAGGTATCGTCTATGTGGGAAACACTGCGTTTATTTAACAAGCCGGACGCCGCGAGCTCAGAAAGTGTAATGTGGTATTCAGTTTATTTTATATTTGATTTGATATGTCATCATTAATTATTATTAATCGAGTGATTGATCGTTAATTTTACCAATCCTCGAATAAGTCAAATGATTAGAATTTGCAACCCTACTGTACAGTCAATGATCTAACACAGAGCTCTGTGTTTTCACATCTGCCCAGTCTGGCAGGCAGCTGATTGGTTGAGAGATTTCCACGCTCTGTATGGTTTTATATGACTCTATATGTACCATGAACGTGTCTGTGTGTCTGTGTGTGTTTGAGTGGAAACTATGAGTGTGACGGTCAGACTGTCCTTCTGTGTGGCCGACACGTGTCCTCTCATACTGAGTGTGTGTTGGTGTGTTAAAGTTGTATATTTGTGGTACAAGCATCCACCGTGTGCAGGACTAGAGTACATTTGTAAAACCAAAAGAATTTGAGCCTATCGAGAGATCTTTGACACTTTGATATTATTCAGTACAAAAGACGCACATTTAGAAAACGCGCAGCATACGTAGAAACGCTGCACGTTCAAAGCAAATGCTCCTGAAACAAATGCAACGTCTGAAACACGCTGCAAGAAGGCGAAACAACTGCATTAACATCAAAGTGCAAGTACAGAAACGAAACAAGTCAAAAACACGCAAATTCCGAAAACAACCTGTAGGGGCGCTCTGTTGTCTGACTGAAGTTAGCAGTTACAGCCTCCCGGCCTGTTGTCTGTGTTTATGCTGCACACATGTTAAAGGTGATACTCACGTCTCGTAAAGCTGAAACAGGAGTCCTCTCTGTTGTCGTCAGACTGACGGTTTAACGTTCAGACGACAGTGACCCGTTTCATGGAGCAGATTCTTTCCAGGATGTCGAGGTTTTCACCATGGACACCTGAGAGAGGTGAACGTCAGGTCGTCTGTGTTCACATATCTGTTTACAGAAGATGACGGTTTTAAAGGTACGTTGTCGTCTCTAATAGAAGAATCTCTTTCTGCTGTTTGGGAAAAACTGAATCAAAGGTTCTGATTCTGATTGCAGTGAACTTCAAATGTAAAATACAAAGTAGATGTCATACAAACAGGTTTCTCTCCGTCCCTGGTTTTAAGGATTAAAACAGAGACTTCAAGAAGTACAGGAACTGTGGAGAGTAACAGCAAAGGCAGAGTTTAAATGATCCTACAACTTAACTCAGGTCCTCAGACATCCTAGTAAATTAAAGTATTCAGTCTTATAATCCACTGTCCTTGTGTAGCGAGCTTAGCTGTTGTTGCTATAGCGAGATGTCATGTGTATACGGAGGTTGGTCATGCTGCTGCAGTATTTTACCGTGCTTTAGGACAAGCTTGCACGTTGCATTACTCATGTCCAACTCCGGACTTCCTGGTGTCTGCAAAAATCCAAAATGTTCGCTCAATCTTTTACTCTCAGTCTTGCTGGCGGTGCAGGGAGTTTATTTGTTTTAAAATAAAACGTGCGGTACATCATGAAGTATGGCTTCTACTGCCATCTATTGGCTGCACTGTGAATTGCACCATAGACGATCCTTTAAAAACTGCCCTCACTGCACTGCAGCCATATCGATTCTATAAAGTCTGAATGGATGCACGTATTTGCACGGAGTACATGATGATTTACCGCCATATCTTTATTAGCACAGCCCTTTATAATGAGTCTGACCTTCTACATTTAGCCGGCTTATACTTCACGATGTGAACGTAAACCTTGAAACCTCTCCTGATCCAGTTTGTGAACGAATGCCTCTTTTATCCATTATCACATCTGAACCGTGCGTTCAGCCATCATACATGTGTTTGAGTGAGCACGGTACTGCGATCCTCGACAGTGTGGCAATGTTCTGGTCACATTTCTCAGTCTGTAGCACCAAACTGTTTCTGTGGTTTTAACATGATTCATGTCTCACCTCAGTTTTCTTTATGGGGCAGAAAAATGCTCACTCCCCTGATGAGTGCAGGATTTGTGTCCTCGTGTCTGCAGAGGTTCAGGTTGATTTATAAACACAGCCTAGTGTCCTTTAAAGTCACCGAGTGTAACACGGCGTTAGGTAAGAAGACGCCTGGCAGGTACAACTCATGACTTATATGTGTTTCTTTGTGTCGACTTTCTCTTTGCGTGTCTGTGTTACGTTGAGCAGAGGAGGACGCAGCCACACACACACACAGGTCCTGATGTCGTGCATGAACTACACACTCATGAAAATCTGATCCCTCCTGAGGTAATCCTGCAGTCGCTCTGTGTCAGAGCCGTATGTAGAGCTGGATCCCCTCGTCTCTAATAGATTCTCAGTGTGGACGTTCAGTCGTATTTCACAGCAGACCAAACAACAAGGAGCCTCAGTTTTAACACACACACAGGACACACACACATCAGAGCAGTAAATATGAGCTTACAGTGAGTGTAACGTGTGTGAGGGCATTAAACATGCAGCTGTACCAATCTAGTTTCCTTTAGCATGGTGAGGCTTTGAACCAAACTGGCACCCCGTCTACTCGTCATTCCTTTACTCTTCTGTCACTGCGTCACTTTACAGAGCGTGACGAGAGTCCACTTCTCTATACGGAGATCATTCATCATGTTTGGATGATAGATTGATGAAGGAAGCCTGCTCACTGCTTTACTCAGCTCTCAGTAAATAAAACATGTTCATAGGTCATTTAGCCTCTCTTACACACACACACACACACACACACACACACACACACACACACGTAGGAAACTACTCTCTAAATGAAGCCTGCATTTGTCAGTTTTGTCTCAACCTGCAGCTCTGATGTGGTTCTGTGGTTAAAGCGAGGAGAAGCTGTGAGTCATTTAACTCCCCTGCTGCTGCTGCTGCTGCTCATGGTGGTTTTCTTCAGAGCCACAACTGCGCAGCACGCAGGAAGCTGAAAGACGAAACCTCACACCCTCAACCACCAACCACAGAGCGGCTTTTATACAAACACTGGTTGAGAAGTAAAACCTGCTGTGGTCACCGTGCCTGGACTCATCTAAGTTACCTGAACTAAAAACGGATGATTCTGAGCAGAGGTCCATTAGGTGAGGTAGAGATCACCTCTGATGTAGTCCACTTCACACACTCATGTCCCTTCAATTCACTCATCCAGGCCTCGATGGACCGATTCCCTCTGATCTTAAACGTTACGATCGAATACCAAAGAGACCGATGAATCTTTACACCTCTTCTCTCCGTCAGTCCAACACTGACAACAGAAAGAGCATCATTCAGTGACCTCTTAATTGAGAGCTAATGTAAAATAAAGAACCCAGAAGAGAAGCTATCACTCCGTCAGAGCAGCTGGTTGGACGTTCACTGAAACTCTGAACTCTGTGTGTGTTGGCGAGCGGTCGTTAACTTGTCGGCTCTTTGGCACAAAGTCTTCTCAAACCTGAACTTTCCTCTCCTAAAGACATTTTTTCCTCCTTTTTCCCCTGAAGAAATCCAACCCATTTCTCTCCCCGATCATCCTCTTCTTCCTCTAATTTGTTGGCTGATGTAACGAGCTCTGCTCTCTCCTAATGACCGATTTCCTCTGCTGTCATTATGACTTCACCTCCTCTACTCACTCTTTTCCTCTTTTCCTTGAATATCCGTCACTTAAAGGCCGAGATTGACGAGCAGCTCGGTGTGCTGCAGGGTTAAAATGCTGTTTGGTGCATTTCAAGAACGTGATAAAACAGCTGTTTGTGGTTTTAAAAAAACATCTTCCTCTTTCACAAAATCTCTGCAGGGATCATTGCTAAGGTCAAGGTGTTAATATCCCTTACATGCACAGTACAGACACTGTGCAAAGGCTCTGTGGGATTCTCAAGTGAGAGATGGCATCCTGTGGGTTGTCAAGTGGGCGCCCTCCTTCCTCAGTGTTTCGCTGATTGTCCCACGACACCTCCAGAGGGTTCAGCAGTGAATCCCGGCGTCCCGAGTTCACTCCCTATATGTCATCTGCTCACCAGAGGGCCCAGGTGAAGTCCTTTCTCTTCAGCCAGATCCACTGACTCTCCTTTCAACAGATCTGGAGAGTTTTTTGACTGCCTGCCCATGGGCCTTTCCCCGCACTCCCATCTCCCGTAGTCGCCTAGATGTTGAAGTGGCTATAAAATCCACAGATGCTCAAATTTAAACTTATTTGGACTCTGATTGTAAATCTAACAGTCTATGTTCAACTCTGTTCAGATTGTGGTTCAAAAAATACTTTCTGAATTAAATGCACACAATATTTTGCGTAATATGGAAGTAAAAAAGCTGCTCTGCCTCTCCAGGGAGACTTGACTCAGCTAGTTGTGAGTGCAGTCTGTTGGGGTCAGGGTAAGAGGAAGGCAAGTTTATTTCTATCGTACATTTCAACAACAAGGCAATTCAAAGTGCTTCACACGACATCGAAAGCATCATGACAGGAAAAAAAGAAAAGAAATATTAAAATAGAAAATTTAAAAATCACTAAAACAACAATTCACATTCACAGAGCCACCATTCAGACCTTCCTTGGCATTTTTACTACTTCCTTCAGATCCCAGATTTTGAAGTCCTGAAAACGTCTTGACAGGATGCGTATTTCTACGGCTGTACGCAGAGCCTCAGACTGTTGTTAATACTTAACAACAGTTTTCACAGTAAAGGCCAAGGTTAGTCATGAATGTAAAACATGTAAAATATGTTTAAATTAAAATCATTAAAATACAATTAAAGTTGTGGGAAGTTGCTGGTTAAATTCCAACAGTTGAAGAAGCCGTTACTCTGCGGCCAATCAGAATCCTAACGTGAGGAAACAGAACATACCAATTTGGCAGATGTAAACTTTAATTGTAAACTGCCTGATTAAATTAAAATGGACATAAATACACCATCAACTAACGCCAACTCTACTTTTAAAGCACTTTTCATCCATAAAAGCATCAAGCCCAAGGTGCTTAGGGTTAGAAATAAACAACAATCCTAAAAGACTCAAACAGGAAAGATGATAAAAACAACCAAATCTTGCTTATTTTAGCTTTCTAGTTTGACATTTATATGATCTGAATTAAAATAGCGTTTCATAATTCAAAGGTCCACACTAAGCGTCCAGTGTGAGTGAAACCAGAGAGGTTTGAAGTCCTAAAACTTTGTGGAAAAGAAGAAATAAATGCCCCACATTAGAAACACAAACTGTCCGAGTTATTGACAGAACAATCACGATGACGCTGTCGACTTCAAATAGCCATTTCTCAGCTTTACAAGGTCCGTGCTCTGGTTCCTTTCAGAGCGCACTCTGGCTCCCACAGACTCACTCTTGTCACGACTGGAATGAGGAAGGAGGACCCAATTGCAGGATGAACAAAAATATTTATGTTAACTAAAAGGCAAAAACTTACTAAATCGAAAAACAGGGAGCCACGAGGAAAACACTAGAAACAGGAACAAACATCTAACACTGACGAACGACAAAACAACAATGAACCGACACAGAGGGGAAGAAACACAGAGACTAAATAGACACAGGGGTAATCAACACAGGTGAGACTAGTTAGACAGGTGAAGACAATCAGGGCAATCAGAACAGGAGGGAAACAGAGGCAGGAATGAACACAAGACAAGACACACTGAGGACAACTACAAAGTAAATCAGGAAACACTGAAGACACACAGAACTCAAGAATGTAACCATAATACAGACAACATAGCAGGACACAAGGATACAAAGTAACACAGGAAACACTAAAGACACATCTAGGAAACACAAGGGAAACACCAAGATCAGGAATACAAAATAAAACCGGTAACACTGAAAATAAACTAGAGAACATAACCACACACAAGGGAAACACGCACCATGAGGATAGAACTTAAAACATGAACCTAAACTGAGAAATACAAAAACAAGAACTCGAAATCTAAACTCAGATAATACACAAGGAAACAAGACTAAGTCATGACAGTACCCCCCCCTTCAGGGACAGATGCCAGATGTCCCCAAAAACACAAACGCAAAGCAGGGTGGGTGGAGGGGGTCCGGAGGAGGGACTCCGGACTCTCAGGCGGACGGCCTGGAGGCAGGGCACATAGCCCGGACAGTTCGGGAGGACGGCCAGGAGGCCGGCCCAACAAGGAGAACAGTTCAGGTGGACGGCCCGAAGGCAGACCAGACATGGCGCACAGTTCAGGGGGGCGGCCAGGTGGCCGATCAAACAGGGGGAACAGTTCGGGTTGGCGGCCAGGAGGCTTACCAAATACAGTGAGCTGGTCAGGTGGGCGGCCAGGAAGCCGACCAAACACGGGAGACAGTTCAGGTGGGCGGCCAGGAGGCCGACCAAACACAGAGACCAGCTCAGGGGGAGTCAGAAAGCCTTCTGACGATGGCGCAGGAAGCTGCAGAGTCGGCAGGACCCCCGACAAGGGCTCAGGAAGCTGCGGAGTCGGCAGGACCCCTGACAAGGGCTCAGGAAGCTGCGGAGTCGGCAGGATCCCAGACGAGTGCTCAGGAAGCCGCGGAGTCGGCAGGACCTCCGACAGAGACACGAGAGTGGGCAGATCCTCCAACTTGGAATCAGGTGTTGGCAGGGCCTCCCACAGAGACACAGAAGTCGGCCGGACCGCCAAGGGTACGTCAGGAGTTGGCCGGACCAACGAGGGTACATCAGGAGTCGGCCGGACCGCCGAGGGGACGTCAGGAATCGGCTGGACCGCCGAGGGGACGTCAGGAGTCGGCCGGACCGCCGAGGGGACGTCAGGAGGGACGTCAGGAGTCGGCCTGACCGCCGAGGGGACATCAGGAATGACGTCAGAAATCAGCCGGACCGCCGAGGGTACGTCTGGAGTCGGCCGGACCGCCGAGGCGACGTCAGGAGTCGGCCGGACCGCCGAGGCGACGTCAGGAGTCGGCCGGACCGCCGAGGCGACGTCAGGGGTGACGTCAGGAATTGGCCGGACCGCCGAGGGTACGTCAGGGGTGACGTCGGGAATCGGCCGGACCGCCGAGGGTACGTCAGGGGTGACGTCAGGAATCGGCCGGACCGCCGAGGCGACGTCAGGAGTCGGCCGGACCGCCGAGGCGACGTCAGGAGTCGGCCGGACCGCCGAGGGTACGTCAGGGGTGACGTCAGGAATCGGCCGGACCGCCGTGGGTACGTCAGGGGTGACGTCGGGAATCGGCCGGACCGCCGAGGGTACGTCAGGGGTGACGTCGGGAATGGGCCGGACCGCCGAGGGTACGTCAGGGGTGACGTCAGGAATCGGCCGGACCGCCGAGGGTACGTCAGGGGTGACGTCAGGAATCGGCCGGACCGCCGAGGCGACGTCAGGAGTCGGCCGGACCGCCGAGGCGACGTCAGGAGTCGGCCGGACCGCCGAGGGTACGTCAGGGGTGACGTCAGGAATCGGCCGGACCGCCGTGGGTACGTCAGGGGTGACGTCGGGAATCGGCCGGACCGCCGAGGGTACGTCAGGGGTGACGTCGGGAATGGGCCGGACCGCCGAGGGTACGTCAGGGGTGACGTCAGGAATCGGCCGGACCGCCGAGGGTACGTCAGGGGTGACGTCAGGAATCGGCCGGACCGCCGAGGCGACGTCAGGAGTCGGCCGGACCGCCGAGGGTACGTCAGGGGTGACGTCAGGAATCGGCCGGACCGCCGTGGGTACGTCAGGGGTGACGTCGGGAATCGGCCGGACCGCCGAGGGTACGTCAGGGGTGACGTCGGGAATGGGCCGGACCGCCGAGGGTACGTCAGGGGTGACGTCAGGAATCGGCCGGACCGCCGAGGGTACGTCAGGGGTGACGTCAGGAATCGGCCGGACCGCCGAGGGGACGTCAGGAATCGGCCGGACCGCCGAGGTGACGTCAGGAGTCGGCCGGACCGCCGAGGCGACGTCAGGAGTCGGCCGGACCGCCGACAGGGAATCCGCAGGAATCCCCCTCTCTTCAACAGGGGGACTACGGAGCTCAGCAGTCACAGGCAGCAGAGGGCGCTCTGCAGGGACGCAGTGAGGCTGAGGCCCTGGGGCGCAGAGGGGCAAAGTCACTGGGGAGCACAGGGGCAAAGTCACTGGAGCTCTGGGCAGTGAAGGCTCGGTTGAGCTGGGCAGCGTAGGCTCGGGTGAGCTGGGCAGCGTAGGCTCGGGTGAGCTGGGCAGCGTAGGCTCGGGTGAGCTGGGCAGCGTAGGCTCGGGTGAGCTGGGCAGCGTAGGCTCGGGTGCGCTGGGAAGCGAAGACTCGGGTGCGCTGGGAAGCGAAGACTCGGGTGCGCTGGGAAGCGAAGACTCGGGTGCGCTGAGCAGCGTAGACTCGGGTGCGCTGGGCAGCGTAGACTCGGGTGAGCTGGGCAGCGACGACTCTGGTGAGCAGGGAGACTGAGAAGCAGCCGAAACAAAAAACTCTGTCGTCCAGACAGGAAGTAAATCCTTCAGCCCTGGCTGGGCAGCAACCTTCTTTTGTGCCAACGATATGGTGGCTCTCTTTACCTGCTCGGAAGGAGCTTGCCGCCAAATGTCTTTAATATAACTTAAATCAAAAATTAAATCAAAAAGTTTGTCTTCCTCTGCTGGGTCCATTGTTGGTCGGTTCATTCTGTCACGACTGGAATGAGGAAGGAGGACCCAATTGCAGGATGAACAAAAATATTTATGTTAACTAAAAGGCAAAAACTTACTAAATCGAAAAACAGGGAGCCACGAGGAAAACACTAGAAACAGGAACAAACATCTAACACTGACGAACGACAAAACAACAATGAACCGACACAGAGGGGAAGAAACACAGAGACTAAATAGACACAGGGGTAATCAACACAGGTGAGACTAGTTAGACAGGTGAAGACAATCAGGGCAATCAGAACAGGAGGGAAACAGAGGCAGGAATGAACACAAGACAAGACACACTGAGGACAACTACAAAGTAAATCAGGAAACACTGAAGACACACAGAACTCAAGAATGTAACCATAATACAGACAACATAGCAGGACACAAGGATACAAAGTAACACAGGAAACACTAAAGACACATCTAGGAAACACAAGGGAAACACCAAGATCAGGAATACAAAATAAAACCGGTAACACTGAAAATAAACTAGAGAACATAACCACACACAAGGGAAACACGCACCACGAGGATAGAACTTAAAACATGAACCTAAACTGAGAAATACAAAAACAAGAACTCGAAATCTAAACTCAGATAATACACAAGGAAACAAGACTAAGTCATGACAACTCTGGCCTGGTTCAGAACACATATGGTGCAATTAGCCCTGGCTTCATCATGCATGTGTTCCTGCTTTCCTGAGGCATTCAGGGCTCCCATAGAGGCTGTGAAAGTGCTGCTGATGAGTCTACGGGGGCAGACTAAAGGCTTCTGAGGAGGGTAGTTAAAGAAAGTCGTTAAAGTGATTATCTCTGCAGTCTGAGACACACAGGGCCAGAGGTGAAAACGAGCAGACCAAAGACCCGAACACAGAAACACACAGAGAATCATTTATGGTGGATCATCTTCATTGTATTTGGGGGGGGGAGATAAACGCCACACAGACAAAAGTTTCCGCTCTGTTTGTGTCACAGTTTAAACTTTACAAACAAACTCAGAGATAATAAGTGTATTAAACAGAGTGTAAAAGTGAAAAAAGAGAAAGACATTCATTCTATTAAGTGAGTGAATTCTGCAGCGTGGCGTGCCAGCAGAGCGGCCCGGGGGAGCAGTGTGAGAGTTTTCACCCTGGAGGAGGTCTGACAGGCTTTAAGGAGCGGCCGTAAACCTGATAGTAAACTTGATTGGCCTTCAGCCGCTGATAAGTCGCCCTGAAAACCACAACAGTCTGTGTGTCACTCTGCAGGCCGAGAACATTCAAACCTAGAAAACACGTTAACCAGAAATCAAAGTGGAAATGATATTCAGCTTCGAGTGCAGTCTGAAGGTAGATGACTGCATGCAGAGTAGGAAAGAGAAGAGCTGAAGACAGAGTGATTGAACGCAGGTCAGTCAGAGTTCAGAGGCAGGTTGTAAAGTTAAGGGTTAATAAACTTGATTGGTTTCAGTCCACATCCAACAGGTCTGAGGTCCGACGTTTCAGCTTCTTTCTGCACATCCTGTAAACTAATAAATGTAAAACGAAGCTGTCTAAATGTTAAATACTGTTTAGTAGTGTTGTCGTACTTGAAATTGGTCTTGGTCTCGAGGCCGCTTTTTAAAGGTCTCGTCTTGGAATCCAAAGCATTTTTACTCTGTCTTGTCTCGGTCTCAGAGTGGGCTGACTCAGGATTTTAAATCAAGACCACCACTGATAGGCTACTTTCCCACGTCATTACTGTGATGAGAAGGAAAACGCCTCTTTCTAAAAGAACAAATAACTTCAATTCATTTGTAGTTTGATTTTTATCCCCCGGTTACGTCCGCATCCTTCACGTGTTACGGTCTAATTGAGTAACACACCCGCTGCACACAAGATGAGGATCTTTCAGAGATATTTATGGTCTTGGTCTTGACTCGGTCTCAATCCCTAAATGTCTTGGTCTTGTCTTGGTCTCGGAGCACTCTGATCTCGGGTATGTCTTGGTTGCGTAGAGGAGGAATGAATCCATCAAAAACTGCAATCACACTCCTGCACACTGTCAAAATTGCATAAAAACACAAAAACATAGCAAATGTTTTGCACAATTTTTAAAGTGTAAAGGAGTTTGCCTGCAATCTGTGATGATGACCATCAACCTGCCAAGGGACTACAGATGGAAATTAGCCTATGGCTATAATAGTCTGGCATATTTACATGTTTATGTTCATTAATGTGCACTGTCCCTATTTTAAATAAATAAAATACATTAAAAACGGGGCTAGAACTTTTATTTTGCTGTGGTTTAGAAACAGGTTGGAGGGAGTTCCCTGAGAACTACACATCATGGAGACTTTTTTTCTGTTTGCATTCACACCGCCATGGTACTCTGAAGCAGGAGCCAAAAAGGTTCCTCTTAACGGGGTTCTAGGAACTAAAATAGCTCATAGTTTCTGTGGTGTGGAATAAATAAGAAAGGAGGAGGGTTCCAACGGTTCCTGGAACTATGAAGAAGTTCCTGCGCACGAAAACACCTATTGATATCATGTGAACTAAAATCATATAAAATTCTGGTACAGTGACGGCCCTGGTTTTAAATTTTCTCACAATGACGGAGCTGCACTCTCACGCTGACAGAGCTGCACTCTCACACTGACAGAGCTGCACTCTCAAGCTGACGGAGCTGCACTCTCACACTGACAGAGCTGCACTCTCACGCTGACAGAGCTGCACTCTCAAGCTGACAGAGCTGCACTCTCAAGCTGACAGAGCTGCACTCTCAAGCTGACAGAGCTGCACTCTCAAGCTGACGGAGCTGCACTCTCACACTGACAGAGCTGCACTCTCACACTGACAGAGCTGCACTCTCACGCTGACGGAGCTGCACTCTCACACTGACAGAGCTGCACTCTCAAGCTGACAGAGCTGCACTCTCAAGCTGACAGAGCTGCACTCTCAAGCTGACGGAGCTGCACTCTCACACTGACAGAGCTGCACTCTCACACTGACAGAGCTGCACTCTCACGCTGACAGAGCTGCACTCTCAAGCTGACAGAGCTGCACTCTCAAGCTGACAGAGCTGCACTCTCAAGCTGACAGAGCTGCACTCTCAAGCTGACGGAGCTGCACTCTCACACTGACAGAGCTGCACTCTCACACTGACAGAGCTGCACTCTCACGCTGACGGAGCTGCACTCTCACACTGACAGAGCTGCACTCTCACGCTGACAGAGCTGCACTCTCAAGCTGACAGAGCTGCACTCTCACACTGACAGAGCTGCACTCTCACGCTGATGGAGCTGCACTCTCACCCTGACAGAGCTGCACTCTCAAGCTGACGGAGCTGCACTCTCACGCTGATGCAGCTGCACTCTCACGCAGAGGGAGCTGCACTCTCATGCTGATGCAGCTGCACTCTCATCCTGACGGAGCTGCACTCTCACGCTGATGGAGCTGCACTCTCACCCTGACAGAGCTGCACTCTCAAGCTGACGGAGCTGCACTCTCAAGCTGACGGAGCTGCACTCTCACGCTGATGCAGCTGCACTCTCACGCAGAGGGAGCTGCACTCTCATGCTGACGGAGCTGCACTCTCACGCTGATGCAGCTGCACTCTCACGCTGATGCAGCTGCACTCTCACTCTGACAGAGCTGCACTCTCACGCAGACGGAGCTGCACTCTCACACTGACGGAGCTGCACTCTCACACTGACATAGCTGCACTCTCACGCTGACGGAGCTGCACTCTCACGCTGACGGAGCTGCAGTCTCACTCTGACAGAGCTGCACTCTCACGATGACGGAGCTGCACTCTCACGATGACGGAGCTGCAGTCTCACTCTGACGGAGCTGCAGTCTCACTCTGACAGAGCTGCACTCTCACGATGACAGAGCTGCACTCTCACGATGACGGAGCTGCAGTCTCACTCTGACCGAGCTGCACTCTCACGATGACGGAGCTGCACTCTCACTCTGACGGAGCTGCATTCTCACTCTGACGGAGCTGCACTCTCATGCTGACGGAGCGGCACTCTCATGCTGACGGAGCTGCACTCTCATGCTGACGGAGCGGCACTCTCATGCTGACGGAGCTGCTCTTGCTGTGCAAACCTTTTGTGAATCAGGTCTGCAGTGTTTCACTGTGTGCTTAGATTTGCTGTTCTCCAGCTCCACCCTCTCATCCAAATGTATATTTCTGGATCTCATAAACCAAAAAGTCCAAAGTCGAAACTGCCAAACTTTGGGCTTCAGCAAAGCAGTAAAAAAAAAACGATGAGTGACGCCACACCGGCTACATCCTTTTTTAATAGTTAACGGTCTGTAACTGTTTCAGTGCAGCATCATAACTTTTTTAACATGCTTGTTTTCTTCCTCTTCATCCCTCAGACAGACGGGGTCAAGCTGCTCCATCCTGAGTTAAAGAGTTTCATGAACATCACTGACGTCCCAGAACAAGCCCGGTGTTTGTGTGAAGTCAGATCCTGGATCGGCTTCACCGACTGATGGAGAGCAGGTCTGTTAACAGCATCAGCACGTGAGCAGCAAACACAAACAATCAGAGGAGGAGGAGGGAGGAGTAACGTCATGAAGAGTCCAGCAGAGGACAGAAACTCTTCAAAACACATGAAAGATATCAGGCCCCCTCGCTCCCCTAAAAAACATCTAAAAATTCAGATGTTTTCCATCGCACATCCTCCGCCCAGGAGGGACCTGTGAAGCACATCGAGTTACATCAGAGAGAGAGAGAAAAGAGGAGGAGGAGGAGAGAGAGGAGAGGAGAGGGAGGGAGGGAGGAAAAATTCTTCAAGTATGAGAAAATTTTACTGCTCTCCTCCCCTCTCTCCTTCTCTCTCTCTCTCTCTTTCTCGGTCCACTCTTCGTCTTCCTGCTGCTGCCGGTCAGTCAACGACACATCCACCACAAACAGTCTGAGACAAACCTGAATTGGCTGACAGAGAGCGACCTCGACCTCCTGCAGCGCTGAGCAGGTAAGATGCTCCTCAAGTTACTGCTTCGGCATCTTTCATAAGTTTGGGAGAAAGTTTGATATTGCATCAATATGCAAAAAAGTGACTTTAATTCACTAATTTGGCTTCAATGATCAGTTCATTGATTGGACAGATCTTTTAATTTAGATTTTTTTGATCTTCTCTTTGACTGAAGTTGCTCTGAATTAAATAAGGTTGCTGTTTGGGTAAAATGAGTAACCTGAGCGTGACATCCTGGGCGCTCTGACGACATTATGTGAACTTTTCTGAACTTTATTTCACTATTTTCTTGATATTTTAACTCATCCATTTCTTAAGACAGGTGCATGGGAGAGCAATGTGTCCATCAAAAACTTACAGGTAAACTCCCGCACAATGTCATGACATGGCAATGCGTCTAACACCAACACGTTGCCAATAAATGTTTGTTTGCCGGTAAGACCGTGTGTGAGTTTACCTTTGACATATTTTAAAGACCGACAGGTTTAAATACATCTATAGAATCACAGCTACATTAACTCCAAACAGAATAATGAGAGAAACGCTTTAAACATGTTTATTCAATCTGCGTAATATCTTTACTTTATCAGCTGACAGGATCACAGTTTATTATAACAATGTCAGTTTTAAACGTAATTCTTTCTCATCCTGAATCATCGACGCTGACATTTCTATCATTATTAGATTAAAAACCTGACAGTGGGAGGAGTTTCTGTCTGCTGAGTCTTGAGACTGAATGAAGCGATAATTCGGATAAATCGATAAAACAGGACGATTTGTGTTGGAAACATATAAAATCACCTCGTCGTAATTTTACGGCTCGTTCTAACGAGGCCGGATTTCCAGCTCTCCAGATGTTTGAGGAGAAGCAGAAATAACGAGTTCACGTGAGGATGATTTGCATTTTACGATGGAAAAGCCGAGTGCTGACTCCCCGACTAAACTGCTCTGACACCGAGGCGTCAGGTGCTCCTGCGTGTGGGTGTTGAAGTGTTATTTGTGGTGGCGGCACATGGGATGGAAATCGATGCAAATTTATGAGAAAACCACAAAGTTTGTGAGTTTTTCCTCCTTAAAATGATTCCAGACTTCAGTCCTGGTCTCTGATGGATTCCACAGAGTCCGGCTGTGCAGAGAGTCACTGATTCTGGTTTATTTATAAACGCGTGTTGGTTGTTTGTCAGTCGTTACATTGAAAATGATCAATCAGTGCATCATGACACTCAAGGTCTTCTTATAGATGTTTTGAGTTTGCACACAGTCCATTCAATGGACCTGGATTTTGTTTCTCGTGTCAGAAATCTATTTTCCTTCCTAATGAAATTATAATTCATGAGAAACATGAATCAGCTCCACCATAGACTTTATAAACACGGACGTAGTCTCAGTGATGTCACCCTTTAGTTTCTGAAGAAGAGTTTTGAAGCTAGAAGCTGTAAACAGGCAAAGAGGTGGAGTAACCACGCCCCTTATTCTGCACCACAGCATGTTCTTAAAGCATGCCATGCGAGAGACAAAACCAGCTTGATTCACCAGCTGAAGACATGGATGGGGAACGAGGAACGAGGGGTCTCTGAAGTAGGGCTGGGAATCTTTGGGTGTCTCACGATTCGATTCGATTTCAATTCTTGGGGTAACGATTCGATTCAGAATCGATTTTCGATTCAAAACGATTCTGGATTCATGGATTCAAAGTCTATTTTTGAACAAGTCCATACTTCAGGATCTACTCCAGTCATCTGTGAGACTGGCTGAATGTCTTGTTGCTCTATTTGGCTTTCTACTGATTTAAAGAGCAGGAAGTGACTGATTAGCCCCCCCCCCCCCAAAAAAAAAAATTTGTGTTTTTTTTGAAAAATAAAATCGATTATTGGAAATTGTGAATCGATTTTAAATCTTAGAAGAGAAGAATCTCGATTTTTTTTTACCACCTCTACTCTAAAGGTACTCAGTGTCTAACAGGAAAACTTCTCTTTCATTTTCTTTCCCTCTTCTCACTCAGCTCGTTAGCTTGTTTTACTAAGTGGAGATAACGGTGAATTAATAATGTCCACATCATTATTGAACTGTTGACCTTTGACCTGTGTCAACACCGGAGAAAAAGTTTGTTTGGCTCACCGCGAGCCGTTTATTGATTGTCCATTAAAAATGCTTTAAATCCGCCATCTGAATCGCAGTGCTCAAGATTCAAGCAGCGGCTTTTAAAGGGGATGAGATGCTTGTTGGTTGATTCATGTTCAAACCCTCCCTTTGTTCATTTGCTACGTGCAAAGATCGTGCGCTGGTGAAGCAGGTGAGCAGCTGTTAAAGCACTTGGTACACTTTAAACCACGCTCTTCTGCTTGAATAAATAAAGCACGATATCTTCGCTCTGTTGGATCGGTCCTTTTTAAAACTGTGCACTGGTAGTTTGAAAGTGTAAATCAGCTGTTATACTTCTACAAACACACACTGTCTGAGTGATAAGTATCTGCACACATCTGAACACCTGCTGTCAGCCCCATCGCAGCCTCAGACAGAGCTGAGTTTGTGTACGAGCCGCTCAGAAGGAGTTTATTCTGACTTCTGGACGCTGCGCTCAGTTTGAACAGGAGGTCAAATAAAAACCAGCAGCAGAGGAGAGAGAAGGTAAAGGTGCGTCTTTATGATGCGTTCAGGGACTTCCTGCGTCCTCTGAGACGTCCAGCTGCAGCAGCAGGAACAGCTGTGAGCGGCAGGTATTTACAAGCTAATTGTTCCCACTGAGGTCAGTGCAGGAGGCTCGCTAACAGCTCCAGGTCTGGACAAAGACGTCAATTAAAGAGCAGACACTGAACTCTGTTTGTGTCGGGTCAACTCAAATTAGCAACAAAGAAAAAAAGGAGAAGACAGATCTGATTTGTCGAGTCCAGATGTGGATCGATCGTTTAGAGGAGAAGTTTTTTCACTGTAAGGAACAATGTTTCTTCTTTCTTAATCTCCTTCAGAGAATGTTTTCAATGTGGTGATCAATATGTTAATGAAACGTTTGGTTGCTTCTGCTGTAGCTAAGAGATAAAAGCAAACATTCAGTCACACGTCTCGTCTGCTCCGTTAAACACTGACCTGGTGGCAGCATTAAGAGGCATTAAAGATTAACTGAGCAGTAGTACTCTGTGTCATTTCTGATGGAGGCATCAGGAGTTTCATTTTCAGTAAAACGGCAGCTCTGTGCATGAAACAGCTGCAGGATTGACCTGTGAAGAAACCTCACGGTCATGTAGAGATGTTTCCTTTATGCTGCAGGTTTATTTTTTTGCCTCATATGAATAAATCACTCTTCATGTGAGGCTCCTCTCGCTCCGTCACTTCTCCAGCAGCAGCCCGGATGACGTGAGTCTGTTGATGTGGACTCCACTCGGCTCTGAGCAGCTGGTTTCTGCATTCAAACCTGCCGCTGGACGCAGGTTTCACAGAGTAGATCTCCTCAGTTTGGAGCAGCTTCGGTCATAAATCTCTCAGGGGAGACACGCTGGTCAGATTGTTCAGGGTTCGGCTGGTCGAGCGTGCAGGGGGGAAAGTCAATCTGTTGTTATTTGTCAATCTATTCTTTGTAGGATTTCTTTCAATCTTTAACCTGAAATCACGTCTTATAACTCCAAACATTCTGCAAGAAGAGGGAGCAGTGACCTTTTTAAAAAGTGCCTTCAGAGTTTGAAGTTTGAACTTACACTAAGCGTACAGCTGGCGTAAGCAGCCATGTTTTCTTTTGATTGTTTCACTAACAGGGAGCCGTATCTTAATGATTGATAGTCTGGAACAATGCCAAAGCTTCTAAACAAACTTCAGATCTTCAGTCACATGTTTAACCAAAAGCTGCTGTAGCGGTAGTCCATTTCAAGTCAGACGTCTTTTAATTCTCTTTGGCGTCTAATAAAGATGCAAAAGTTACGTTAACCTACTTAATATAACGTACAAACAGATGGAGAGCAGAGGAGCTGATACTTTAAATCTTTTGTTGTTGTTTTGATTGAGAGCCCCCTGGTGGTGGAATTTACATACTGTGTGTTTAAATGGTGCGATGAGATCACTTACAATATTTGTGTTTATTTGTGAAAATGAGCAGCTCCTGAGGTCTTAGAGGGGGTCTCAGTGCAGTCTGGTGTCTCTGGAGAGAGGGATCTCTCCACAGAGCTGCTTCTTGTTGGTGCAGTAGCTCAGTCTGTAGGGACTTCCCTGGAGGGTCGCCTGTTCAAGTCCCGGTACGTACGATATTATGGAAGTTGGCATGGTTGCTGGAGAGGTGCCAGGTCACTTCCTGAGTGCTGAAGAGGTGCCCATGAGCAAGGCACTGACCCCCCCCACTAGCTCAAGAGCGCTCCGCCCCCTCACTGTGAGTGCACGTCCTTGGGTTCTGTTTGTGCATGTGTGTATTTCAGGCCTGTGAGTGTGAGAAGCATGTCTCGATAATAACGTGTAAACCTAAATTTCCCCCTCGGGCTGGGGATTAATAAAGGAAATACATTTAAAATAACAAAAAGGTCGATCTCTGTAGGAATATGTCTGTAATGTTGTCACACTTTTAGAAGAACAAGCTGAGCCTGTCAGGGACACAAACATAAACTTGGACACACTTTGATTGGGAGCACTTGGACTACGTTTTGCAGCCATTACAGCCGGTTCACTTCTTCTAAAATAATCAACTGGAGCAATTCCTACATTTATCTTCTTAGTGGTCATTAAGACCCCAAAATATGTTTAGAAATACGACTCAGGTTCTTTAAAACACCAGGTTGACCCTTTAAATCATTAGTGTTCAGCTCTGTAACCCTGTGTTTGATAATAATCTGTATTATTATGATAAAATATCAGTGTGTCGGCAGAACGTGACCACATGCAATGGAAAGTATAATCACAAACATGCTCACAGATGTCGACTGTAAAGACTCAAACAAACTTCTTTTGAGCTTAATGTTGGCCCTGCAGGGCAAAGCCGGACCAATCAGGAGCAGAGAGGCCTGACGAGGCCAAACAAATGAGACATGAGATCGATTTCATTCAAACAGCGCTCATACATTAACCCATTAATGCTCTGCCTTCAGGTTCACTCGTGTGACACCAACACTAGACGTGATAGCGTCACTAACTGGCTGCAGGAGAGCAAATGACTCTCTCAGACTAAGTTGGTTTTTCCGTTGTGTTTTATTGGCCGACACGCTGCACTGACAGCCCCGTAAACAGCTAATGGCCCCATTTCTGCTAATTGTGACTGAAGTGGAGTCTGCTGAGCTCACGAGAAACTTTAACATGGCTCTGAATGTGCTTCTGTCATCGTTCCAGGAGGGAAAATCCAAAGAGAGAGAGCGGAGGAGAACCGACGGATCTGCAGTCAGAGTGCCGAATAATCTGATCTTTTTTTTAAAACAATCAGCTGCAGTTCAACAAAATAATCCGCCTCCCTCAGCTCATCATTCCAGAGAAGCTCCAAGAGTCCAGCATCTTTTTTTTTTTACCTTCCCTCCTTTTCCTGAACGACCTGAGGAGGATTTATTCCCCGTCTGATCCCGGCAATGTCTCCCTCCCTCCTCCTCGTCCTCCTCCTGGCTGCTCCTGCCCTCCTGACCCCATTGACCTCCCAGGAGTTAGAGGTCAGAGGTCAAAGGACACCCAGGGACACCAGGCAGGACTCTATCAAGGTGAGTCTTTGGGTCCTTGTTTGTGTCTGTTGCGATGCTGGATCACCCCAATTTCAGATCAAAGAATTTTTCCTGAAGTTTTGGTGAGCTGATGTGTGAACACAGCAGGAAATATTGAGGAAGGTCACGTGGCTGATGACGCCACGTGACGTCTATGTACTGGTCCGATCTCTGCGCACGCTGTGAAGCTGCTCCAATCTCTTTAATGATCTTCTGTGAATAATTCCAATCACTCAAAGCATTTGTTTAAAGGCAAAACGTTCTGCTACCTTGTACATTATAATGTGCAGCGTCCTGTTTATGTCACATCCTGCCTCTTGAGGCCACGCCCCTTGAGAACATCTCAGGCTGTGAGGTGCATATGTGAACGGAGCAACTCGGGAAGATTTCAGGGTCAGACTGTCCTGACATTTTTTGAGATTTTCAGTATGCATGTGTTAAAATACTACGTAAAATTTGGAGGTTCGCAGTGATACATCACGTGTGTTCGGGCTTAAGGCTAAACTTCATATCTGTATTAACAGGAAACATGTTACGAATGGAGATGTAGGGTGGTTTAAACAGAACACAGTGACAGATGAGTGGCTCTCCCGTTGTGTTTGTTTCAGGTGGTGATCTCTGAGGGCTGCAGCACTCAGGGGGATTCATCCGACGTCAGCCAGGGAGGTAAATACCTGCACACCTGAAACACTTCCAACTGAACATCAAACATCTCGAGTTCATCTCCTCCCGTTTCTAAATCCTTTTGTGTTTCTCAGGTAGAGAAATCGACCTGACCCCCGGCTCTCCTCTGGTCCTCACCCATAAGATCAAACTGGTTTCGTCAGGTTCTGGTTCGGGGTCCGGTTCCTGTGGTTGTGAGGCGGACTTTGCTGCCCTGCGGGAGCGTCTGGAGAGGCTGGAGAGGGAGGTGTCGTCTCTGAGGGAGAAATGTGGAGGAGCTGAGGGCGGCTGCTGCACCTCCAAGGAGAGCAAAGGTAAATCAAAAACATCTGTTATTCCAAAAGCTGCTCGTGATATTTTAATGTCCAATGAATAATCAACTGAACAGAACGCAGCTACGATTATTTTACAGTAACGATAACGACATGAGTAAAATGTGACATGAACACAACCTGCTCTGTTAGCCGTTAATCCATGAACACAGACGTTCACTGGTTAGCAGGTCGCCTCGTGGTTAGAGCATGTGCCCCATGTACAGCAGCTAAAGTCCTCCAAACGGACTTTTAAATTAAAAGAAACTTCATTTGGTTCCACAAACGTTTTCCATCTCCCGATTATCCTGACATGGAATCCAAACACACGTCGTCCAATCATATGATTCTGATTTCTTTTGTATTTCAAATAAACAAACCAAAGGAACACAGTCGACCTTGCACCGGTTATAAATGATGTGAGTCTGAAATGACTCACGTGTGTTTAGTGTTGTTATTATTCTGCTCAGTGTTTGTTTACAACATGTGGACGATAAACTTCCGTCTGTTTTCTGCAGTTTATCGATCATTAGAGCCACAAAACACACACACCTCACCGTGACCACACACACACACACCACACACACACACACACCTCACTGTGACCACACACACACACACCTCACCGTGACCACACACACACACCTCACTGTGACCACACACACACACCTCACTGTGACCACACACACACACACCTCACCGTGACCACACACACACACCTCACTGTGACCACACACACACACACCTCACCGTGACCACACACACACACACCTCACCGTGACCACACACACACACCTCACTGTGACCACACACACACACACCTCACTGTGACAACAAACACACACACCTCACAGTGACAACAAACACACACACACACACACACCTCACAGTGACAACACACACACACACACACACCTCACAGTGACAACACACACACACACACACACACACACACACGCACCTCAGTGACAACACACACACCTCACTGTGACAACAAACACACACACCTCACAGTGACAACAAACACACACACACACACACACACACACCTCACAGTGACAACACACACACACACACACACACACACCTCACAGTGACAACAAACACACACACACACCTCACAGTGACAACAAACACACACACACCTCACAGTGACAACAAACACACACACACACCTCACAGCGACAACAAACACACACACGCACCTCAGTGACAACACACACACACACACACCTCACAGTGACAACAAACACACACCTCACCCTGACAACAAACACACACACACCTCACCCTGACAACAAACACACACACACCTCACAGTGACAACAAACACACACACACCTCACCCTGACAACAAACACACACACACCTCACAGTGACAACAAACACACACACACACCTCACAGTGACAACAAACAAACACACACACACACACACACACCCTCACAGCGACAACAAACACACACACACCTCACTGTGACAACAAACAAACACACACACACCTCACATTGACAACAAACAAACACACACACCTCACAGTGACAACAAACAAACACACACACACACACACACCTCACAGTGACAACAAACACACACACACCTCACAGTGACAACAAACACACACACACACCTCACAGTGACAACAAACACACACACACCTCACAGTGACAACAAACACACACACACCTCACAGTGACAACAAACACACACACACCTCACAGTGACAACAAACACACACACACCTCACAGTGACAACAAACACACACACACCTCACAGTGACAACAAACACACACACACCTCACAGTGACAACAAACACACACACACCTCACAGTGACAACAAACACACACACACCTCACAGCGACAACAAACACACACACACACCTCACAGCGACAACAAACACACACACACACCTCACAGTGACAACAAACACACACACACACACACACCTCACAGTGACAACAAACACACACACACACCTCACAGTGACAACAAACACACACACACCTCACAGTGACAACAAACACACACACACACCTCACAGTGACAACAAACACACACACACCTCACAGTGACAACAAACACACACACACCTCACAGTGACAACAAACACACACACACCTCACAGTGACAACAAACACACACACACCTCACAGTGACAACAAACACACACACACCTCACAGTGACAACAAACACACACACACACCTCACAGCGACAACAAACACACACACACACCTCACAGTGACAACAAACACACACACACACACACACCTCACAGTGACAACAAACACACACACACACCTCACAGTGACAACAAACACACACACACACCTCACAGCGACAACAAACACACACACGCACCTCAGTGACAACACACACACACACACACCTCACAGTGACAACAAACACACACCTCACCCTGACAACAAACACACACACACCTCACCCTGACAACAAACACACACACCTCACAGTGACAACAAACACACACACACCTCACACTGACAACAAACACACACACACCTCACAGTGACAACAAACACACACACACACCTCACAGTGACAACAAACAAACACACACACACACACACACACCTCACAGCGACAACAAACACACACACACCTCACTGTGACAACAAACAAACACACACACACCTCACATTGACAACAAACACACACACACCTCACAGTGACAACAAACAAACACACACACACACCTCACAGTGACAACACACACACACACACACACACCTCACAGTGACAACAAACAAACACACACACACACACCTCACAGTGACAACAAACACACACACACACCTCACAGTGACAACAAACAAACACACACACCTCACATTGACAACAAACAAACACACACACACACACCTCACAGTGACAACAAACACACACACACACCTCACATTGACAACAAACAAACACACACACACACACCTCACAGTGACAACAAACAAACAAACACACACACACACCTCACAGTGACAACACACACACACACACACACACCTCACAGTGACAACAAACAAACACACACACACCTCACAGTGACAACAAACACACACACACACCTCACAGCGACAACAAACACACACACACACCTCACAGTGACAACACACACACACACACACCTCACAGTGACAACAAACACACACACACACCTCACAGCGACAACAAACACACACACACACACACACCTCACAGTGACAACACACACACACACACACCTCACAGTGACAACAAACAAACACACACACACACCTCACAGTGACAACAAATAAACACACACACACACCTCACAGTGACAACACACACACACACCTCACAGTGACAACACACACACACACCTCACAGTGACAACAAACAAACACACACACACACACCTCACAGTGACAACACACACACACACACACCTCACAGTGACAACACACACACACACACACCTCACAGTGACAACACACACACACACACACCTCACATTGACAACAAACAAACACACACACACACCTCACAGTGACAACACACACACACACACACCTCACAGTGACAACAAACAAACACACACACCTCACATTGACAACAAACAAACACACACACACACACCTCACAGTGACAACAAACAAACACACACACACCTCACAGTGACAACAAACACACACACACCTCACAGCGACAACAAACACACACACACACCTCACAGTGACAACACACACATACACACACTTCACAGTGACAACAAACACACACACATTCCTCACAGTGACAACAAACACACACACACCTCACCCTGACAACAAACACACACACACACCTCACAGTGACAACAAACACACACACACACCTCACCCTGACAACAAACACACACACATTCCTCACCGTGACAACAAACACACACACACCTCACCCTGACAACAAACACACACACACCTCACCCTGACAACAAACACACACACACCTCACCCTGACAACAAACACACACATACCTCACAGTGACAACACACACACACACCGTAGTTAGGGTTGTCACAGTATTATCGTGGCTTGAAACGGCAGTCTGAGCAGAGTTATCTGCGTCTCGATAAGAATCAACGTGTGACTCAGGAACGTTTCCTCCCATTCATTATCGTCACATCATAAATCAGAACATGTTTCTCTTCATGTCTCCGCTGTGACTCTTCATCACTCTCGATCCAAACACGTGCATGTGTCTCTGATTCAGCCAGTTCATATTACTTCACAGTTCAGCCTGATGCTGCCTGACTCATCCCCCAAACACACACACACACACACACACACACACACACAACCGACGGATGACAAATATATCAAATATGTCAATTTTCTTTGAACAATTACAGTTTGATTGGGAGCAGAGTTTCGCCCGTTTGCCAGACGTGCTCTGTTTTATTCTCACTAAGTGGACGAATAAAAACCAGAATCACACTCATGAAAAACAAAGTTATCAACAACATCAGAGAGCAACAACAAATAAAGAACGGACAGACGAGAAGTCACACAAGGACTGTCCTGAAACTCGAGAGCGATGTATCGGCTGTTTGTGTCACTAACGCGTTACAAATTAACGCGTTATTTTAATCTGATTACTTTCTTTCAGTAACGAGCAATCTAACGCGTTCATTTTTCCAAACCAGTAATCTGATTAAAGTTAGTTTCCTAAGTGGCTGTGCGTTACTATTTTGTTATTGCCTCATAATGTATGTAGAATGCAGAATTTTGTTGTCATTTTCGAAGAGAATGAGCGGAGCTGATACGTTTCACTGTATTCATTGTGTGTGCTTCCACTGGGTCCGCTGCGCTGCGTCTCAGCTCCGTCTCAGCTCCGGCAGTCTGAAGCCCTCCGGAGCTGATACGCAAGGCTTCTATTTTTGCCAGATGCCGGAGCACGACGCATCATTCAGCACACAAAATAACAAGCGGGACGGGAAGTCAGACACCGATACAACATTAAAACATCCGGTTTATTTTCAGAATAAAAGACTCCTTTTTAACGGTTCAGAAAAACGACTGTATGTGTGTTTGTTTATGTGTTTATAAGGTTAATATAGAGTTTAATACCATGTACATCGTATTATCTTGTGCTGTCACGAGTTAATCTTTAAAATACCGCGGGAATTCCTTTGTCTCTGCACCCCAGCTGACCGGCTGTGCTCTGCGTGCTGCGGACGGAGCACGCAGCCGGTGGGTATTGAAGGACGGGGTGCACGGAGCCGTCACGCACCGGAGCGGACACGCAATGCACACGGATCTGGTGGAAATTCGGCGTTATGTTGAGGCAGCGAAGGGAGGAAATCGGTAAAAAGTAACTAATAAGTTACTTTTAAAGTAACTTAGTTACTTTGATGATAAAGTAATCAGTAAAGTAACTGGATTACTTTTTTGAGGAGTAATCAGTAATCAGTAATCGGATTACTTTTTCAAGTAATCTGTGACAACACTGTTTGTGGCACGCTAGCCTAGTGGGTATGTCGTGTGCCTCATGTACGGAGGCTGTAGTCCTCATCGCAGCGGCCTTGGGTTCAAATCTGACCTCTGCCCTTTGCTGCATGTCATACCTCGCTCTCCTCCCAACACTTCCTGTCTCTCTTCAGCTGTCCACTCTTAGAATCACAATCTGAGCCCGTCAGGGACAAAAACAACGACTTTTAGTGCACACACTTTCCGATCCATGAAGTATTATGTTGCTGTAGCCGTATTCAGTCCACCGTTTCAAGACGCAATCTGAATGTGGCGGAGGCGTAATGTGGGGATGAAGTGATCCTCCCTCTGTACCGTCTTCAGAGGCGTTACAGAGAAGAGACAGAGTGTGTGTGTGCACTTCTGACTGTGTGTGTATGTGGAGCTCCCGCTGTGCCGTGCTACTGCAAAGCCAAGGCGCAATTTGAATTCACAGACTGGGACGCCGATATTACGCCATCAAAGATTCAAAATGAATGTACAAAGACGTGATGACGGCTGAGCTAAGTTATGGCACGTTTGTGAAAAAAGCTTCACATTTCATCCTGTGTCTCTGCTGCAGGGTGAAGAAAACTTCTGGAGCAAATCAAAAAACGTTTTGTTCTAAATTAGATTCCAAAATATGTAAACAAAGGACGCAGGTTTATAACACTGAAATATAACATTTCTAATATTTAAATCACACTTAAGCTCCGCACATGAGTCAAATGCACTCAATGACTCTGATGTCAGTCAAATGATGTCTCACAGATTTATGTCCATCATCACATCGTCTGTGAAAATGAAGCTGACCTCAGAAGTGATCACGTTATGAACTGGCAGAGCTCAGCGTATGACTAACTGGTGTGTCACAAACTCTGCCCAGTGTGATCTCAGTCTCGACCTCCTCCCACAGTCCACTAAAGCCCCCCTCCTCCACCCTCTTCACAAACACACATGCGCACACACACACACACACACACACACACACACACACACACACACACACACACACACACACACACACACACACACACTCTCTCATCAGACAGGAACAGACCTCCACCCCTCAAAATCCCAACCACCCAAATACTAAAGCAGGAGAATGAAAGGAAAGGATTTTGTTCAGTGTAAGTGAATTTAGATGATAAATCAAAGCTTCTCTCTCACTGCACTGCAGGAGGTGATGGTCTTCTACAGGCAGTAACGTTTATTCCCTGTGATCGCTGCACGACCATAGACTGTCTGCACGCCACCTCTACGATCTCCGTGCTCTAATGAACCTGCTGCATTCTGTTTCCTGTTCTCCAGTATGTTCTTCTCCACTCTTTAGTTCAGATTGTGATTCTGTTCAACTACAGGTAGCATTGATAGAAAGACAGATATTCTCATTATGGCGTCGTATAGAGGACTCTGTTGCTTCATACGCTATGTCTGCGTCGTTCTTATTACGTCATGTCTTACCTCAGGAGACCCCCCCGTCCCCCCTCCTGTCTGACAGCACAAGTCTTCTGCTGTGTGAACGACCAGATCAGGAGGATTTCAGGGGAAGTCCTCCTGAGTTTGTCTGCAGTTTTTGGTAACTGATAAAAAGAAATGAAAAATGTTGTGTGTCTAAAACTTTCAAATTTTGTTGCTGTTACATCAAAGCAGATGTCGATGTTGTTTGACTTTTACTAGAATCACATCACAGTTTATAAATCTGATACTGTGACAACCCTAACTGCACTAAAAATGAGAGTCTCATGCATGAAGGTAGTTAATCCACTGAGATGAGTTTCTCTTTGTAACCCTTTTTATGATCTTTAAACGTTCAGGCTGGGACTGTCCCGGGATGCAGCAGGATCATTTGAGTTACTGTAGCTGTAAGCGCGTCATGGTCGTGGTGCCCTTTGTGTGTTTTCTGTTTGTTTGTTTCTAACCTGAAAGACTCATGCCACATGCAACAGAACATAGAGTCTATTAAAAGTTACCTTTGATCACCAACACGAACTCTCTGATGCCAGTAAGTTAAACCACGTCCGTTTGGTCCATCTGGTACTGAACACACACGTGACAGAAATACCATTTAACTGACACATCACACTTCTACACTTTATATTTGATATATAAAAACATTCTTTAAACTTAGATTAATAGAAAATGTATGATTAAATAAGTTAATACTTCTTCCCACTCCTTTTCGGACGTGTACATTTATATAGAAAGTATTTGAGAGCTTGTTTTGTATGATGTCATTCATATATTACTTGTTTTTTTGTTTTTTTCTCCGTCTCCTTTTTTTTTACATTTTTCTTTTCTCCTCTCTTTTTTATTTTTTTATTTCACATGTTTGAAATAAACTAAACTAAACATTAGGAGGCTTAGAAAGGCCAAATGATGCAAAGAAGACTTTCATGTTTGGGTGCCAGATAAGCTCACAAGAATGTAAAATAAATAACCCTAACCCTGAAGTAAGAGGACGACACACGTCGTTATCCGGTATAACTCAGGGGTAAACACATTTAAGGATCCGCCGAGTATCAATGAAATTTGCAGAGAAGATGCAGACGATGTGATCTTTTGCAGATGCTTTAAATAATACTGAACACACATGATTTCTGTAACTTCTCCCTCTGAGGAGAAGCAGATTTTTATCACAAACATGGCTGGCAAATAACGTTTTTGAAGAAGAGGTTCACGTAAGCTGAAATCGTGTTTACAGATTTATTGTTTAGACTCATTATGCAGAGTGTTTGTTGTCCAGGCAGTTGCAAATGTAAAACTACTACTAAACACAAGACATGACGTAAAAAGAACGACGAGGAAGTGTCAGATGAAGCAACAGAGTCCTCTATACGACGCTATAATGAGAATATGTGTCTTTCTATCAATGCTGCGTGTAGTTGAACAGAATCACAATCTGAACTAAAGAGTGGAGAAGAACATACTGGAGAACAGGAAACAGAATGCAGCAGGTTCATTAGAGCACGGAGATCGTAGAGGTGGCGTGCAGACAGTCTATGGTCGTGCAGCGATCACAGGGAATGTTTAGAGAGATATCTTAAAAATCCTTCAGTGTGTATCCTGTCAGATATTTTTCACATCTTTGACGAATAGAAATGTATCACCACCTCACAAAGTACCTGTTTTGGCTCATTGGTGTATCCTTATTAATGACTTTATTTGACTAAACACAACGGTTCAATCTGGTAATGCAAAAGTTTGTGTCTGCTATTTATCAAAATGCATGTTGGGACACACGAGTTGGGGTTAAATAAATGGCGAGTATGAAGAATCTTCCATGAATGCATAAACAGAGTATGGATTATCAATCACAAAGTATAAGACATGTTTCTTATGTTTCTTCCTCCTCCTCCCTCCCTCTGCTTCAGGCGCAGGTTGCTCCATCAAACCAGACACCGGCGAGTGTCCAAACGAGTGCAACGATCAGGGTCGCTGCGTGGACGGAAAGTGTGTCTGCTTCCCTGGTTTCAGCGGACCGGACTGCGGTCAGTCCAACTGCCCTGGAAACTGCGACAACAAAGGAAAGTGTGTGAACGGTCAGTGTGTGTGTGATCCTGGTTTCAGCGGCCCTGACTGCTCGCAGGGAGGCTGCCCGGACAACTGCAACAACAGGGGGCGCTGTGTTAATGGACAGTGTGTGTGCGACAGCGGCTTCACTGGCCCCGGTTGCTCTGATAAATCCTGTCCTGGAAATTGCAACAACAGGGGGGCGCTGCATCAACGGGAAGTGTGTCTGTAATCCTGGATTCGCCCCGCCCGATTGTTCCAAAAGGGCCTGTCCGGATAACTGCAACAACCAGGGCAGGTGTGTGAACGGTAAATGTGTGTGTGACAACGGCTTCACTGGTGCAGACTGCTCTGAGACTGGTTGTCCTGGAAACTGCAACAACAGGGGGCGCTGTGTAGACGGAGAGTGCGTCTGCCATGAGGGATTTGGCGGCCCAGACTGCTTAGAAATAGTCTGCCCTAATGACTGCTACGACCGCGGAAGGTGTGTGAACGGTCAGTGTGTATGTGACATCGGCTTCACAGGTGAAGACTGCTCCGAGACGTCCTGCCCAGGAAACTGCAACAACAGGGGGCGCTGTGTTAACGGACAGTGTGTTTGTGACAGTGGATTCACAGGTGAAGACTGCTCCGAGACATCCTGCCCCGGAAACTGCAACAACAGGGGGCGCTGTGTTAACGGACAGTGTGTGTGTGACAGTGGATTCACAGGTGAAGACTGCTCCGAGACATCCTGCCCTGGAAACTGCAACAACAGGGGGCGCTGTGTTAACGGACAGTGTGTGTGTGACATCGGCTTCACAGGTGAAGACTGCTCCGAGACGTCCTGCCCTGGAAACTGCAACAACAGGGGGCGCTGTGTTAACGGACAGTGTGTGTGTGAGATCGGCTTCACAGGTGAAGACTGCTCCGAGACGTCCTGCCCTGGAAACTGCAACAACAGGGGGCGCTGTGTTAACGGACAGTGTATGTGTGACATCGGCTTCACAGGTGAAGACTGCTCCGAGACCTCTTGCCCAGGAAACTGCAACAACAGGGGGCGCTGCGTTAACGGACAGTGTGTTTGTGACGGTGGATTCACAGGTGAAGACTGCTCTGACAAAGCTTGTCCCAACAACTGCAGCAACCGCGGGAAGTGCGTAAACGGGAAATGCGTTTGTGAGGTGGGCTTCGCCGGGCCGGACTGCGCCGCCAAAAGCTGTCCGAATAACTGCAGCAACAAAGGACGGTGCGTCAAAGGAAGGTGTGTCTGCAGGCGGGGGTTCACGGGACCAGACTGCAGCCAGTGTGAGGAGGGAATGACCGGACCCAACTGTGATAGGGGTGAGTCAAACCAAGCAAATGTACCTTGTGTGTCCTAAATGTCTGATGAGAAAGGGCGCCACAGGAGTGAGTACTAAAACCAGGAAGTAAATTCAGGGTTGTTTGCCTCAAACTCAATGTTGTTGTTTTTTTAATGGGTTGGTGGTTAGATGCCTGAAATAAGGTTAATTAACACAAGCATAAGAGAAGTTTGCATTTTGTTGAACGACATTAAACACATTAGTGAATACCCCCCCCCCCCCCCCCCCCCCCCAAAGTGGCTAAATGAAACTACAGTGCGGTTGTCGGGGACATTAAACATCATCATCTCTGTTTGAAGTTACACTTAGACACGAGGTCTCCTGTTGGTTTAATTTTTGGGATTAGGCAAAGGTTAGTTAAATAAACAATTTATTAGGCTACGGTTTCACTAGCTTGTCAAAACTGCTAGTTAGCTTGTTGGAGTCGTTAAAGCCACGCCACCATGGTGTAGTTAGCTTGTAGCATAACGTTAGCTTTTTACTTCTGGGGATTGCATTAACGCTTCGACATCTTTAAAAGTGGTGTTCATCCGTGAAGATTATCTTTCTGAACCAAATCATAATAAACGTGTTTGCCACAGAGATTCTTTTCTGCAATGATCTAAAATCCAACGCAAAAATCCTGTAGGCTTTTTTTTCCGAAAGATCCCATGGCGATGCTAACTTCGGGGTTGGCCTACAGAAATATATCATTTTGTTTCCTCTCTATGGTAAGTTTATGATTTAATCACTAGATATCTTACAGATTGATCCTCTAGGTCGAAGTGGGTGGTGTAGGACATCAGTGTTATATTGAAAGCTGTGTCTCTTGTGTATGTTGATCGAGTGGACAAAATATTTGGAAAACTTTTAACTGATGTTTACTTTATTTTCCACCAACATCTGCCGTCTGATTGGATTTCTCATGACAATTTGACGGCGTGTGAAGTCTCTCTCCTCTGGCCCGTTGGTTTGTTTCTTCCCTGCTGAATTCACCGTTTAGAGAACACTTGACATGTTTGGTGTTTACGCAGTTTGCTCATCCCAGATGTTTGACTTCAGTGTCACATAATTACTTAATGAGTGTGACACTTGAGAGCTGACAGTTTGTCATGTGTGGGAGGACGCAGGTGTTAAATGTTTACAGACTCTCTGAGTGACTGTTTGTTGATTCAGTCGTGTTGAGAGCGTTTTAATTATCTCAACATTTCTCTCATTATTTATTATCGATGACATTTTTATTCACTTCGATAATTTAACGCTTCATTACTTACACATTGAGTCTTTTGCTTCCCTCTTCACACTTTTCAACACTTCCTGTTGTTTTCGTCGTTGCCAGGCTACGTTAGCGTGTTAGCTCGTCTGTTTGGAGCCGGTTCAGGCTGCAGGGATTCCAATGAGGGAACTGTTTCATTAACAGCGCAGCAGGATGCAGATCTGCTGCCCTTCACACGCCCTCACACTGCTGCCCGAGGCTGAAGCAGCACAGACACATGTGGGAGTGTTAAAGAACCTCAGCCGACCTCTGATTAAAGAGGGGTAGTCCAAAAATCTGAGGCTCCACATGAGAGGGAGGGAGAGAGAGAAGTTTCTGTGCACATTTTGACCCCATAACTTTGAGCTTTGACTTTCTCTGAGCCTTTATTTTGAATAAGCGCAGTGGAGGAGGTCAGTCCAGTACTTAACTAGCGAGAAGCCCGATCCAGGAGTGACCTGGCTGATGTGCTTTCCCACAGTTTGCAATCAGCTTTCTACAAATGACTGGCCACCAGACTGGACTGCAGTGAAATCACTTTCTTTGTTAATCCGAAAGCACAACAAAGTTATAGTTTTGTCTGCTGCCAACACGTCGTCATTATGTTTTACCTGCCTGTAAAACTAACCGCTATTCGGAATCGTTCATCTCCTCTGCGATCAGACTTTTATTCTTTTTGTTCTTATATGTGACTGATCATCCTGTGTTTTCATTTTGTATTCAGTCTGGCTGACCAGCAGATCCTCAGGAAAGGATCAGTCTGTCTAATATCAGTGTCTCCTTCAGGTCTTATCTATGTTTTAACTCCTTGTGTAATCTGTTGCTTGTACGTCAGCTTGTCTTTGTTTGTGTTTGTTTCTCATGTGTACGGGCTGCTACAAACCAATTGCCCCAAGAGGGATTAATAAAGTTGTTTGAATTGAATTAAATTAAAGTCCATTAAAATGCAAAAAAAAAAAAAATCCCACAACCTTATAATTACTGCAAACCTTGCGCTTGAGCAGTCAAAAACCTTTTGCCCTTCCGGGATCACACACCTGACCTTTACAGTGACTTCCTGCGACACCCACAGTCAATACAAAACACGCCAATAACATGGCAGTATAAGAAACCCCTATTTTGGCTCTTACATACCTTATCGTTTCATCTTGATCCGACGTGATATCAAGCTTTTAAAAGTCCTGACCTAAAACGTCTTCAGAGCTGAGCAGAACGTTTGTGACATGCTAACATAATGCCCGGAGCATTTATATTCAGGATAGAGAGCCTGCAGAGGCCAGAACAGTCAGTATCAGCTCTCTCTTAAAGGGGGAGTCAGTAGAAATGTTCATTTCAACCACAACATTCAAACTGGGCTCATCGCCCCCAGAAGCTCACCCTCACTGCAGGACGTAGTGTGAATGTTTACTGCTTGTACCTACACTGCAAGCTACCTGAGAATGTTACATTTGTTGTGATGGAAAAGACGATAATTTAGCACGCTAGCACAAGCTAACCGCCGGTGTTTGTCACCTGCCTGTCCAACAGGAAGCAGACCAACTCCACGTCCACGGGTAAAAGCCAACACAAGGTTCACCCTCGTTTTAGAACGAGCTTTATCCGCTTGGTGTTTCTCCTCACTGTGATTATATTTTCTCTTCTTTGCTGCTGAATTGTATCCACTCCTAAACTCACCTGCTGCGCTGTCATTGGCTGGAGGAAACACACCAGCTCCGCCCAGAAACGTCCCGAGTCAACCAAAACAAACCAGAACAGTAAAATCCAGTCAGAGGACAGGATCTCTGCTGATCGTTAATCCACAAAGACGAACTCAAATGTTTATCAGATATGATGAAGCATTATCCAGCTAGTGTACAATAACAACAGTGACATCTAGAGGTGAAATCTTCAACAGCAACAATAGTTCATTTAACGTTACTCTATTAATGATCTCGGCTCATGAAAGACTAAATCAGGAGCAAACACAAAGTCCTCGAACATTTCTGAGGGATGTGATCTATCACGAAGAACACACTGCTGTTTCACCTTTCAAAACCATCACCATGACAACCACATTTTACCAAGGGCTTTACACTTACTAGGAGCTAGGTCAAAGATTTAAGGTGTAACCTCTGCCTACGTTGGAATCCCTCAGCTGGTGACACACCGGAAATGTTAGCAGAGCGTAAACTCCGTCCTAAATTCAACGATAAAGCTCACGCTGATCTGCTGCAGCTCAGTTCTAACTCTCGGCCCAGCATCCTCTGCTCACTAAACTCATATAAAGTCACATCATGATGATCTCAGTGTCCCCAGGTTGTTGCCACAGCTCAACCTCCAGCCCTCAGAAAGTCCAAAAACGAAAGAAATACTAATTAAAAAAGGATTCATGGTTTGTTTTGGAGAAGAGAGCGGTCTCTGCTGTTTTGTTCCTTTTTCACCACCATGAGAATCTTTCTATAAAACCTTTTCTTTTTATTTGTTTACCATCTTCTTTGGAATAAACATAAAAAATGTGTTTTACGTCTCTGAACACATGTGTGAGTGTGTTTGGTAGCCGGCCTACACCTCACAGTGTGAAGTTCATGTTGGACTTGATAATTAGTTACGGAAAACTCTGCGTCAGGCTCCCAGTGACCCACTGAGCAGAGACGTTTTCAGCGCACTTTTTATGTGGAACTGGCACATTAAAACCAATCTGTGAGTTCTTATTGAGAATGCCTTCACTGTGTGTCGTTACACATCAGTGTGTGTGTCTCTCAGGCTTCACGTTGACGTTTCAGGATTCAGTTTATGAGCCGAGGTTTCTGCAGAAGAGTGCAATATGTGAAACAGATGAAACATGATGATCTGAAGGATTCTTATGCTGCTTTAAAAAACTATTATTAGAGGGATTAACTGTTGATGCTTCTTGTGACACTTCAACAGTGCTACACAAGATTTAAGCAGAATAATCAGGAACTATAATGAGGTCTGATAGTCGTTCACTGTCTGAGTAATAAGGGTTAGGGTCAGTAGCCTAACTAGTTAAATAAAGGTCATATTAATCTGGTGCATTGATTTAATATGTAACGCTCTTTTCAGGACTTTAGAACCAAACATTAAAGGAGCAATATGTAACTCTGACACCAAGGGTCTGATTTACTAAGATCCCATAGCCAGCTCTGCATCGGTCTGTAAACCTTTCTGCGTTCTAACCTCTCTCCATTTTTCAAAAGCATCTCCAATATTGATCCTAGTTTGAGCACGTTTCTGCTCGTGGAGCTTATTAGAAACATGCAGAGGCTTTTTAGGTCGGGTACAATCACTTCTATCTGAACCAGTTCTCTTGCCCGCTTCCATCGCTGCAACACCTGTTGGTTTGACCTGATAACTGCTCTCAGATCTGGCAAACCGAGGGGCGTCCAAAACGGCCGTGTGGGGGGGCCTTAAAAGCGCCTACCTTCTCTGGTCCAAGTTACTGCTTTACTAAAGTAATCCATCAATTGTTAAAATATGATGATGGATTATTTGATAGGGAGAAAGCTGCATCAATGAAAAGATCTTTTTGGAGGAATCCTCAGACAGCAAAGAGCCAGCAGAGAAGTGTACCTCAAAACATTTATTCAGGTACTGCGCTCGCACTTTATTGTATTTTTCCATGACTTCATACTTTAACTTCACTCCCTGAAGACATATTCTACGTTTTACTGCTGTAAACTTTACTCTTAAATCATGAAACTGGACTGGACCCCTGATGACAAAACCATCCTCACCGTCTGCAGCTTTTCGTTTTTCACACAGCAGATCAGAAAGAACGGTTTGTTTCATCGCTGTGGAGCCAGAAAACAAACGGCTGGCGGTTTGATGGAGGCTGATGTCAAACACTGACACATCCATCACCGTCTTTTGGTCAGATGTACGTCTCCATCATCGACCAAAAAGATGATTTCATTCGTTCCACTGCATCCATCACACGAGGGAAAAAAGAGACGAGGGAGAAAACCTTTAAAAGAAAAGCTCAGGTGGAAAATCAAACCTGTGGAATTGTCCGGGGGGCTGAGGGTCTCCATCCCTGTCGCCTGAGGGAGGCGGATGTTGTGAGACCTGAAAAGACTCGATGAACAGGATGTTTCTTCAAACCATTATTATCTTTCTGTTTTTGAGGAAGCAACAAACGAGCTGGTGTAGGGACCTGTAACTAAAGTGAAAGGAGGATCATGAAGAGGTAATTATGTTGATGAAGATTGATGGTTGGACTCAGATAACACCCGCCAAGCACCACATGAGGGTGGATTTTCCATTTGGGCGGGCACATTTCACAGAGCTATCAGCCCCATGGCAGGTAAATGTTTATACCTGACAGTCATGTATAAAAACTGTGATGGGTATTTAGTACAGGTTTGTTGTAGCTGCAGCTACTTCTCACTGCTCCTCTGCAGTCTGCAGGCCCAGATACACCAACAAACCTTTCTGCACGCACGCACACACCAGAACGCCAGCCACCACGCAACGGAACACAGGTGATCTGTACGGACCGAGTCGGGAACACACGTCATACTGTAACAAATGTGTGTATGTGTATGTGAAATGACCACAGCTTATTGTTTTGGCCAATGATATTATGCTTATTTTTTCATCTACCAGCCGCTTTGGCCAGTAAATCAAAAAGTTAGTTTCAAACACTGACTCGTTAAAACTAAACCAGACAGACTCTTTTACCGTTGAAAGCAGCCAATGAAAGTCAGCCAGAGATGGTAGAATGTTTTTTTTTTGCACTCGGGCCACCGTAGAGCACCGAATCATGTTTTATACATCTCAGGAGGAACCAAGAGCCAAGGACACTCTGTTTTTGTTTTTTTATTCTCATGCGTTCATACCTGAATCCAAACTGGATCATTTCTGTGATAATCCTCCCGTAATAAACTCAAACTTAGCTGGGCAACAAATTCTTTTGTATTTATCCAACTTTGTATTATTCGCCTCTTTTTGTTTTTGTTTATTACATTTTTCCTTTTTTAAGACTTATGCAACAAATCACCCCCCCCCCCCCCCCCCCCCCCCCCCGCAGATAAATCATTTCTGGTTCTTTTAGTTTAAAACTCAAAAAGAGCTGCTTAAATATTGGATTAGTTTAATGAATGGAAACACTCTGTCTCTCTTTTCACAGTCATGTCTGGAGTCTCTCAGCTGAGCACTCGTGATGTCACAGAGTCGTCCGTCACTCTCGTTTGGACTCTGCCTCCCGTCCAGTATGAGACCTACTTCATCACCTTCACCAGCCAGGTATGCACCTGATGGTCGGGTTATTTTGCACTCTTATAACTAACCAATAACTACTGATTGGGGTTAGGCTATATGAAGCATCTGCTGCCTGAGGTTTTACAAAGTGTGCAACAGCTTTGTTTGCACCAAAATCTTCCTGACCAGTGAAACAAGTTCATATTTTTATAGCTTCTTATTTGTGTGACGATAAGTCTATTTCAGTCGAGGAGATTCTGGATTAGAAGCTCATGCCAAACCAAACAAAAGCAAATGGAAAAAACATTTTGCTCATTTGACATCAGATGATCGGCATTTAGAGATAAGGTGAGGAACTCGGAGTAGAGCCGCTGCTCCTTCGCATCGAAAGGAGTCCGTTGAGTTGGTTCTGGCATCTGATTAAGATCCTCCTGGTCGTCTCCCTCTGGAGGTTTTCTGGCACGTCCAACCGGGAGGAGACGTGTTGGGCAACTTGCTTAGCCTGCTGCCACCTCGACGCAGCCCCAGATAAGTGGAAGAAAATGGATGGATGGATGAACGGCATTTAAAGAATAAACCACCAAAAAGAAACTGATCTCCTGTCAGTGAAAGACACCTGGAAAAAACTCTCTGATGCATCATCTGTTTCCGAGTTAAACTTTCTGTCAGTGTTTTCAGAGAGAGAACAGTTGAAGTGTTTGTTAGTATTCTGACTCATAGTCCTTACGTTACCACTTCAAGTCTGAATCATGGTCAGGAATCAACACAAACATTTTCTATTTTTATTTATAAATGAACAACATTTTTCAGACTCTTTTCTGTTGATGGCTGACTCTTTTTTTGCAGTTTTTCTATGTAAGCTTGTGTTGACACATGGTAGAGAGGTTTTCCTCTTCTTTATGTTTCCTTAAGCTGCTCACTGAGCTCTCAGGGCCACCGTAGGCCCTACATCAATAGTTTGCAGCCTAATTTTTCATGCTGAACTCACATTTTAAACCAGCAGCGCTCAGCTTTTGAATGTGACCTCAAACCCAAAGAATGAAAACCATGAGAGGCAAAGACAATGTGCAACAAACAATGTGCAACAAAGGTGGTTAACTAGCGGCAAATTCACCTCCTAAACCACCAGGGGGTCCAAAATTAAAGTTTTATTAGAAGTATACACTTCAACACTGAGGTGAACACTGAGTGAAGGAGGGAGGGAGGAGGGGAACACTGAGTGAAGGAGGGAGGGAGGAGGGGAACACTGAGTGAAGGAGGGAGGGAGGAGGGGAACACTGAGTGAAGGAGGGAGGGAGGAGGGGAACACTGAGTGAGGAGGGGAGGGAGGAGGGGAACACTGAGTGAAGGAGGGAGGTAGGGAGGAGGTGAGTGAAGGAGGGGAGGGAGGAGGGGAACACTGAGTGAAGGAGGGAGGGAGGAGGGGAACACTGAGTGAAGGAGGGAGGGAGGAGGTGAGTGAAGGAGGGAGGGAGGAGGGGAACACTGAGTGAAGGAGGGAGGGAGGAGGGGAACACTGAGTGAAGGAGGGAGGGAGGAGGTGAACACTCAGTGAAGGAGGGAGGGAGGAGGGGAACACTGAGTGAAGGAGGGAGGGAGGAGGGGAACACTGAGTGAAGGAGGGAGGGAGGAGGGGAACACTTAGTGAAGGAGGGAGGGAGGAGGTGAGTGAAGGAGGGAGGGAGGAGGTGAGTGAAGGAGGGAGGGAGGAGGGGAACACTGAGTGAAGGAGGGAGGGAGGAGGGGAACACTGAGTGAAGGAGGGAGGGAGGAGGGGAACACTGAGTGAAGGAGGGAGGGAGGAGGTGAACACTCAGTGAAGGAGGGAGGGAGGAGGTGAGTGAAGGAGGGAGGGAGGAGGGGAACACTGAGTGAAGGAGGGAGGTAGGGAGGAGGGGAAATGGTGCTCTGGGGATCTGTGGAGGTATGGCCAAAGAAAAGCTTTGTTTAGGTCTGATAGACTTGTGCTTAAGCGCTACATCTAGTTGAAATCTACTCTGAGAGTCACATATTACAAATTTAAAAAGCCATCCTTTTAATAATAATAATAAACTGGACTTATATAGTGCTTTTGTAGAAACTCAAAGACGCTTTGACAAGGAGAAAGAAAAAAAAAAGGTCCATCAGGGGCTGAAACACAAATATCTTGTTTCTGTTTGGCCATTACTAAACGGTGCTTATCTGGAGGTTTTAATACAAGGATACAAACAAAGGAAATACAAGAGGTTCTTGGAAGTTAAGATTCAAAGCTCAAATTTGAAAAACATGTAAAGAACATTTGTTCAACAGTAAAGACTTGATTTTAGCTTCATAATTTAGATTTATGCTCCTGTCACAACCTTTAGGACCACAGAGAGAAAACAGATCAACTCACATATTTGTAGAAATAATTCAGGTAGCAGATGTTTTTGTTGACAGTCATGGCTGTGCATCAAAACGATCTCAGAGTCCTCACTGTCCCCGTGTTCAGGAGCTGCTGGGGGGTCAAAATCTTCATCCGCCAGGTCGTGTTGAGCCGCTCAAGAAAATGTTGGACAGTCCTTCTGAAATCTGTCCCTGAAATTTACTCAAGACCCTTGGGGAGCTTCTAAGGCATGTCGATGAGGTCTGCAGACTGTGCATCACCTTAAACAACCTCTACAGGCTGTACAAATCTGACTGTTAAGCTTCATGTGTCTAAAAATAATTTCTGTTATTTTAATCAATAATATAAACTACCAAATCTCAAAAAACTGCAGATCTATTACCGCCATTACATTTAAAGAAACGTTTATTCTGGGCTTGTTATGCCTTCAGTGAGAGACAGGACAGTGGCCAGAAATCCATTAGACAGAGAGAGGGAAAGGACATGCAGTGAATCAGCACATGGGGCGCGCACACCAACCCCCATGCAACAGGTGCCCTATTACCGTCAAATGTTAAACAAAAGCTGCTGCGAGACAAAGACGCAGCAAGCAGCAATAGTCTATTTAAATTCACAGGTCTGCAAATACGGACATTTCCTGAGTCCTTTTGGCGTCTCATAAAGGCGCTAAAGTCACGTTACCGTCTCTGACAAACAGACAGAGAGAATGTCAATGTTTTGGTACCTAAACGTTGCCAATGTATCTGTGCAATAAGACCGTGTGCATTTTTGCAATTTTTGGTTAAGAAACAAGAAATAACACCATTTTTGGCACCTATGACTTTCATTTTTTGTTGCCGTGGTAGCAAAACAGGTTTGATATCATCAATATTTAATGAGCATCATATCAAGGTTTTAAATTCTAGTATCATGACAACCCGGTTTGGCCTTGTGTTGAGCCATGCTGAAGGCTGACGTTGTGTTTGACTCTCAGTCGGATGAACTCCTGAGTGTAAACCCTCCAGGAGGACAGAAACACTTCATCTCCTCCGTTTGAAGACATTCAGCGTTTTCTAGATCCGGTTCTCACACTTATTTTCATCCCTCACAGGAGCCGTTGAACAGTCAGAGAGGGTGTGTCGATGGTGACTTGGCTAGTAACACAGCCGTGACTCCCAAACATGAGCTGAACATAGCAACAACGACGGATTAACAGCTCACAGTTTGTGACTAACAAGACTGAAACCCTGCGTCTGATGTTCACTCACACTAATGATCTCTGGCTCTTCTATTTGTTGGAAAAGTTTCATCAACAGAGATCTTTGTGTTGTGTTAAAAAATAAAACCCAAGCATCGTATTTTTAAGAAATATGACGCCAAGCAGATTACATTGTAAGGAAACCAAGTCTTTATCTGCTCACAGCAAATGGCACGCTATAAATTTAAAGTATACTTAGGGCGCACTCACAAGAGGCTATCTGTACCGTGCCTAAGCATGCTTCACCCCTAAAGTCCATTTCGTTTTACTAGTGTGAGTGCTCCGATCCATGCTTCAGCTCGGTACACTTCCTTGGCTCGGGCACGGTTTTGTTTTGTTTTGTTTTGTTTATTAGGATCCCAATTAGCTGCAGAACGAGGTGTGCACGGTACAGTTGCTCATGCATGAGCACAAGCAAGGGTACACAACATGGACGTGAAGTATAATCGATCCCCGCCTCCATTATCGACAAATCCCGGAGAGTTCTTGCTGTATCTGACCAAAATGACTCAAAATAAGACACAAAGTCAGTAAAATATCTGTCATGTTCTCTGTTTTGTTCCCCGATGTGCGGACAAGGACTCGACTGCACGTCCCTGTCCGCCTGTCTTGTAAACTTAAACACGCTTCATGATCACGTAAAGCCATGCATGTGTTGTATTACAACGTTATCGTTTCAAAGCGTATCGTATCTTAAGGAGTTTGAATGTTGCGCCTCCTTTCTTTCTACTGTAGCCCAGAATGGACAAACCAAACACTGGCTGAAGAGGAACTTTTTGAGTTTCATGGTCACCTCAGGTCATCTTTCATGGTTGCAGAGGGAGGGAGACATTTAGTTAAAATGTATATCGCCATAATATCTGGCAAATCCTTCCTTGAAGGCTCTACAGGACTCTCTGTTGGCCAAAGACTCCATGCTGTTCTGTTTGGTTGATTTATGTAGAGCAGAAAAAGGTGAATAGTTTGCACATTCAAACTCAGTTGGGTGCGAGAAGACAAAGAGTTGCCAAACAGAGAAGGAAGATTTTCTGCACACTCCAAAAAGGTTTTTCTGTTGATCCACTCTTCCCGTCAAAAATCTGGATCAGGAAAACCGTCAGATTAACGAAACCTTCCAACCAGATATTCTGAGACTCGGGGCGTTTTTACTTTAGGCACACTTGTTTGGTAACGCGCCCGAGCTCGATTGCTCCCCCCTCACCTCTCCCATGCTGGTCTGCGTTCACATTAGTAACATTGTTCCTTCCCCGAGAACACTTACAGTATGTACACAGTCTTGATACAGCAGGTGGCGGTATGCACATAGTTGGTTTGCAAATCCGCCAAAAAGCAGAAAGAAGAAGAAGCAACCATGGCAACCACTCGCAGACTAAGTGCATCCTGCTAACTGTAGATGTTTTTGTTATTTCTGAGACGCCAACAACGACCCTCTTCCTGCGTCCACATCTACCGTGCAGCTCAGAGGCCGTGCTGCGCGCCCGTTTGGTCAGTTTTTGAAGCGACAGGTGCATGGAATTACGTCACATAGCGGTCCACTTCATTGTTTGAGCACGGTTGCATTCACATCTCCCACGGACCGTACTCGAGGGACCGTACTCGTGAATCGTGCAAGTCGGAAACACTTGGAAGACCTATATTTGTATTTTCTGTTGGTTGTTTAACCGTGCTCTTAGTTTGTAGTTACACCTGTCATAACGAAATTTGGACTCGAGCTTGTAAAGCGCTTTACACATCTACCCATTCACACACTGGTAACCACTCGTTGGAAATGGGTGTGGCTAAAATACCTGAACCATTAAACCATTAGTGTACAATATTCTATGTTAGTCATTTAGTGGTATGACCGTTGTTCCTCCTCTGGCTCCTCACACCACTAACCTTTTCTCCACTTGTTCATCCTGACCGTCCGCTCTCAAACATGTGTGATCAATCTGCAGCTCAAGGCTTTAAAAATCCTGGAATATTACTAATTGCGTTGGTATTTATTAGAGTCGTTTTGAGGATAAAAAGAGCTGGAAGCCAAACAAAGAAAACACTCCTTACCTCACTTTCTAAATCAGTCGGAATCGACTCAGAACTGTCGCCGAGATGAAAAGGAACCAACGCTCCCACAGGCTGGACAGTTTAACACGGAGGAATCACCTCACCGCACATGTCCTGGCTTCCTCTCAGGCGTGTTTTCCCACAGACACACACAGTTACAACGACCGCCTCGCACTGTAATTTCTTTTGACGAAAAGAGACCAGAAGATCTCCCTGTGGTGACATCATCGAGGGGTTTAGCCTCCATAATGACTCTGAGAAGTTTGAAACCAAAATAACAACAGGAGGAAGTATCCACAGCCGCCAACGAGAGAGAGGGAGAGAGGAAAGACGTGATGTAAAGAGTTTAGAGATGGAGGGACCCTAAAAAGTCCAGCAGGGGGAATAAGACTGAGACTGATGAGTGGATGTCATAAAATCAACGACAACAAGACTCATCATTTATTTTTTGTTAGAGAGGATAAGATATCCTTCCTGGGGTCGTTGTGAAACAGGGTGAAAGATAAAGTAGAATGACAGAGAAAGAAAGGGCAGAAGAGGATACCTCTGGTGTTGTGCAGAAAACTGCATTTCCTTGAGTGTCCACTAGAGGCTGGCTGATTTTTTATATAACACATCTATTGTGTTTACATTAAGAGTAACCATACGGCTCCACTGCTTCAGCACTCAACTCACCGCTTGATGGGCGTAAACCCACTGAAAAGGGGCCTTGTTCCGGTTTTCTCCTGGACCTCTCCACCCACTCTTGATGGCCACATTTTCTAGAAAAACCTTTAAAAAAACACTTAACCACAACTTATACTACAACTTTGACCTTTAAAAAAGACTTTAATTTTCCCTTTAAAGACGTAACTATGATCCACCACTTCTGTTTTACTCAAGCCTCTTTCGCGTGTCAGCCTGCTTACTCTTTATTCTCTCCTTAAGCTTCAGATTAAAGCAATACAAAAACAGAAACGTGTAGTTCAGGAGGCATGTTTGGAACCAACGCCTAACTTTGTTTTTCGCTGTTTGGTTTGAGTAATGGTTACAGCAGGGGCGTTCTGAGAATTTGGTCCAAGACCTCAGACTCTGGATCGTCTTTGGTCTCCAGACATCCAAACCAGTCACAGGTGGACCCGTCTCACAGTGTGGTCCAACTGTCTTTAAACTGAAGACTTCCTCATGTGTCTCTCACGATCATCATTCAGACTGTTGGACGGCTTCAAAATCACACATCGTCTAAGTTAGAGGACAAGACGGACGACAAAGGAGCCTTTAAGCAGAGAAGAGGAGAATTAATGAAACTAAGGACAGTCGTCGAGATGAAAACAGAAGAGCAGTGAATGAACAGATCGCTCGGAGCCGCACAGGAAAAGATGCAGATGTGGGATGCTTGTTGCCACAGAAACGTGTAAACACTGTCAAAAACATGGCGGCTGCCAGATGGATGACATCAGCGCTGGTCCACAGCTGTGACACAGAAAGAGAGACGAACAGAGAGAGAGAGAGAGAGAGACAGAAAAGAGATGTTTTCAAGACATGCAGACGGATAAACAACAACAAGCTGAAGTGAAAGCAGATTGTCAGCAGGGAGAGAAGAAGACGACGAGACTCTGAGGACAAAAGAGTCTGAAGAGAACATCTGGCTCTTAAATAATGTTCATGTAGTTTAATGAGACACGTTTACATCCGACTGATATTTATTGTTTCCAGTAATCGTCATTAATCTTGTCTCTAAAAATAGATTTTGATATTTAAACAGACCCCTGCTGGAAGGTTACCCCGGCACGTCAGAGCTTTATGTTAGATCTGTTAGTAATTATTATTCACTGCCTGCTATGTGACGAATCAATCAAACATTTCCTATAAAGGCTCACAAATGTTTCCCTCAAAGGTCTTAAAATGACCTGTTTGTACAAATAACAGTTTTAAAGGCCTAAATAATCAGTTTACAATCATATAAAGTGAACCTGTTCTCAACAAGCACTCAAAACAATCACGCCGGGAGTTTCTTTAGAGTCTGTTGATGAACCTCGAGGCCCCTTTTCTTTCGCTTCTCTCCCTCAGCAGAGCTCGTTAGCTTGTTTCACAAAGTGGAGATATTGGTGCATTGATCATATCCACATCCATGTTGAAATGTTGACCTTTGACCTGTGCCATCCCCGGAGAAAAACTTTATTCGTCTCACAGCGAGCCGTTTATTGACGAGTCAACATTACACTTCAGTTTGTCCACCTTCAAAATAAAAGCACCACACTTCAGTTTGTCCACCTTAAAAAAAAAAGCACCACACTTCAGTTTGTCCACCTTCAAAATAAAAGCACCACACTTCAGTTTGACTACCTTCAAAATAAAAGCACCACACTTCAGTTTGACTACCTTCAAAATAAAAGCACCACACTTCAGTTTGTCTACCTTCAAAATAAAAGCACCACACTTTAGTTTGTCCACCTTCAAAATAAAAGCACCACACTTCAGTTTGACTACTTTCAAAATAAAAGCACCACACTTCAGTTTGACTACCTTCAAAATAAAAGCACCACACTTCAGTTTGTCTACCTTCAAAATAAAAGCACCACACTTCAGTTTGACTACCTTCAAAATAAAAGCACCACACTTCAGTTTGTCTACCTTCAAAATAAAAGCACCACACTTCAGTTTGTCCACCTTCAAAAAAAAAAAAGCTCCACATGCCACACTGTTTGCAAGGGGAAACTGAAATTCACAGAGCAAACAAGTAAATATTTAACATCGATGTGCACGATATCTAACGCCCCCGTGCTGTGAGGACATGCTGTTAGTTTACAACTCCACACAGTTTACTCGTAATGATAGTGGGGAAAAACACTTCCAGGATTTCAGACATTTCATGCCAACTTCCCCTTTAGATATAAAAGAAACAACTATCAATATATCTGACCAATAAATCCCTCTAGACAATACATGTTCCCATCACACAACCACAAACGCATGCTGGTCTCAGGACTACGCTGCAGAGAGTAAAGCCCAGGTGTGGCACACACGGCAGTGGTCATCCATCCAGCATCACACCTGAACTGGTCACTTCTCCATGATGCAGTTATCCTAAAACCCAATTCTTCTTCTCACGTCATGTCATTTTGATTTATAAGGTATTTATACATTATTGCGCTAAAGGCACAATCCTTTACTGACCTTAATCAAGTTGCTCAAGTGCCTAAATGTAACCTGCCGCAGCTACAAAAGTAAGCTGTGACTGGTTATGTCTCAATGTTGCCGTCCTGCTGCCACGCATGTGCTGACACTTTGGCATTAAATGGAACCAAACAGAGAAGAGACACTGATGAAGAGAGTCTTGAGAGACACGTTATTTATTTTCCATCATAAACACAGCGACTGAGAGTCACTCGGACCTCCTCGTGTGCAGAAAGAACCAAACGTCATGGTCCCTGAACGCCTCACAGGCATCATACACAGCTTCAACATGTTTGAAAGCGTGGCATGAATTTATTAGAGCCTTTAGTTTTAATGATGTCACCCTCATTCATATGGAGATGGATAAAAGCCTCGTGACACGCCGACACTGATCCAGGACGACCTCTGAGCAGCACACATAGCAACCAGCATGGCAACAAGCTGTGGTCCATTTATTTTTACAACACGGTATCCATTCATTAGGAAGTCAAAAACAAAGTCACTTCCAGCTGAGTAATCCTCACATTTGAATGCATGAGAAGTTTTGGTCTTTCCGACGGATCATTTGAATAATAAGAACTTTGTGCTTCATGAAATGATCCTGACTTTAATATGTGAGTGACAAAAGAGCATCTAATGAACAGAGTGTATAATAATGAGACCAAATGTTGGGCACAACTCGGGTAAAGTGTTTAAATGTTGGGCACAACTCGGATATTTAAGACCAAGCAGTGTACGCTGTAGTAAACGTGCCAGGCCAGTAGGCGGTGTGCACACGTACTCTTCCTTCTACAGAGCGGTGAGATGTAAACATAGAAAAATGAATAATGCATGAATGTTTTTGTTGACGGACGATGAGGTGGGGTTGTTACTTCAAGTGGTCCTAAACTACAAAGAGAGAACATTTAGAGAAAATGTCGACTTGGAGCGAACAGCACAAACAGAACTCTGGAGTCCGCCATTGTTTGTGTAGTCCAGGACATGGCTATTCACTGGAAGCGTAATGCCCATGTGCAAAAGGTCTCCGTTATCAGAGGAGCTGCATGTTGCCAGTTTACACGACGATGGAAACAATGCCGTTTTCAAAATGTTGCTTTTTCAGACACCCAAAATACAGCTCTCTTGTCTATGAACATCCAAAATACAACAACAAGTTTTCTTATTTGGCTAAAATCATTGTTGTGAACCGGGGCCTCAGTTCCACCTCCCTGTCTGTTTCCAGATTGACCAACAGTAAGTCTGGTGGCTTTAAAGACAGTGATGTAACGGCTGTTTCTGCTCAACAAATCATCTTTCAAGAGCTTTTAGTGGATGGACTTTGATCTGGCTCTTAACCCCCCAAGAAATACGTTGCAGCCATTACAGCTTGTTTCACAGCTGTGGAGTAAAGACAAGTCAAGGAGCAATTCCTAAAGTTCCTGCACTTTTTACTCATACTCAAAATATGTTCAAGTTAAAGAACCGATATGTAGCTCTGACCCCTAGTGTTTAAAATGGGTACTGCAGTCTAAATTCTAAACATTGCAGAGAGCTGTCTCTCCCCCCCCCCTCCTCTCTAGAGTGGATGCTCACGCAGGTCACCATGTGGTGGACACTGAAGCTTCAGTGTTTATCCAGCTCTGCATCGGTCTGTAAACCTTTCTGCGTTCTAACCTCTCTCCATTTTTCAAAAGCATCTCCAATATTGATCCTAGTTTGAGCACGTTTCTGCTCGTGGAGCTTATTAGAAACATGCAGAGGCTTTTTAGGTCGGGTACAATCACTTCTATCTGAACCAGTTCTCTTGCCCGCTTCCATCGCTGCAACACCTGTTGGTTTGACCTGATAACTGCTCTCATATCTGGCAAACCGAGGGGCGTCCAAAACGGCCGTGTGGGGGTGTCTTAAAACCGCCTACCTTCTCTGGTCCAAACAAATCCAGACCATTCAGGACCAGAATCTAAAGTTAGAAGGAGGACATACTGGCTGCTGCATTGTTGTCAGAGAAGCCAGCACTTCAACATAGCATGTTTCCTTAATGTCTGATCATAGAGTAAGCTCACTTTATCATCTCACTCTCTACACATCTCACTGGTTGAACCTTTAAAAACACTAGAATTACCCTTGAATCATTTTTGAATGAAACTTACATTTTTGAAGGAGAACATATTCCTCCAATGCAGCGAGCCTTTCTAACACTGAGCATCTGTGTTTGCCCACACACACACATCGATGCCCTGCAGACAGCTTAATGTTTCCACTGCTCCTCACGACCATGATGACATTGTGATTTTTTAATATTATGATTATTATTACAGAGAAGGTCTTTGTTCTTTCAGCTGGCTGAACTTAAAGTCAGCGTACAGTTCAGTTCAACAAACAGTTTGGAGAAAACTCATTTCGTTAATTGTTCTGCATCGGTATTTTCCTCTAAACAGGAAGAAATATTTTCTTCTGGTGGCTGTGTAGGAGTTTAATGTCTCCATTTATCCATTCAAACTGGATCAAGTTCAAGTGCTGATGGATCTGATGAGTCAGTGTGTTCAGACACTGAAGTCAGTCTCCAAAAAATGAACCCAGAGAAGAAGAAGGAGAAGATTTGAAGACAGGTTACACATCAGGGAAATGTATCTGCAGCACTTCTAAATATGAATAGGTAATGTTTTGATTTTTAAGAAGAAGACGACATCACATAAATAGTCTATAAGATGGCACTACATCCATATGACATCTGGGCACCTTTGGATTATATATACAGCAGATTTAAAGACCTGTTCAACCAATCATCCAATGAGAGCTGAACACCTGCTCGAGGGTCGGCGTGATGCCTTGATGTTTAGTTTAACTCGATGGTGTTGCTTTTAAGCTTAGAAGCACCTGATGCAGCTGCTGGTGGATGCACAAAGAACCATGTTTCCCTTTTTGTGTCTCAAACAGAAAGAGAGCGACCAGCGGATCAAAGTGCAGGTGGACGGCAGCCTGAACACCTTCACACAGACGGGGCTGGCGGCGGGTCAGGAGTACACCGTCAGCATCACCGGAGAGATTGACGGGAGGAGAGGGGCCGACAGCTCGGCTGAATTCATGACCCGTGAGCTGTTTATTTCTTTATCTCTTCAACTTCCACAGACACCAGGGTACCATTCTTTAAGACTCTTCTCTGGTCGTTAAAACTTCAGTATTAACTACTACATTTCTAACATGTGGATACCTGTTTGATACCACAGCAACAGAAGTAGAAGTCCTAGGCCCCCAATGTTGGTTCATTTATTGTTTTTATTTACAGAAAGTTATAAGCAAAACTCTGCACATTGTTAAAATGGCACAAATACATGAGCAATGTTTTGGTTTCATAGCAGTTGAGACACTTCTGATCAAGCAGCAGCTCACAATCGTTGATTTTCCAACAAGGTACATCCCAAAAACACTGGAGGAAGGAGCGCTTCCTGGACTCCAGAACCTTTCTTTAAACAGATAAAACGCCTTTTATTGTCAAGGCATGATTGTCTCTACTTAAAACAAAAGGTTTGTCCCCAGTCCAGTAGCGAGACGTAAAGCACACGTTCCCACGTTTGAACTTAAAGACCGAGAAGAGTACGCAGGAAGAACTCAGACACTTCTTCTGATCAGATTTCAAAAGATAAAAACTTTGGTGAAATTATCTAAAAACCTCTCAGGCCAATAAAGCCTTTGGATTCATTTTTTTTTAAATTCAAATCTAATAGCGCAGGTGGCCTAGTGGTTAGTTCACCTTATATACAGATTCTACAGTCCTCAAAGCCGGCAGCCGGAGTTCAGATCTTCTGACTGCGTCCACTGTCCTGTCTCTGTAATAAAGACATCAAATAAATCTTTAAATAGAGAGACACATTTAAAACTCAAACTACCCTTCTTCTGCAACCAACTGAAATTAGTTTCATTCTGTTTATTCTGACTGTTTATATCAAGCTTTCTATTATAATAGTAATCTGCACGTGCACTCTTCTGGATCATCACTGATGCTTTCGAATGTAATACGTTCCTTTTGAAGTAAAGTCTTAAAACTGTACTTGTTTGAACACGGAGCTTCTGACACACATTGGCTGAAGTGTGAAGTCCAAAACAGCCAAACTGGCAGACAGAGTTTAAACATTTTGCCCTTCCTGTGAAAGATGTCGTCTGCAGCAGCTGCAGGAGTGAAACTGTGAGCAAAGTCAAGAAGAGGAAATCTCATGAGCCAAAGTAAATGTAAGGCCGACTGGATGTTTGTGTATCCACTTTCCTGGATGGAATCACTCGTAGAGAAACCTGCTACCTGGAAGAAAAGAGGCTGTGAAGAACTGTGGCCGGAGGCTTTTAAGTTTGTTAGGTTTTCTCTCAGTCCATTCATCGTGTTCATGTTAACACAGAGTCCACCTGGACTCAAGGTTTGTCAGTAAATTAAATATTCAAAAGGTATTCATCTCAAAATTTCAAAATAGTGGCTCATAGTTTTGTGAAGTAAACCAATGATGATTGTTGTATCGTTCACTGAAACTCACTTGCTCTGGAGAGAAACAGAGATAGTTTGTTTTGGCCTCTCCATGCAGACCCGTTAAATTACTGCCCTACTGGTGGACATGAAGGATGAGAACTTTGATTTACTGGTTGGTGGCTGCTCACGACCACATGGCTGTCATTCTTTTTCTCTTTCTTCTTCTTCCTTATCCTCAGTCATCTCTGGTCCGTCTAACCTCAACGTTGTCAAGACCACCTCGACATCAGCTGTCCTCCAATGGGAGCAGTCGCAGGGTGAGATCGACAGGTACCGTTTGACCATCACACCCAACGATGGAGCGGGAAGCAGTAAGGAACTTACCTTCCCACCTGGCCAAGACTCCGCCCACATCCGGGAGCTGGAGGCGGGGCGATTGTATGACGTCACACTCGTGGCGGAGAAGGGCGCGAGTCAAAGTGGACCAGCATTCACCCAGGTTACTCCAGGTGAGCAGGACCTTTCTGAACTATAGAGGTTAATCATGTTTCAGATCAGATTCCAATCCCATTTTCACACATCTGTTAAGACAGGACTTTTGCAGAAAGGTTCCCAGATCTGTTCTAAGGATGATCATTCTTCATCAACCTTCATATGTAGCAGGAAGTTATTTACATACACAGAAAATCAATCAGTGACCCCTCCCCCCTCCTAATGCGCAAGGTTTAATAAATATATGCTATTAATAAAGACTCCATGAAAGCAGGAACTGACTGAGAAATATGTAATCATGAATTAGTGAAGAGGAAACCCAGGAGGAAGGATTAAAATGATGAAAAGGTCAAAGGTCATTCATTGAAATAAACGACAGTAAGATAAATAAAAGATAATCCAACCCTGAAACCAACAAAGATCATTGACAGAAATGAAAAACACTCAGACATAATCTACAAGAAATAAAATAGAAGAAGACATTATATAAATGAAATGTGTAAAAGGTAAATAATTAAACACATAAAGCTCCATCACATGAAATTCAATTCTGTTCAAATCCAGAATGAAAAGGTCTGGAGTTTTTTTAAATATTGACATCCTGTGCCGTCCCTCAGGTCTTTAGGTGAGTCAGAGAGTGTTGGAGACACAATAGCGTGCTGCGTACATCACATGACTGCAGACATGTCTGTTCCCTGGTTTAACAACTTATGGTTTGTCTGTTTAAATGACATCCTTAGGATTTAAGAGTTGGACATGAGACCTCTCCAGGTTTGTTCAGACTGCGACCAAGCTGTGAGAAAACGAGGCATCCAGAATGTAAATCCCAAGTTTGCGTAGTCACAGTGTCCCAAGTCTGCTTTTCAGGTGTCGCAGGTTCCTCTTTTAACGTACTGGTACACATCTTCACACACTTTCTTCTGTCAGACTCTTGGAAGTGGTTTGAATTCCATTTGAAGTTTGGCAGAGAAACACTTTGGCTCATTTTCTGCTCCCTGGGAAAATATGTGCTTGTGCCATCAAGACGTTAGCCTAAAGGATGGAGCGATAGTATATTGGTCCTCGAGGAGGAAACTCTTCTCCACAGTAGATGCATAAAAAAATATATACAAGAAATAAAGAATTGATGCAGAAATAGAGCTAAATGGGCAGTGTGTCACTCAACAGGGAAACAAAGACAGATTTCCTATCATTTAGGGAGAGGTGACTTATTTTAAAACTTGCATGGCTGCAGCTTCTGTAACTTCTGACTAGGTTTGGAGACATCATTTTGAAAGCTTACTTTAAGAGTTCATACAAAAGTCAAATAGAATTCTGATGTTATATTCAAGGTTGTTCCATGTGTATGTGCAGCTGAGGATAAACTGTAACATCATATATCTACACTGTCTGCTAAAAGTATGTCACTTTGCATGAAACCATTCAAAGGTTGGAGACATGCTATATTTTTATTATTAAAAATCAAATCACAAATTAAATGAACCCCAGTAACAAGAACCAAACATCACAAGTATCCACCTTATGGTGATCATGGTAGAACTGTCCAAACTCACCATTGTTCCCTAATTAATAACATTTGCACATTATGGTCTATTTTGACTCAAATACACCCCCCCTCTGGATAAATACTCTGTTGAGCAACTCATGTGGGTTATCGTATGTGTGTTTCTTGTGCAGAACTACTGAGGTGAGAACAGACTTGCTCCAGCTGAATGAGGGAAAGGAAGGTTTTTGTGTTCTAACACCTCATCATTCAATGGAACACATCATATAAAACACATAACAGTGTGGAGAAAACTTATTGTGAGAGTTAATGAAGCATGATCCAGCAACCCTCCAGGCGCAAAAATAATGAAACCACTGAAACCACTCAGCCATGACATTTCCCTCTCTACAGCGACCCAGACACCAAGCCTGTCGATTTCCACGGACTGAGCTGAATATTAACCGTATTTCAACTTTTCTTTGCAGGTTCTTCACAGACACCATGACCTGATTTGTTTGATTAGTTTAACGTACAAACTGCTGTAAAGTATAACTATGACCAATTACTAAACAACTTCTCTTCCAAACGTGTCTTCTAGAGATGATGTCTTCTGGATTATTTAAAAACAGCTTATCATAACTTGTAACATTAAATCCAAATGCTCACTCCTTTTATATCTTTAGGGCAGACATTACCATGGGCACCAGCAGCTTTGACCATGCAGGTCACAAAAGCACCAAGACGAGAAGAATTTTATCCATCAGCTGAGAAACAAAACTTTGACGATCAGAACCGTAGGGAAGTTAAGAGCGATAAGGATGCTGTAAAAGTCAGAGGGATCGATGCATCTAACAGAGACTCCACAACCCCTCTGATTGCAAGGAAAAAACCTCTTCCCAGAAAAAAGATGCCAACAGATGGCACCAGGCCTAAACTCGCTGAAAGGCCCACATTGTCCAAGAAGCCAAATGTCGCAAGGACTTTCCGTTTCAACACAACTAGAGTTGTGCCCCATGGAAGAAAAGTTGACCCAGGTACTTTGAAAACCACCCCAACTGGTGAGAAAAATAATACACCAATATTTGCCAAAAATTCTCAACCACTTGTCCCCACTACCCATGACGGGACAACAGCTTTTTTAAGGGACCAGAGTGCAAAGCGACAAAACACTGACAAGACGGACGCCAAAAATCCAGCTCTAATATCTGGGATTGATTTAGATACAAAGAGACAAAGTAGCTCACAGGGACCAACTTCTGCTGTTGGCTCCAGAGAGCAACCAGATGTTGGCGAAGAAGGCAGAGGAAACGAAACTGCTTCAATGTCTTCAGAGCCAACTGGGACCGTTGGAAGCCAAGAAAAGAAATGTATGAACAAAATTAAAGTGACGCACGTCAGATTACCCAGTAAGGGCAGAGGCAGCGGGTGTACAAGTTCTGGACAAGTTCTGGCAGGGAAGACACCAGGCTTACAGCAAGGTTCCTCTGAAACAGATGATACTGCTGACCTTGATTATTCACAAGATCCTTTGCATAAGCTCCTGACTGACACTTTTGACGGTTTAAATATAACAACATTCTCTGTTCACCTGTCCAAACCATCAGACCTCTCTGTTGATGCTGAAACAGTAAGAGGGCAGATTGTAGGTGGGCTGAAGCCACTGTCGTCATACAGGTCCTCTACATCATCCTTGGCAAGCTCACAATCATCATCACAGTCTTCATCTCCATCACCTCCAATTGCTTCATTCTCATCAACAGTAGAGCCATTATCATCAGTAACACATCTTAATTCTTCACTCTCATCATCACCATCACCGCAATCATCACTACCACTATCTTCACCGTCTACTTCCCATTCAGCAGAAAGCCAAGAACCAGGCATTGAAAACAGCAGAAGTACAATAAACATTGCATCATCTGAAGATAGAAGACTACCAACCAAAGGGAATATCAGCTTACCGTTTTTCCGTCGCACGCCAACAAAACCCGTATATGATCGTCGTCAAAATCCAAATATGGGAAAATGGAAGAATCTAAAATTGAGAGTTCCTCAACATCCCCCTTCGCGTTTGAACCTCGTCCCTAGAACAGAAACAGAGACCAAACATAGATCCACAAGTGAATTATTGTCTACAGCATCACCATCTGCTTCAGAGGAATCATCCTCATTTGAGGTAAATGCACCTGTGAGACATACAATTAGAGATAAAGATGGGACACCTACACCTACATCCTCTGGAGATGAAAAGAATGAGAAAAAGGTGCCAACAGCAAGAGGTAAAATCCCATTTCGCCGTGTTCCTCCAAAGGGAGGATACCCACATCGCAAATTTACAAACTTTGGACCCCTCCAGAACCAAACTCGTCCAAATTTGAGGCGACTTCCTCCCCCCTCTCGACCTTTAAATCCTGCATCAGAAACAAGGGTAGAGCTGTTACCTTCCACTGAAACTCCAGCCACCTCACCCCCTGTTTCTGAGGAGTCCTATCCTGCTAAAGGAACAGGTCCAAAAGAAGAGCAGAACGATGACAGAGTTGGGACAAATATGTTCACAACAAAAATGGCCAATGAGTTCAATCAGACCCTCAGAGGAAGTGGTGGGTCCTCTTCTCATCACCCAACGAAAGTCGGTCAAGTCCCCCGCCCAGTGTTTGGTCGCCATCTCCAAAAAAAAAACCATACAATTCTGAGACTACCTCAACATCCCTATAGAGGTCCCTTGCGAAGGCCTCTCCCAACAAGAAAGCTAAATGGTGGCAGCAGTATTGCAGCTGACAGCCAAACTCACCTTTTAGAAAAAGATCGTATCCATGAAATCCCTGAAAACAAACCAGGAGGGCAGAATACCTCCATCCCAGCCCAGGGAGTCCAAAATGGACAAGTAGGAGAACAAGGCAGTACAATGGTAATTCCAAGTGCCCATATAAACAAGCTTGACACAACTGAAAAAACAGAAACTAACATATTAGAAGGAAGGCCCAATGCTCAGATTCAGACCATCAAACAGAGGGTAGAAGAACTTAGCACCCAAGAATCTAACACTGACACACTTAAAGAGGCAGTCAATGGTGGCAAAAACACTGGCATTACAAGTCAAGGTCGACCAACAATCAAAAAAATTGGGTCAACCGATTTGGGTCATAGACCACAAAGACCGGTTACAGTTCCAAAGAGAGGACCCCCAACTAGAGGTCTAACAACACAACATCGTGGCCCTACAAGGCAGTCCCTTAGTGGGGGTAAAATAAGAGAGAATACAAAAACCTTTAATACTTCCAGAAGTGAGCTTCCCATTAAAACTGAAAAGATGGGAAGGACTGATTCCAGAACTCTGACAGGACCAAATATTTCTTCCGCTGGAGTCACAAGGGAACCTCTGGACCATGTGGGAGTGACAAACCAGACATCAGATGGATTCACGCTTGTATGGGACTCACCAGAAGGAAAGTTTAAAAACTTTGTTGTTACAGGAAACAAAAATGAAAAAGATACAGGGCCGAAGCAAAAGGACACCAAGAAAGATCACAGAGAAGAACAGGAAGACGCTGAGAAAGAGGATGGCGAAGAAAAGGAATCAGAAACTGGAAAAAACAAGGATGAAAATAAGGTACCTGAAAGTGTTTTTACAGAATCTCCGACAATCCAGAGCAGCACCGCAGCTAAACCTGTGACAGGAAGTGACAAAACCTTCAAACAAGTTCTTCCTGGTTCAGCTCGCTCCTTCCAGTTTGAGAACCTGCCTCCTCAGACTGACTACACCGTGACGTTGCTTGGAAAGGGTCCTGGCATCCTGTCCAGACTGCACAAGCTCGTCATCAGTACAGGTACAAGCAATTGTGACAGTAGAAAAATATCAGTTTCTACTGCACATTGCTTCAACATTAGTCAATGTTGTGAAGTCTAAACAGAATGTTATTTGTGAACTAATTATCACTCATCTTAAAACTATAAATGTTTTCTCACCAACTAAATGCTTCGTTCGTCTTTATTTCAAGAGCTCCCGTGCTGCGATGCTCTTTTAAACTGTAAACTTGCAGTTTACAGTTTCTCCCCTCATGTCCTTAAATCACTGGTCTGGTAATGTCAACATGTTTGTTTTGTTTTCAGTGATTCTTGGTGTTCATTGTTTCCCCTATCTATGCTGTATTTGTGTACTTCTTTGTGAGCTGTCATCCATTTATAAATTACCCATTTTCATGAACTAGCAGTCATTCATCTCAACCATAACAACACCGTCTGTTGATGTCGAACCTCGGGCAGGAGTTATCACTGATTGTTAGCAAGCTGAGATACACACATGCTAATGTATGCAGATTGAAGTGGTCTTCTTGTTGAATAGTTACATTAGCATGTTCGTTTAGAATCACTCAAACTAAAGTTTACTTACTAGATCCCTAAAAAATGTGTTTTTAAGTCCTAACATCGACTATTTTTATGGAATGTGCAGAAACACGGTGAGCTGTTTTTTCTTTTCTGTGCTCCAAAATCAATCAGTAGTTAACTTCCGATAAAACAGCTGGTTCCTTTTTAAATAGCAGCTGCTAAACTAAAAAGAAGATGATAAACTTTAGAGTATATGATTCTTCTTTTTAAGAAGTGCTAACTGAGTGTTCACGGAGTAACTCGTTCCTTAGCAGCAGAAGAGGTTAGTTCACAGTGAAGAAGAGTCAGAGTCTTAGTTGTGACGTATGTAAATACATGATGAACACTTGATGAAGGTTTGAAAATAGTCCGTTCAGTTTGGTTCAGTACGATGTATGAAAAATAGATGTAATCACAGTGACGTCACCCATTAGTTTCGAAAGAGACATTATGAAGTCCAATGATGGCGGTCGCCATATTGGAAATGCTGACTCTACCAAACTCTTGATCAATCTTGAATTAGGCAGAGAGGTGGAGCCGAGGCCGGCCTTAAGCCTCCTGGCAAACAGATACGGTGCACCCAGCTGTCATTCAACTCAGCCACACCCCTAAATATGCAAATGATGCAGAACTTTTAGACTAAATATATTTAAAAAGGATAAGTTGTTTAAAAATCACTGCCGTTCTTTTAATACATACAAAGAAATGAGCTTCTTGAACCAGGCTCTTAACTTGTTTAGTACTGCTGTAAAAGTTGGCAATCTAAAATGAAGCAAGGCAACCTCAAGTGGACAATCGAGGAACTGCAGTATATTTACTTCCTTTATCAACATTGGAGTATTCGGCTTGTTTCAGGCATGATAACAGTTGGTTAAGTTAAGTTACGTTACTCAGTTATGTTACTCAGGATACTTTCTTGATTTGATGACTTTGTGAATGCCGATCTGTTAAATATGTGCCATAACTTCACCTACATACCCTCGTTGGGTAAGCCCAGGTTGACTTCAGGGTTCAGATGGGACACATTGAGAATGATGTTAAGGACTGCAGACCAGCAACCTGACTGAGTTAACATCAAATGAGAGTTTAAAACAAACCACAACAGTAATAACATAACAATCAAATTCATTCACTGCTGCTCTGGTCTTCTCTCATTCAGGGTAAGCTAACAGCCAGCTTCACTGACACCCCATCACCTCTCACCCAAAGCAGGGTAAGACCACGGCTGGTCTCCATTGTTCGTCTGTCTTCAGCTTATAAATGATTGAAAATAACATCTCAAACAGGTTTACAGTATGGATTATTACAAGAAGAGTCTAGCACTCCTTTGTAATACAAGTGTGTGAATATGAAACTTTACAGAAGTGGAAGAACATTTCAGGATGCATGCAGAACTGCTGTTTACATGTTCACTGCTTTGTCCTATATTTAACAACACGTGGTTAAATATGTCAAATATTTCTTTTGGTTTGACTTCTTCAGTCGTACTTTATATTTCAGGTTAAATGGACCAGTTAACTATTGATTTCATCTTTCTTCTTTTGCTGCTGTCCAGGATCCATCATCTGCATCTCATTGTTCAGTGACTATCTGTCTGTATATGATTTGTATACTGTATATATGTTTGCACTGTACATATATACACATATCAAAGCACTAATAGTCAATGTGTGGTTTGTAAATAAAATTCAGCGTACACTGTTTTCACTCTTTACACGTCTTTTCACTCGTCTTATATGAAACCTGTTACCGTCTATAAAACGTTTTCCTTTCAGATTCTTGAATCATTTTCTGACAAACTGTTTTTCATCTGTTTCATGGTATTCTTCAGGCCCAGAGCCTCCCACTGACATAGTCTTCAGCGAGTTGACCGATAACTCTCTGACTGTGTCGTGGACCAAACCCAAGTCTTCCATCAGTGGCTTCAAGGTGACCTACACCCACAAAGAGGAAGGTGAGGACTTTTAATAATGTTACTCAAAGGCACGCGAGTTCAAAATAAGATATAAGAAATCTATTGGCTGTGTTTATTCTATATTCTGACAAATGTTTTATATCCTTTATGCCACATCTACTTCCCTAAATCTCATTGCTGGTTTGTAATTGGCAAGTTCAGAAGCTGGTTCAGGAAGAATAAAGAATCTTCTTACTCGTCTTAATTTACTTAACTTTTACGAGACATGTAGAAAGACACATTTCTTGGAAGTAGCGAAAAATATTTTGCAGCCTATTCGTCCTATTAGTCGGTCCGAGTTGGACCGTCGGTGAGCGATCGTCGACCTGGTTTTTGCGATGGGGCCTGCATATGCTCAGCATATTGTATTAGGACTGCTGCCTATCCAATCGACACTGTGGCAATTCAGGCCGACATAGATGTGCCTTTTTTCAGTCGATTCGACATGTTGAATCGGCGTCGGCCTTTGCCGGCGCGGTTGGCGGTAGGAATCTTTCTGATTGGCTGTTCAGCTAAGCGAAACAGGAGAGCCAGTGCACGAGAAGAAAAACAGAAGCGCCTCTTCTCTTCTTGTTTCTCTAATCAAAGACCGAGGGCTGACAAAGCCAGTGCTATTTTCAACTTTTTTTCAGACATTATTCTTGAGTGCCCATATTACGAGTGGTGAGCGACAGCGGTGTGAAAATTGTCTTCTCGTATCATCATTATCATAACAGAAGTGTCTGCCGCCTGCTGGCGTGGAGAGTTATTTCCTCTCACACGTGCGGAGAGCGTGCGTGGTGGTTGGCCGTCGGCTGTAGTCTTTGCGGTGTGTTCAAGTGCAACTTTTTGGCCAAGACAGAAGGCGACGTGCGCCAACGCCACAGGCGGCCTTCGTCACCACTAGTCCTTTGCCGTCTGATTGGTGTGTCAGGGCGTTAACCTTAGTTACAAAAACAGCATAAACCAGGGGTCAGAAACTGCTTGCCATGTCAGCCCCCCCCCCCAGCTCCCTATGGCCTTCACCTAATGTCAAAAACATGTAATCTATCCCTCGAAATATTTAGAAGTTTAATATTTTTTCTATTATTTTTATACCAATTCAAACCCTTCACATACAGAGGTCTTTAAATGAAAAAGTATTATTATTAAATATTATTTACATTTGTTAGTTTACTATAAATAACTTGGACTTGAAAAGCAAAGATATGTTTAATCTGTGTCCTTGCAGGGGAGCCGGTGTCGGTGTCTGTGGACTCAGGTGACTCCACTTTAGGCCTATCAAAGCTCTCACCTGGTTCTACCTACGAGGTCAGCATCATCTCTGTGCTTGGTTTGGACGAGAGCGATCCATTGAAAGACTTTGTCACAACTTGTAAGTCTTCAGGGTTTCTGTTTTTAATGGTATGACTGTTATAGCTGCGTGAAGCTGAACATGGAAACAAAGAGAATATACAAACCTCAGGCAGCCTGCATCATGAAAGGGAAAGATCTCTACTTTTTAAATGTCTGCTCAGGATTTCTTTCAGTCCCTGTTTCTTGATTACAAGAATTATGAAGTGTTTTAACCGTTATGCAGACCAGATAAAGAGTTACATTTTGGGATATATGACATTTTAAAACCTGCGTAATCTTCTTTAGTTTCATTCTGAAATCATTGGTAATGTGGAAACATCTGTAGCAGGTGTTTGATCTGGAAACCATCTGTGAGTTTTTACTCTAAGGAGACTGATCTTGGATCTGCTCAGTGCTCTGTGTTATTTCAAAACAGTTTTCTTTTGTCAGATGATTCCCATCGCTGAAAGTGTAACCAAACAAAATCTGTCTCACAGTGCAAAGGCATCTTTTTTTTCTCTTTAACACATTCAAGCGTCACTCTTCATTCTTGTTGTTTTCTCTGTTTGGTTTGTTTTTGGTGCAAATAAAATAAATACTGTCTATGTCTGTCTCTCTTAGTCCCGGACCCCCCTACAGACCTCAGAGCCGTAAACGTCACAGACACCAAAGCCTTGTTATTGTGGCGACCAGCATTGGCCACCGTTGATAAGTACGCCATCGTTTACGGCTCTGGGACGGGTAAGTGGTGATAGAAACCAAAGATTATTCTTCCCTGTTGGCTGTTAAATATCCTCTTTTGAATGTAACTGCTTTGTGTTGCTTCAGACTCAGAGTTAAGGATCTCGGTGTCTGGAAACGCAGCAGAACACAGGCTGAGCGGTCTTGAAGCATCCACCACCTACACCGTCACCATAACCAGCCAGCTGGGCAGCAAGGAGAGCTCAGAGGCCACCACCAGCTTCACTACCACTGGAGGTCAGTACACACACATACATACCTGTACTACAAACAGGGGACCGTCACTCTAGACCACCAAGTAAGGACCTTTGTTTGTAATCCTTTTGAAAAACAAAGGGAGTAAATAATACACCTTCACCACCACCAGAGGTCAGTGCACTCAAACGTAAACCAGCGGACCAGCACGAGACATTAAAAAAACATTAAGACATTTACTTTTGAGGTATTTTCTCAGAACATTACTGTAACTCTTTTAAATAAAAATTGCCAAGATGGGACCGACATCCTCAAGTGTTTTAAACATATTAAAGAAGGGCCTGACACTTAAAGCAGGTGGACTAAAAGCCTCAACACCAGCAGAGGGGGGATGAGAGTGCGGGTGGGAGTGTGCTGGTGGAGGTTTTGTACTTTATTCAGATTCAGATCCCGTAATAACACCTTTATATTATTTAATGATTGTCTTCTGCAGGTTCTGGGGGAGATGGGGAAGGACCACGAGACCTCCAGGCCAGCAATGTGACCCCTCGCACCGCTTTGTTGTCATGGAAACCCCCCTCAAAACCCGTTGGAAGTTACAGACTGACATATCAGACCGAAGATCAGGAAATAAAGGTGAAGTTTGTCAATCAGATTTTTTTGTAAATACAGGTTCTAAGAGCGTCCTAAACATGGATATATATTACAGTAGAGCACAATGCCCCAGATTTGTCCTTGTGGGCAGAACTTGAGTAAGTTAAGTTACATGTCCAGTTTCCGCCCCCGTCACAGTACAGAAACGGCTCTATTAAAAATCACCAACGATCTCCTCATTTCTTCTGACTCTGGTCTGCTTTCCATCCTCATCCTTCTTGACTTGAGTGCGGCCTTTGACACCATCTCACACCCCATCCTCCTCAGTAGACTCTCCTCCATTGGCATCACTCACACCCCCCTTGCCTGGTTCCTTTCTTATCTCTTAGGCCGCACTCAGTTCATACAGCTGAAATCCTTCCAATCCGAGCCCTCCCCAGTCACTACAGGTGTGCCCCAGGGCTCTGTCCTGGGGCCCCTTCTCTTCATCACCTACCTCCTCCCCCTTGGCAATATTTTCCATATATTCAATATACTTTTCCACTGCTTCGCGGATGACACCCAGCTCTACCTCTCCAGTAAACCGAACTCCACACTTCCACCCTCCTCCCTCACCTCCTGTTTATCTGAAATAAAATCCTGGTTCACCTCAAACTTCCTTAAATTAAACAGCAATAAAACCGAGATCCTTCTCATCGGCACTAAATCCATATTATCCAAAGTTGGCAGTTTCTCCCTCACTATTGACAGCTCCTCAGTTTCCCCCTCCCCTCAGGTTAAGAGTCTGGGTGTCATCCTTGACAGCACACTATCATTCCAATCCCATATCAATAACATTACCCTGTCTGCATACTTCCATCTACGAAACATCAGCTGACTCTGCCCCTCCCTCACCCCCCATACTGCCTCCATCCTTGTCCACAGCCTCTTCACCTCCTTTATTGATTACTGTAACTCTCTCCTCTTCGGCCTCCCTCATAAGTCCCTCCACAAGCTCCAACTGGTTCAAAACTCTGCTGCCCGTATTATCACCAAAACCCCCTCATACCATCACATCACCCCCATCCTACAGCAACTCCACTGGCTCCCGGTTAAACAACGAATCGCCTTCAAACTCCTCCTGTACACCTTCAAGGCCATCCACAACCTCGCCCCTCCATATCTATCTGACCTCCTTCACATCGCCACTCCAGCCCGCTCCCTCAGATCCTCCTCCTCCATCCACCTCACTGTGCCCTCTGCACGCCTCAGCACCATGGGGGGCAGAGCTTTCAGCCGCTCTGCTCTCTGCCACCGGACATACGAAACATTGACTCTCTCCCCATCTTCAAATCCAGACTCAAAACCCCTCAGTTCAAGATCGCCTTCTCACTCTAACAATATCACTGCAAATTACACTGTCCTACATTTCATTTATTTTATTGTACACTGATTTGATCCATTGTCATTTTTTAAATGTTGATTGTTGTACAGTGTCCCTGTGTGTCCAGAAAGGTGCTTATCAATAAAATGTATTATTATTATTATTATTATTTCCAATCAGTGTTTGTTTCAATCTTCACCCCCTAGCCTTCAGATGAGTTGATTTAAATAATCTCCATAGTTGTCTGTACGTGGGCACCATTGGAAATGACTCTGTGTGTTTCCCCCACAGGAGTTGATTGTAGATGCAGCAGTAACTCAGTACAACCTGACCAGACTTCATCCTGGGTCCAAGTATAAGGTGCAGCTGCAGGCAGAGGAGGGAGGACAATACTCTGCTGTCATCTTTACTGAGTTCACCACTGGTAACAGCTGCTCACATGTGACATGTAAGTCAGGGTTCACA